>CP135568.1:5570518-5658004 GCA_032401905.1 Swietenia macrophylla | reverse complement strand
CCAGTTCCAATCCAAGCACTTATTTGTTAGTTCAATTCTTTGTAGTTTCTAGACAATTAGAACCGTTGTACAATCCTAGGATAGGGGCTTGGATGCTTAGTATACAATGAATAACCAAAATTTCAATTGAAATAAAATTTTGCCCAATAATCAATACAATTTCAAAGAAATCATCGAAAGAACATCAATTCATTAAAACTAATAAACACAATTAATTTTTTATTTTATTCATTTTGATTTTTTGAAAAAATATTTTAAAACATTACAAAATATTTTGAAAGTTAGTTAAATCTTCAAAATATTGCAACTCTTTCAAAAATTTATAACTCTTTAAAGTCAATAGTTAATCTCAAAAGCATGCTTTCAATAGTTGACATATGTCTATTGATTGAGTGTAGAAATTTTAAATCAATAATTAAAACTTCAATTTCTTTTCTTCTTTAATTTTGTCAAAAAAATTGTTCTTATTTTTCTACGAGTTCTTTACTATTTACTTAATATTAAATTCGTTTAAGGCTTGTCACGTATTAAAAGTAATTTGCTTGTGAATCCCATAAGAAATCTTAATCGAGAGATGGTAAATAATGTTTTAAGGAAAAAATATTATGTATGTGTTTCAAATCTTCATTTCAAGATTTTTCAACAGTCTTAAAACGTTATTTTTTATCACAAAAACATAAACTTCTATTGCTACCATTAAACTTCTATGGCAACATATGGTCAAATTAAATCGTTTTGATGAAACAAATTTTACTCCCTGGCAAGACAAAATTAAATTCTTTTTGATTGCTTAAGATCTTTTATGTCTTAGATCTAAATTTGGAACTAATTCTAGAATCTACTATTATAAACTTTGTTGAATTGAAGGCTGAATGACAAAAATGACCCCGAAAATGAACTCATGTGTAGTGGCTATATTCTTAATGTTCTCTCAAATTGTCTACATGATCTTTTCATTGACACTATCTACAAAAAGCTTTTTAACTTCTTTTTCACTAGAAGGTAATAATTAAAAATTATATGCATTAGCCCATGTATCTTGAATATTATTATTCATCACTTGATAATAAACTTTCACAAGAGACTCACTGTGAATAATTGGTGACAGAATACTATCATATTATAATTTTTTAAAAAATAATTAACAAAATATTAAAAAAAATTAAAAATTAGTCACCAAGTATTAGTAATAAAACTTAGTCAAATAAAATTACAACTGACATTTATAAACTTTTTCTTTTAATATAGTGCATTAGTGAATATTGACAATTCTGTCGAGGGAAAATTTGAATTCTTAAAAGTTTTTTTTTTTAAAGATGATTTGTTGTCATTTAGGTTTAAAACGATCATGAAATGTTGACATTAGATGAAACAGATATTATCGACAAATAATTGTTATTTCATAATCCTCGTGACTAATTGGACTTGATAAAGAGATATTACTTGTCAAATAATATTTATTTCATAGTCTACATGAATAATTGCCAACGACATCATTTTGGTCTTTCATCTGTTAAAATTTTGTAAAAATATATATATATATATATATATATGATAAATTCTTTTTTTCTTTTTCACTTATTTACTTCATACCCAAGCTCCTAAAATCTAACTTTTTTTTGTTTAAAAATTAACCGAAACACATGATTCGGAAAGTATTTTTGTGAACATCCAAAAATATTTTAAGGTAATAAACATAATTTGGAAGTTCATGTGTGTTAAGTATCCATTACAATGTCAAAACTTACTTTCATTCTCTTTTTAAATTTCATATGTTTTTAGTACATTTAGAAGTGAGCATTCTTTGGTTTGATTTGCTTTTCTATCGATTAGAAAACCAAACAAGACCTTCGATTTTCCTAAAACAAAGCCGAAATTGTACTGATGCATATATAAAATTGAATTAGTTTGCGCCGGTTTGTTGGTTTACCATAACTCCAAAAATTTTTAAAAAAAATATATTAATAACCATTTCACTATTTTTGGTTGCTTATTCTTGAATCTAATTCACGGCCTATTTTGAGATTATTTAAAATTAATATTATAATTATTTTTATTATAAAATTCATATTAATAAAATTTTAAAATTTTGCTAATTAAATTGTATTTAAATAAATCAATACTGTAATTAAATTATCCTAATAAAATTATAAAAATTATTAAAACAAAAATGATATAAAAATAAATTATATTATAATTTTTTTAAAAAAATAAAAAATAAATATTTTTTGTTTTAAAATTTTAGTTGAGATGACGATTAAAAAAAGAATAATGGACGTCAAAAGAATACATATGTCACATGTCTACTAACGATGCTGTGTTAGCGGATTCTGATAAAGAAAAGAGGCAATTTTGGGTGACATAAAAGAGTAGTAACGATAAGCAAGAGGCAATTTAGATGTTTTATATATATATATATATATATATAGAGAGAGAGAGAGAGAGAGAGAGAGAGAGAGAGAGAGAGATTATATTAACAAAAAAACTACTAGTTAAAAACGACGATGTGGACCTATTAACCTACGGTTTAGATTGTAAGACACCATGCTAACACGCTCCTATTTCCCTTCCAACAAAACATACCCTTAGATTTGGATGGGCAAGGCTCTGGCCAAGCCAATAACATAATAATTAAAATTATAAAATAATTTAGTTATTCGTAGAGGTGTTCAATGCATACGGAATTAACTCATAATATATTTGGTTAACGTGGACTGTAAATGTTTTAGTTAAATTTGATCCAATTCAATCCAGAAAAAAAATATAAATGCATTATAATTCCATCAGATCCAATATATTCATAATAACATATAGTTGTAACATTAATTGGTTCAAATTAAAGAAAATAACATATATATATGTATATATAAACAAACTTGTAGAAATAAATCAATGGAACCCTTTGCGGTTGAAATCCGCAACACATTATTGTTGCAAATGCCATTTTCAAACGAGAAAGAAGTAATGTTAATTTAGAAAAATATAATTAAACAAAATAATGTTAAAAAGTAATCAATAAGAACAGTTAACTGCATTGTTAAGACCAATTTTAATATAATTATAATTTTATTTGTTGGTGCATATATATCTATTTGAAGCAATCCAACATCAACTTGCAACAAGAAAGTTCTAAAGAAACAACACTTCTGTATGGCCACAATAATTATGAATTATGTTGGTTACTTCTTCTGTGTGTTTTTGTTTTGAGCAAGAAATGATGACATACCGACATTTATTGTATTTTATTATTGGTAGTAGTGAAACATTGAATGTGAGATTTCTGTTATTTTGTAATTTTTTTTTTGGTTATTAATCTTGAAATGCTTAACCCTGATTTGTTTACAGTGTTTGTTGTTGTTAGTTTATGTCGTTGCTAATGTTTTCCTTATTTTAGGTAGTGATGGTTTGTGCTTTGTGGTTTGGCGGTAATGTTAGTTGTAAAAATTACAATTGAATTTTTTATTCTTTATAAATTTATAATACTTAATGCTTGCAATTTCCTAAGACAAGTTTAATGGATTGTTTTTGGAGCTAGTATACCACTCTTCAGAGTCCCATGGGTACAATTGGGTTTGCAATTGATGTTGATAATAATTGGCTTTGCAGTGGATGATGACAGTTTTGGGTACAAGAGTTTTATAATAAACACTTGTATTACATTTGATGTAAACTTTTTGTTATAACTCAAAGTTCATACATTGAAATATAGGTTGTTTCAAGTAATAAAAAATTCAGAAGAATGAATATTGATCCACATGAAATTAACTATATAAAGTTTTATGGGATTTATATTATTGTGTTGGTTGTTTAGATATAAATTCAATATTGATAAAGACTAGAGTTTTGATATCCACTTTGTAGAAATTTATAGAAATTATTATTGATGTTTTTAATAACTCAATGAAGAACTACAAAGAAGTGATTTAATAAAATATTTAAAGACATGAAAAATACATCTTTAGAAAGAGGTAAGAAAATGAAAAGCTCACTTTTAAATTGATTCATGAAAAATTATAATTTATCTAACTCTTGAGATGTAAAAAATATATAAGCATTCAATATATTTGTTGTTAACAATAAATCAAGCTCTCTAATAACATAAATTTTTTTTAGAAAAAATAAAATTTATTCAATTGAAAGACTTTACAATAAAGCAAAAACCAATAGAGTAAAGAATAAATATTAGAACCCATTCAAAACTTCACCCTTAGTTCTAACTACGAATTTAGAAATACGTTATAAAAAGATTGAAGAAAATAAAATATATACTAGGATTTTTTTATAAAGATGGCCCATTTTTAAGTCATTTTACATGTATAGTCCAAACAAAAAGCATCTTATATTTGAGACCAAATTTCCCTATGATGACCACTTTACCCTTATGTTTTCTTGACATTTTCAATCAAAACCATATATATTTTATCAAAATCTCAATGAATTTTATTGAGATTATATTAATCTCGACAAAAATTGTCAAGAGAGAAGTTTTTTTCACAAAAAGACAAAAAGATACAAGAGTAAAATAGTCAACATAGTGAATATTTGGCACCAAATATAAAACACCATTTACTTAAACTATAAATGTAAAATGAACAAAAAAGGGCTATTTTTGTTTTAAAAAAAACCCTATATACTATTATCAAAATCTCCCTCTTTGTTTAATACAAGAACTTGTTTATAGGAAAATACCAAGGATAAAAGTCAAAGAATTTGGTTAAAATTAATTAAATGTGAAAAGAAAAAGACTTTTTTCACATGTATTAGATATGTTGGCTAAAAAGTCATTACATTCTTTAGATTTTGTCTTTGACAAAAACATGAAAGTTTTAGATATTTCTCTTAGCTTTCTAGAACGTCTTCAATTATTGTATTTAGACAGATATTTAATGAGTTACTACTCAAATATTAAAGCTTGTTAGGTTAGCCAGCATCTGCATTTTGGTTCTTGTTGAAGCCCACTTTTATCCATTTAAACTATTAAATTGGTTTGTCCTTTGGCTTACAATATTGTGAAAAAAAATGTTCATTATTTATTAGTTCAAGAATTGTATCAATTGGATTTTCATATTGAAATATTTGTTATATAAAACTTGTGTAAAATCAATCATTTTTTTTTTTTTATGAATTATGCCAACAATCATTTAAAACTCAAAGTTAAATAAAATGTTTGTACGAAAAAAATTAATAATACTATTAAGTATAAAATGATAATTTAAGTGGTTAATAAATATATATTTTTAAATATTTATCACACCTCCTACCTAGCTTATCACTAGTCCTTGATGATTAACAGGGCATCATCAAGAAATAATTTGCAAAATTTATATCCAAGATATTTATCATTCTTCTTCTTCTTCTTCTTATCTTACCCAAGTAAAGAAACTCTCACTTGAAAGTTCATTGTTTATGTACCACACATACCTTTCTTTTGTGTTTACAAGTCTTGTTTGGAAAAATAACTTTTATTCTACTGTTTTATTAAGGTAAACTTCCTTGGCAAAATCATTCCAATTTTTATTTTATTTTATATATTAATTTTCTTTCTTTCTTTCTTTCTCTATTTTTCTTTTTGAAAGCATAATACATCTTTAACCTATGTAGTGAGCTTTGGGCAAATAACACTCAGACCAATTAGTCTTAGGGTATTAGGTATTGAAACATCCCTTCAAACTTAATTACTTCAGTTAGGAGATTGTGAAATTATTCACATCAAGATCATTTTACATGAGCATTCACTGTTGACTAAACAAGAAACTTGGTTACTAAGTAAAAGTTTAATTAGAGCTTCTCCTTTTTTTTTTTTCGACAAAACCAACAAAAAAATTATAATGTTCCAATTTGCCATCAACAATCAAATGTGAAAGTGTGTGTAAAAGAAGGTTTATGAATACTTGCTAAATGAGTGTATGCAAATAGTAATTAATTAAGTTATCTTGATGTGAGAGTTTATAAATTTAAGTAATTCAAAGAGAAGTGAATGATAAACTTTTGTTATAAAATTTTAAAATTAAATAAAAATAGTAACATACCTATTATGATGCATTTCAAAAGTAAAAACATTATTTACTCTGCTATTATTTATTTGAAAGTTATGTAAATCTTTTTTTTTTTATATAAAAACCAAAAAAATAACAAGACAAAAACAAAAATAACAACTTATTTTAATTATCCATATCCCCCTAATCAAATTGAAACATTGTCCCCACTATCTAAATATAAAAATGTATAGAAAAAAAACATCATCTTGTGATGGCAATTATAAAAAAAGAAAAATCTGAAGCAAACTTAAACACAAAGTAAAATAACAAAATTTTATGAAAATAAAATCACAAATGGAGTGACAAATATAATTTTTGCTTTTTACGACTTTCACTTGACCAATTTATTCATGCCATTGTTAGATCTCATTTGAGGACAGATTCTTACTGTTGATTGAGCAATTGGTTGGTGGTTGGAATAGAGATAAGGATTTATTGAGTCATATGTGAGATGAATTTCTATTTTACAGTATGATTAAGAAAAGACAATAAATTGTTAAAGAAGCTATTAACTTTTAACAAACCTTAGGTTTTCGATTGATGTTTAGTTGTGCTTGAGATGTAACTTAAATTTTTTGGTAGAGTCCTAAAGCCACCCGATAAAGCAATAAAAGCATTTGCATTGTCAATCATTTTAGCAATCCGTTCATGCACAATGGAAACCTTTAGCTCTTCTTAAATTATTTTTTCAACCATGTCGCCTTCAAAAAAAGTCCTCAAAATGATATCTAAAACATGACTTTCTCTACAGTTGTTGACGCAAAGCCCATTAACCCAAGGCTACCTCCCTCATATATTAAATGAAGTTTTCACTAAGCTAAAGCCCATCCCTAATTGTCTAATACTTTTGTAAAGTCTGTATCTTTCCTAAGATTGGATTCACAAAATATACAAATATTTTTGAATTGACTAGTTGAGGCTCCTTTCATACATGCATTTCTCTAATTCTCGTGAATTATCAAAATTATAATAAAAATAAAAACAAAGAAATGTTATTTATACAGCTCAAAAAGATGTTGCATTAATAACACTTATAAGGTTAGGCCGGTTATTGTCAGAAAAAAATTGAATATGAAACATGAATATTTCAATAATAACGGTAAAACATGCATATGTACAAGTAGTTGTGATTATGGCTCACATCTTGCTTTAGTTTTACGACCAAGAATGGCTTAAATGGCCTTTATTGGTTAGAGATATGCTTCTCATCTAATTTTCTTATAAATTGGCAAACAGATTCTTTTAAAGTTAGATTCCCAAGACCATGGCATTCGTGTTCTTTTCCAAATTGTGTTCACAAATTAAGAATTTCTCTTTGAGCATATCCACTAAGATACATCTCAAGAGATAATAAAACATCATCTAAAGACTCCTTACTCAGTCCATTCTTAATGAATTGTATTTTATTTTCTTGATATCATTCCTAAAGAATGATAATCGCTTGTTACAAGTCTCTCGTGCACATTTATGACAAATATGTAACCTTTTTACTATATGCTTTTTAGCATAAGAACTCTTACCTAAACCAAACATACATGAAACAAAGGAATTATAAAATGCACGTTCTATTCGGACCTTTGCTTCAATTATCTAATGCACATCTTTAGGAATGCCTTTGTGCATAAGCATTTTTAATCTTTCATACCTAGTTTAGTATATTTTTACTAGAGTATTTCTGAAAAAAAAAGAAAAATACTATTATAAAATATAAAGTATGATGTCTATTGTGAAAAGAAAAAAAAAGAGAAAGAGTGAAGAAGAGATCAGTTTTGTGAGTAATTAAAGGAATCGACTTTAAGAACCATGGAGTACCACTATGCTTCACTTGACCAGGAAAGCAACTATAAACAAACAATAAGGGAAACAATGCATAAAAGAAACAACAAAAATAATAAACTTACAAAAGAATAAAGAAACACAAAAAGAAAAAAAGAGACTAATAAACATATAATACGGCATGATTTGTCATTATTTGATCACGTTCGAAAAATTATTTATTAATTGTTAATTCATACTAATACCTTAGTATCACGACCATCATTATCATCCATATTTATTCAACCCTTGAAATCTTTTAAAAGTATTTAATATGACTACATTGTAATATTATTGTTCACTTAATATTATTTTCATAAAAAATCATTCGATATGTTCATTATTATTCAATAACTAACCTAATTAATTCATATACATACTTTATTTAAATGTATAATAATATAAAAAAAATTTATACATAAATTAAAGAACACATTTTTTATTATTTAAAAAATATTAATATATAATAAAATACTCTTGAAACTAACAACATAAATAATTTCTGAGGCATAAACTAATGAAAATATTTTAGAACACCATAGTTGGGCTCGTAGCACATGGACATGCCAAGGAGGCTTAGGCACTTTTCATAAAACTGTTTGAGAGAAAATATTGATATACCAAATCATATTACTTTCTCGAGGCGTTTTGTGCGCCTGTAGTCACGGAGGAATGATCGATTGAGGGAGAAGGTCCTTTGATACGATGATTAAAAATTATCACATCAAACCAACAACAAAGCACTTTGGATACATGCTTGATTTTTTGGGTCGCGCAGAGTTGGCGGAGGGGGCTTATGAACTGATAAGGAGCATGTCGACTTAGTGCAAAATGCCATTGGATGGACCCAATTGGCTGCCTGTAGATTGCACGCAGCAATAAAAGGTAAGAGTTGGAAGCAGTTGAAACTTGTTCTAAAACTACCAATGGCACTAATGCAGCTTGAGTTCACTGTGAGTTGGTTCCCATTGCTGCTTCAGAGAAGGTTTTACTTTATTTTGATAGCTTGAAAAGCAAATCTTGATGTAGTATAAACATGTCTTCAGATGGGTATAGGCTCATGAGCTCTGGTTGAGGGTCCAGAAAACGTTATGCAAACACTTCAAAACACGTCCATTAGTTTGACAATATACACTTATTTCCTTCATATTGTTTTAAGAGAAATAGTCAAACTAAAATCACTCTTATGTGACCTTTAATTAAGCTAAGAAATTTTCTTTTGCTTCTTGTCCTGCCATTCCTTGATTTCAGCTCCTATCTTTGCTTTAACACTTGCATGAAACCCTGGGTAAGGTTCATACCGAAATACTGTTTGGAGAACCTGCATCACGTGAATTATGTGCAAAACCAAGTTATTTTCAGAAAGTCATAACTATTTATTAAGAGAGGAACTGAAAGGAAATCTACCTCAAGCAATACAAAAAAAGGAGCCATCAAAAAGGCCTGGGTGAGGTTGTCCAAGAGAGCCGGTGCCCGTTTCTATGAGAAAGTATTTTATGAGATGTATGAAATAAGAGAACAGGTGCAGTTCATCAATTTCAATCCTACAGAATTACTCACCTCGAAAATACCATGGCCAAGAAACTGTCCGGTCCAACAGAACAACTGTGCTCCCAATACAACCTGAGTTGTATGAATGTTATAAACCATGTTATCAACAATTTTGGTAAGAATTCACATACATAGCATGATAAATCAGACAAGACTCAAGGTTAGCTTAATAAGTATGCAAATTTTGAATAATAAAGTGCACAAAATTCAACCAACTTGGTGCATAATAAATTGTGCAGTTCCTAGTGCTTAGTAAACCAAAAAATTCCCCACCATTTGTCTTTTTGTTTCCTTATTCTACGGTCCAAAGTATTTTTTCCTCAGGTATTTAACAAAGTTTTATTTCAGTTCTTGTTGATCTACTGCACCTTGTATTCAAATACAAGGCATATAGTTATCACATGTGCAGAAGTTGTTTAAAACAAACATTATGGACCTTACTATGTAGAATTGGGACTTCTATCTGGTTAAATCACTACAGCAGGGAAGACCTAATGTGTATAACGGCAGCAGAGTTTTCTATGTTATCTGCATGACTACCAGAAACAATTTAAACCTTATGTAACAGATAACAGGCATGAGTTAGTGTTTAGAATAAAAAACTCCACACGAGCCAGAGACATTTTATTCAAACTCCATGATATCTAGTAACAGCGGCAGTAACTTCAATAAAAATCTCCACAGTTGATCCAGCAACTAAACTTCACAACTTTAACAACATCTAATCCATGTAATGATAACACACTTTTCCAGGTGAGATTTGTACTCTCAGAAGTGTTCTATGAAACAGATATGGAGCATGCAGCATTTCAATAGACCCAAACCATCTAGTAGTGGGAACTTCAACAGAAAACTCCCTAATTGTTCTAGCAACCAATCTTCCAAGTTGGTCCTCAGTTATAAATACCAACTATAACATTTAGAAGATAATATGGCTGTTTCTAAAAGAACGGACCTACACTCTGAAGAGAAAGAATAAAATATTCAAAAAACAAGAGTATAAATTTGTCTTATAAGCCAAAATGATAATAACATTTCCAACCAACTTGGTACAGCCATGGTGCAAATTTGCAAGGAAACTTCTTGAAGAAATACGATTATCTAGTCCACATAGAACTCAAAAGTAACAAAATATGAATGATGGAAGATCAAGTAAGTGTATCTTTATGAGGGAAAAGAAAAGGGAATGGTGAAAATTAAAAATAAATCAATGTGTATCTGATCTATCAAAATAAAGGCCAGCTAAACTATACAATAGATATCAAGTGCGAACACTAACAATGTTACTGAATTAACTATACTACAAGCTATATGGATCAATTGAGGAAGAAAACATTCTGTCAACTTTGCAGTTGCTAGTAAGAAATGTAAGCATAAGGTTTATTGAATAATTATGCCCTGATGAGATGATAGCAACCATCGCTGCAACTTCTAAAAGAAGCATATATAAAGGAAAAAAAATCAGAAAAGGGTATTAAGCCAATCAACATTGGTGCCCTAATAGTCAGAAAATGATGTTCTGTCCACCCTAGGATTTCTTTGATAATTTTCTAATACTATCACTGGAACTAATCTTATTCAGTTTAAATATGTTACATACTGTCAAAAGCTATAAACCATTCATATCACTTACAACACCTGCAACTTCTTACTCTTTTCTCTTTAATATATTTTTTTTAAACAATCTCCAAGTGCGTAGGCTTTTAGAGAGTTATATTATTAAAGCCAGAGAAAGATAATATGAAAAAGGAAGTCTCAAGAGCTAAGAAGAAGATATCTACAAATAGCATCTAGGGAGAATTCCAAGGAGTAAATTTTCTGCAACCTTAATCCACAGTTAGCCAGTGATCTGCAACTGTATTTTCTTCCCTAGAAATACGAGAAACCCAGAATTCCATAGCACAAAAATGATGAATACTATTAAAACAGCGAGTATGGGTTGACAAGGAGAAGGCAAAGAACAGCTGCAAGTAAATCACAATCAATCCATAATTCACTGGCCCTACTCACAATTTCAAATTCTAGCATAAAGTTAGAATAAAGTAATTTCAAGGGACGTCCAGAAACAGGCCGTTAAATTAACAATCCATCAGGGGAATAAGCCAGTGATTTTCTGGACAGGGTTCATCCACATCGCTTTGATCTATACTCACAAAAGCAATAAGCTACAGCCACCTATTCTACTTGCTGCATGCCTAACCTCTTAACATTTTAGCTTCACTATTAAATACCTCCTAAAAACATGCGTGGAAAAAAAAAAAAGCCCCAGGGAATTCACTGCTAAGATAGATTAGCAACCTAAAAAAGTTTTCAGAAACATCAGTCCACAGGGGCAACACTTAGGTTCATCATGAACAAAAATTTATGTTTCAACCATAAATAGTAACAATTATAGATTTGCAGACAATATACAATAAAGTCACATCCTGTTGTCTATACACACACACACACACAGAGATATATTCTGACACAACAACCAAATTGCAATATGAATTTAGTGCTCTGAGAACGAGAGAAAATACATAGCATAAAAAAATGTTACACTAAAACATTAAAAAAAAGTAACAGTAAAATCACAACGTATTATGGTTTCTTCATCGGACCCAGAAACTGACGTACAAAAATGAAAATTTTAAATAATCAGAAGTGCAATTTTTTTCCCTCTTACCACAATTTCTCACCAAGCAAACAAAAAATTGATAAGTCAAACAAAATTTTGGAAAAAAAAAAAAGTACCTTCCAAGCAAGAGAGAATCCAAGTCTATTAGCCATCAAACTGGCACCAACCCAGCAGGCAAAACAAAGCAAAGCAGCCAAAGAACCAGCTTTTTTATCCAAGCAAACGTAGAACAAAGCATAGAACAGAGCAAACAAGAACCCGAAATTCAAAATGAGGGCAGCACCAAACAATCTAGATGGCAAAAACCAAACTTTGTCCGATAGATCATATACAGTAGGTGTGAAGTGAAACAGAACTAGCGAAGTGAAGAAAATCGGCCAGACAAATAAGGTGTGTATCAATATGTTAATTGGGTTGCTGTGGTAAGCCCCGTAAAAGGAAAAGTGCTTTTCAAGATCAAAGAGTCCGAATTTTCCCATTGAATTTTCTCAAGAAAAATGATGGATTTTCTCAGGAAAATTAAAAGAAAGAAGACGAGAAAGAAAGGTTAACGAAGCTGCTAGATGTAGTTGGTGTTTGAAAAAAAGGCGACGTTTGGATTTGGGAGTTCCGTCAAGAAGTACATTGCGTGGAAACTAAAGAGGACGGTATCGTATTTTAGGGAGTAGAATCATTTTTCTTTTAATTTTTTAATATTAAAAAAAAAGTTTACCCTTTCACATTTCTTTTAATTTTTTTTAATACCTTAAATTAACACAAATTTAATAATAATTTATAAATTTAAATTAATATAAAATAAAATAATTATTAAATAAATAAATAAAATATAATATAATTAATAATTATGTCGAGTTAGAACTTATAATTTTTTTATATGTATATGTTTAAGTTATAATTAATAATTTAAATAATTATAATATATTAATTTTTTATAATTTAATAATTTTATTTTATATTTTAAATAACTTAATTATATTATTATTTTTAAAAAAATATTTAATTATATTTAAAATAAAATTAATTAGTATTTATATATATAGTATTATAATATTATAAAAATTTATTATAATATATAAAAGAATATATTAAATAGATAATACGATTATAATTCGTTTAACTATATATTATTCGCATCGAGTTAGACTTTGAATTTTTAATATGTTTATTAAATAGATGGAGTTTGAGTTGATTTTTATTTAACACGATACAAATACAATTTGATATAAATACAATACGATAATTTGAATTACCATCCCTATGTGAGAGGCCTCGTCTTTTATATTATATTATATAATATATTTATGAATTTAATTTATATATATTTTATTAAATCGCATAAGTTCAGTGAATTGATTTTTTCAGTTGTTATATGTATATAATGTTAAGAGTTTAAATTTGTAATTGCTAGGTGGAGCTATGCATGGAATTGTTGAAATATGATATTAGATGCATCTTTGATGGGTTTTAGTATTATACATACATGCAATATTATATTAATTTTTTAAATTTTTTAAAAAATTATTTCAAAATTTTCTAAAATCTTTTTAAATACTATTTGTTTATATTTAAAATTTTTAATATATTTTAAATTTTTATTGTGTATTTTAAATATTATTTATTATTTATTTTAATTTTTTTCTTTATTTTAATATTTTTTTCATTCGTTTCAAATTTTGTAAATTCAGTTTCAAGTCCAACACACAAGAAAACAAAAAAGAAGCAACAGTACTCGTAGACACCATAGCCAACCGTCTTTGTAACTATTTGCTTAATTGATAGTAACTAATGAAGTGTTAAGCATGTAAAGTTTTAGAAAGATTAAGTCGACAATTAGCATTTCATTTTGACAATTAAAATTAGAAATTGTGAACATTTTCTTTTAAATTGGATTTTGATGTAAATTCAACACAAAGTAAGTCAACCCAGGCCCAAATTCGTCCAGCCCATGATCTCCTCAGTCTATACACTTCATTTAGCCTTAATTTGATTACTTGGAGTCAAAGTCATGGAGCAGCATTTATATGAATCTTTGGAATGAAAGCTAAGCATTTATATGACTCTTGGAAGCATAATATGGAGTATTGTGCAGTTATTTATTATAATTAATGTTTGTAGTCCCTATATAATATGTAGCTTTCTTTTATGTTTGACCAAATATGTAATGCCTATAAAAAGACTCATTTTTTCTCATTTTGGGAATTTTGGCTGGTTGAATGAAAATATATTTCTTTTGAGTAGTAATCCAACTCTTCTTCCTTTATCCAAATTCTTGCCAAATTTGGTGGTGGATTTTTCCTTGGCTGGTGGCATTGCTTTTAGGCCCTGGATACTTAGCTTTTATCTTTAAATTCTCTTTTGTTATCATCATTTGAAGAGTTTAAGAGTTCAAAACTCTAATCTCGTGAATAGTGACGAAGTTGAAGAACAAAACTCACTCTTAGTTTCCGCAAGATGCATCAATTGGTATCAGAGCATCGAGTTGTCAAGAGTGAGTAATCTTTCACCTTATTATCATCTTTCCTTTGCTGAATCCTTAATTTCTGCTGTAGTTCTTATTTTCATTAAAAAACCCTAAACCTAATTAACATGTTGCTATATCACCACACTTAAAAAAAAAAAAAAACTATGAGTAGATCATCCACTCCACCCGTACCATGGGAATTAGTAACTATGAAACTTGAAGAACAGATGAATGAACTTAGAGAACAATTCTTCCAACTCTTAAGAAACCAAAATCAAAACCAAGTCCAACCAAAACGAGGGAGTGCCCTTTCAAACTAGAATCGCCAAAGACCATCACCTCATCCAAGACACCATTATTATGAAGAAGAAATTCGGGATGAAAATGATTCTAGTGAGTTTGAAGTGGATAAAAGAAGAAGAAGAAGGGAGAGTGATGATGATAGAGGATTAAAGATTGATATTCCAAAATTTGAGGGGGGATTAAATTCAGATGATTTTTTGGATTGGCTTAAGAAGATTGAGAGGTTCTTTGAGTTCAAGGGGGTTATTTTGATGAGAGAAAATGTAAGATAGCAATTCTGAAGTTTAAAGATTATGCTTCTCTATGGTGGGAGAATGTCAAGAAACAGAGAGATAAAGAAGGGAAAGAAAAAGTGAGATCGTGGCAGAAGTTGAAAAAGTTGATGAGGAGGAGATTCTTGCCCGAAAACTATAGACAAGATCTCTACCTTAGGTTACACATTCTTAAGCAAAGAGACAAGAGTGTAGAAGAGTACATCCGAGATTTTGAGAGATTGATGATGCGAAGTGATATACCAGAGATTAAAAAACAGACTATTATCAGATTCTTAGGAGGGTTAAATATGGAGATTGCTAATATGGTGGAATTACAACCGTTTTGTTTGTTTAAAGATGTATGTAAGTTGTCCATTAAAGTCGAGAAACAAAAGAAAGCTATGAAGACTTCGGCACCCAAGAATTTCAGTAAGGGGAACTCATATTACAAGGGTTCTTCATCCTTCAGCAAACCCGAAATTACCATCAGGGACAAAAGAAAAGAGAAGTTGATGGAAGCACCTAAAAAGAAGTTGAATTTTGTTAAGACAGACCATGGAAATAAGAAGTGCTTCAAATGTCAGGGTTATGGACATTTCCAAGCTAATTATCCTAATAATCGGGTTATGACTTTAAAGGAGATTGAGCAGATTGAGGAGTCCTTGCAAGAGAAAGAAGATGAAGTTCTTAAATCTGACAATAAATAAGAGATTGTAGAAGAGGCTGATAGTAGGGACATGCTTATGTTAAAAAAGATTTTGCATACTCAGATCTGCCTCAATGAAGATCAACGGGAGAACTTGTTCCAAACCTGATGCACCATCAATGGGAGGGTTTGTTTGGTAATAATTGATAGTGGGAATTGTACTAATGTTGCTTCTACAACACTTGTGAAGAAGTTGAGCCTTCTAACCTTAGCTCATGCTCAACCATATAAGCTTCAATGGCTCAGCAATGGGAGTACTGTGTAAGTTACAAAACAGGTTCTAGTTTCTTTTTCTATTGGTAGAACTTATGCTGATGAAGTGTTATGTGATGTTATTCCTATGGATGCATGTCACTTATTATTGGGAAGGCCATGGCAGTTTGATAGAGGAGTTAATCATGATGGGAAAAAAATACTTATTCGTTTAAATTGAAGGAGAAGAATATCACCTTACTACCCTTGAAACCATCACAAATACACAAACCTACACCCATGACAGAAAACCTAAAAGAGAGCCTATTCCTAAATGAGAGAAAGCCATCCTTAAACATCAACCTGTCCTTGCCTTGCTTGTAACTGAAAGAAAGAATGTTGAGAATGAGAGCAAACCACACCTTCTAGTCCAAAACTTGCTCAAAGAATACACTGATGTTTTCCCAGATGACCTACCATCTGGATTACCACCTTTGAGAGGCATAGAGCACCAAATTGACCTTATATATGGGGCATCCCTACCAAATAAACCAACCTATAGATGTAATCCAGAGGAGTTCAAGGAGTTGCAAAGACAAGTGGATGAGTTGATTAATCGTGGTTTTGTAAGAGAAAGTATAAGTCCATGTTTAGTGCCAGCATTGTTAGTACCAAAGAAAGATGGAACTTACAGGATGTGTGTGGATAGTAGAGCCATAAATAATATCACTATCAAGTACATGTATCCCATTCCTAGACTTGATGATATGTTAGATCAGTTACATAGTTCTATGATATTTTCAAAAATTGATCTTAGAAGCGGGTACCATCAGATTAGAATTAAAGAGGGAGATGAGTGGAAGACAGCATTCAAAACCAGAGGAGGATTGTATGAATGGTTAGTTATGCCATTTGGTTTGTCTAATACTCCTAATACTTTCATGCAACTTATGATTGAAGTGTTGAAGCCATTCTTGGAGAAATTTGTTGTAGTATACTTTGATGATATCTTGGTGTATAGCAAAAGTGAAGAGGAACATGTTACTCATTTGCGACAAGTTTTTGATACCTTGAGGGAGAAGAAATTATATGCAAAACTGGAGAAGTGTGAGTTTTTCTCGCCGAGTGTTGTGTTTCTTGATTATGTTGTTTCTAAAGATGGTATCACGGTGGATCATTCCAAAATTGAAGCAATCAAAAGCTGGCCCCAACCCAAAACCATCAGTGAAATCAAAAGCTTTCATGGTTTAGCATATTTCTATCGCCGATTTGTTCCTAATTTCAGTACAATCATGGCACCCGTCATTGAGTGCATGAAAAAAGGTAACTTTGAATGAACTAAAGCAGCAAATGAAGCATTTGAAGTGATTAAGAAGAAATTGTGTGAAGCTCCAATCTTAGCTTTGCTAGATTTTGATCAAGTGTTTGAAGTGGAATGTGATGCAAGTGGAGTTGGAATATGTGCTGTTCTTGCACAAGTTAAACGCCCCATAGCTTATTTTAGTGAGAAGCTAAATGAATCAAGGAGACGGTACAACACATACGACAAGGAATTTTATGCAATTGTGAGGGCCTTAGATCACCGGAGTCATTACTTGAGGGCTAAACAATTTGTTCTTCATTCAAACCACCAAGCCTTGAAGTTCATCAATGGGCAACACAAGCTGAATTCAAGACATGCTGAATGGGTTGAATTTCTCCAATCGTTCTCTTTTGTTTCAAATTATAAGAAAGGAGTAAACAACATGGTTGCGGATGCTTTGTCTAGAAGATATGCATTGCTTGCTATTTTAGACGCTCGAGTTCTTGGTTTCCAATTAATGAAGGAGTGTTATGCTACTGATAAAGATATGAGTTTGATCATGGCCGAATGCAAAAAAGGAAGTTTTGAGGATTATTCTGTCCAAGATGGATTTCTCTTCAAAGGAAACAAGCTTTGTGTACCAAAAGAAAATTTCCGACAGTTGATTATAAGGGAGGTTCACGGAGGAGGACTTGCTAGTCACTTTGGGGTTAATAAGACATTGGAAATTCTTAAAGAACGTTTCTATTGGCCAAAAATGCAGAGAGAAGTCCAAGTAATAGTGGCGAGGTGTGACACATGTCAACGAGTTAAGAGTCACTTCAAACCAGGCCTTTACACTCCATTACCAATTCCAAAGCAGTCTTGGGAAGATTTAAGCATGGATTTCATTGTTGCATTGCCGAGAACATAAAGGGGAAATGATGCAGTTATGATGGTTGTAGATCGGTTTTCTAAAATGGCACATTTCATCCCTTGCCATAAAACAAATGATGCTTCTCACATAACTGATTTGTTTTTCAAAGAAATTATTCGTTTGCATGGGATTCCAAGGAGTATTGTGTCAGATCAGGATATAAAATTCCTTAGTCATTTTTGGAGGACACTTTGGGGAAAGTTTGGTACGAAGCTTCTCTTTAGCACTTCACACTATCCTCAAACTGATGGGCAGACCGAGGTTACAAACCGCACTTTGAAAACTATTCTAAGAACTTTGGTGAGCAAGAACTTGAAAGATTGGGATATCAAATTAGCACATGCTAAATTTGCATATAATAGGTCTCCAAGTTCTACAACTGGTCACTCTCCATTTGAGATAATGTATGGCATCAATCCTATCACTCCTATTGAATTAAGTTCTTTGCCAATCGATATTCAAGTAAGTGTGGATGCAATTGAGAAAGCTAAAGCAATGAAGAAGTTACTTGAATCTGTTCGGGTCCAAATACAGAAGTCTAATGAAACATACAAGAAATGAGCCAACAAAAATAGGAGAGCAGCCAACTTTCAGCCTGGAGATATGGTTTGGGTTCATTTAAAGAAGGAAAGGTTTCCATCCAAAAGGAAGAGTAAGCTAGCACCAAGAGCCGACGGTCCATTTGAGGTCCTTGAACGAGTTGGAGATAATGCTTACAAGATAAACTTACCTAGTGAATTTGGAGGAGTCTCGACTACATTTAATGTGGGTGATTTGTCCCCATATTTGGAAGATGATAACCTTGCAGATTTGAGGGTAAATCTTCTTCAACCCCGGGAGGATGATGTAAATTCAGCACAAGGTAAGTCAACCCAGGCCCAAATTCGTCCAGCTCATGATCTCCTCAGTCTATACACTTCATTTGGCCTTAATTTGATTACTTGGAGTCAAAGTCATGAAGCAACATTTATATGAATCTTTGAAATGAAAGCTAAGCATTTATGTGACTTTTGGAAGCATAATATGGAGCATTGTGCAGTTATTTATTATAATTAATGCTTGTAGTTCCTATATAATCTGTAACTTTCTTTTATGTTTGACCAAATATGTAATGCCTATAAAAAGGCTCATTTTTTCTCATTTTGGGGATTTTGGCTAGTTGAATGAAAATATATTTCTTTTGAGTGGTAATCAAACTCTTTTTTCTTTATCCAAATTCTTGCCAAATTTGGTGGTGGATTTTTCCTTGACTGGTGGCATTGCCTTTAGGCCCTGGATACTTGGCTTTTATCTTTAAATTCTTTTTTGTTATCATCATTTGAAGAGTTTAAGAGTTCAAAACTCTAATCCCATGAACAGTGACGAAGTTGAAGAACAAAACTGACTCTTAGTTTCCACAAGACGCATAAGATTTGCCCTTGTGATTGAGGCTTGGTTTGCCATTGAGTTAGCTGTGCAAATTGAAAGAGACCTAGAGCGAGCAGAGGTTAGAACAATGGTACAGTATTGATGTCAGTTTCAATTAATTTTAGAATTTAATTTTAGGTTAACAGATTTTCGTACTATTGTTATTGCATTTCAGTATTAGTAATTTACTTTGCATATATAATTTTAGTTTTATATCAATTATTAGCATATTATTTTATACTTAATAATTTAATTTTTTAAAAGAATTTGTGTTGGTATTTATTGTCATTATTTTGTTATTAGGAATTGATTATGAAAAAACAACTAAATTGGTGGAAGTTTAATTACTACCAATGCATGTTAAGGTAGGGTTTATATGCAACCGAAAGAATTTTCATTTAAAAATTGTTTAAGTAGGGTATTTGTTGTATTTAAAATTCAAGTACATACACATAAATTTTCTAAAAATATACGTGTTGATTCAATTAATTGTTTGCTTAACCAATCAAATAGTTTTACATGAGAGTTTCGTATGTGTAAATTCAATAATATAATTCTAATAGAATGTGTTATGTTTTAACAGAAAGTGTTTAAAATGTTTATTTCAAATTAATTTTTTATAATTTTATTTAAAATTTTAAATGTTATTTTTGATTAATTAAATAATTTATTGAATATGAAATTATTATAGCTATAATTTGTTAAGCATAAGAAATTTCGTACGCCATTATTATTTTTTGGAAAGCCTACAAATATGAAATCTAGTTAATGGTTTTAGTGAATGATGTTTCAAAAGTACATTAGCTATTTACATCAGATAGTTTTTAAAAATAATATCTTAAAAGCATGCATAATTATTATGTGCAACAGTAAATAGAATTTATTTATAATAAAATAATAAATATTTTGTTTCATCTTATATGGATGTTAATTTTTTTTAAAATCTATTAAGTATTATTTGTTAAGTTATTATTACAATTTAGAAAATAAATAATATTTTATTAATATTTAATTTTAAGACTATCAATTATATATAAATATCTACTCGACATTAATTCGTCGCTATTTTTCAGGTTCTAAGTAATATAGAACGCAGAATAATTAAGTGTATTAGAAGTTTCCAGAATTATTTTGATCGTATTTGTGTAGATTTAAGAATATAACTTATATAGTTTTTAAGTTAGCATGTTAATACTTAGTAATAAATATTGGTTATATTTTAATGTTGAGAAGAGACGGTTGGAATTGAAAAATATTTTCGAAGTGTTTAAAATTTTACTTACAATTTTTAAATTTTAAAAGTTATATATTTTTTAAGAAAAAAATTTTGCTAAATTTTTTTAAAAATTGAATGCATTAAATTCTACGTTTGAATAAATTTGTTAATTAAACCAATCATTGATATAATAATATTAATTTTTATTAAGAAACACCAAATAGTTAATTGTATTAATATTAGTTTAAACTAATTGTTGTAAATTTACTTCATAATAACTAATTAAATTAATTTAAATATTTTAATTCATTTATATTATAATTTTTGATATTTACATTGTTAGCTAACCCAAATAATATCATGAAATTAAGTAAATATTTAAATATTAGTTCAGACTATCAATAAAATATTAGAATAATGACAGTCAAGCACATTTCAATATGTTTTAATGATAGTTGGTTTAAAATTTTGTAACATCACCAATTTTAGTCCCTAAGGTTTAGGTATGGCAAAAATTTAGAATTAATATCACCAATCCAATGTGTTACAATGATAAAACCAGATATGAAATGAAACAGTATAAAAACACAATCTAACCAACAAATAATAATTTATAAACAATTTTAGGGGTGACTGTCCATTTCTTTATATATAATATTAGGACAAAAGTATAATATTTTGAAAAAGACTCAATACATATACTATCGCAAGGAAGGACTAACAACCCTTAATTTTATATAATTTATTTCACAAGTTTTAAACTCTCACATAAAAAAAATTGGATAGTCAAAATTAGATAATTAGAATTTGTTTATGTTTTTTTCACTCTATTATTTATTGTTATTAATTTCTCTCCTTTTATTTTTTTCACGTGCTAACATTCTCTTCTCTTTAAGTTGTTATTGATTCTCTTATTTCTCTTGCATTTTCTTTCCTTCCCACTTCACAAGCTCTTTTTTTTTTTTGTTTTGGTTCATGATTATTCATAGGATTATAATTTTTTCATGATTGTTTATGTGATTATAATTTAAAGTTCTCAAAACATTTCATTTTTATTCTTCTCATAAATAATATGATAGTTTAACTTAGGAAAAAAATATTGACAAAAAATTTTGAAATCCTCTACGTGTTTTTCCTCTTTTCTTTGGCGCAACATACAATTACTCAAAATTAAAGTGTCTTTCTTAGATGAGAAGGTGTCCTGTAAAACTAGTTTTATTGTTAGAGGATAATTTTGCAAGCTTTCCATGATCCAACAGAATAAGTAAAATAAAGTATTCTATTTTTTCAAACGGTAAAGAAAGAATTTGCACCAAATGAAGAGTGAAAAGAAAAAGGTTTGGATATAGAAAAGGAAACCATCCGGGTAAAATTGTTAAAGAAGGAAAAGGGTGAGAGAAAACAACAATGAAGAGTGAAGGGAGAAAAGATAAAAAAAAGTATTAAATTAAATAATTATTAAAAACTAATTTCATTTTTTTCATTTAATTTTGATGTATAGAAAATACTAACCTAAGTGTTTAACTAAATGTAAAAAAATTATACAAAATTAAAGGGTTGTTGATCCTTATTATATAATATATATTAATAAAACTAAGATAACTAAAAAAAAAAATTCGTCTATTGTAATTTTTTTTTTTGGCCTATTGACTAAACTTGTATTTTAGGATATTGACGAGGAAGAATGGAGAGAGAAATAAAAAATAAAATAAAATATTAAAGAGATTGAGTAGGAGAGAAGAAAGTTTCATTCTAATGACTTTTATTTTAAAGCAGGAGAAAGAAAATAGTTGTGAAGGCACTAATTTTAGCCATTGAAAATCTTAAAAATCAAAGCTAAAATACTATAAAAAAGGGAAGTTATTAAATATGTTTACACACGTGTGCGTGCGTACGTATATAATATTATTAAATATTATTTACTTAGATTATTTATAATATTGAATATGTTCACACATGCGTGTGCACACGTACATAATATTATTAAATATTATTTACTTAACTATTTATCATACTCCGAATAAAAATTATCACGTGATAACTATCATGTATTTTCGAATTACACTCCATTAACATGAACTGTCCTATGAGACTTTGTAAGACTCTTAAGTATTATATATTCTATTTGCAAACAAAAATCCACCTCCACTACAATCCCCCAACCACCCCCTGTCTCTCCATATTTATTCAAATCCAAAATATTAATCACACACATATATTTATTCAAATTCAAATGTTAATCATATTTAAAATTCATATATATAGCATGAGTGTTGTAAAATCTCAAAAAAATCTAAATTTAAATAAAATATATAAAACATATTAAAATATCAAAATACATAGTAAAAATATTTTATCAATAAACCCTAATAAATGGGATGAGTTAAGAACTTATACTCAGAATAATGCAATAATAACTATGTCCACCATCAGTTCGAAGAAGCAATGCGAGACTTAATCTAAAAGTAATGAAGTGAGAAAGGTGAGTATAAAAGAGACTCAATGAGTAAAAAGTTAGTAATATAGGATTCATAAAGATTGGAGCCACGAGATGCTAAAATAATTTTAAAACTATGCTTATTTACTTAACAGTCTTCGTATCGTTTCAAAACTAATATTGCAAGTACAAAAAAGTTATAAAATATAAGTCAAGGCTTGTGTTTGTTTCTTTTATAAAAGATTGGACTTGACTATTCTTTTTCAATATATTACTTTAATCGAGACAGACACTTAAAATCATTTGTGAATTTCGTTATATTAAAAGTTATGCAACTACTAATTTATAAAAAAATCTCTTTTCAAATTAATTCATATTTCAATTCATAAATTCAGTTTATAAAATTAGTTTATCAACTTATAGTTTGACTCACTTACATTGGCTCAAGTAAAGACAAGGTGACGATTGTGATGTTCTCGTATTATTTTTCACTAGGTGGTTCCACAATATCATTCTCTTTTATACTAAACCTGCTTAATACCCAATTACCTATGTAACTTTTATAAAGATCTGTACATAAACTACTTTATATAGTACTACAACAATACCAATACATCATTAATAAATGAGGTTTATAAGATCAAGTATTTAAAATATATAAATATATACTTTAAGAATTATTTCAATAAAGTATAGTTATAAATATATAAAACAATAATAAATATTCAATTCACAATCTTTATCTACATTAAATCATTTTTGTACTAACCTAACATCTCAATAACTCAAAATAGTTTATTAAAATAAAAGCATAAAATTTAAAATAGTAATATAATGAATTAAACATTGCATATTTCACTTACAATTTAGGGAAGGTGTATACTCTTTCACTAGATCTCATACTGACTTCGGTTTTCTTTTAAGATGTTGGTTCCTAAAGAATACATATGTATTTCTATTAAATACCAAACTTTAATAAAATGCTTATCTACCCAATATATAATATGTATGCATGATGAACATAAATATCTAAGTTAACATAAATTGAAACTTAAATTTTTACAAAATTATTTATAAAAAATAGCAAAGCTTTTAATTAAAATCAACTTTTGAGAATAGTTTGATAATTTTAAAAATGTTAAGGTCAAAATTTTAAAATATATTCTCTTAAAAAAGATAAACTAGATTTCTTAAAATTTTCAATAATTTTTGAATTATTCAATTTTTTTAAGAGTTTAAAAAAAACTTACAAAACTAAGGGATCAATTGCTTAGTTATGATTTACTATGGTAACTTACTATAATTTTTGCTACAGTAATTTATTACAGTAAATTTCAAATTTTTGCATAGTAAAATCAGAAAAAAAGGAATTTGGTGTTCTTGCATGGCACATGAACTCCAAATCTATCTTATAAGTATTTGTTGCAAATAGTTTTAAGAGGATTACAAGTTTGTCTCTAATAGAATTTACTTAAAAAAACTTTCATTTTTGGTAAAACAATAAAAATTATAAGTGAGTTAAAATTAGTAGAAATTTGTTTTATTCAACATCAACCTCAAATTCAACCTTTTTTAAATTAATTTAAAATTAAACTTTAAGTCTAGTTTTTAAATATCAAAAATAATTATTCTTGTCATGCCGCAAACCATAAATCTAAGTTTGTAACAACCACTATACACCCATGAGAATTATCTTCCATTAATAATTTACATAAATGTATAAAGTTTATAGTACCGCATATGCATAAAATTATATAACATATAATCAAAATATTTCGAACAACCAATCGTATTCATAAAAATTTCAAATCCTTTCTACAATGTTTTTACACATTATTATGGAGAATACCATATATTTAATGATTCTCTTACAAAATACTTATCACCAGTTAATTGTCTAGAATGGGAATCGCGACCTCTTGGGAATTATTAAATCTAAAAATATTTTAAAAATAAAAATAAAGGGGTGAGTAATTATTTAGTAAATATATAAATAATAATGAACTAAAATTTTAATATTGAAGTAAAAGTATCATATTTAAAAAAATATATAATTCATAAAATTTAATCAATCATTTATATTTAAACAATTCATAGAAAGCATTCTTGCATTTGTTTTTGTGAATGTTTCAATCAAATTTGAGTTTGTCTGAAAACTATTCCCCATAACATTTACTAGTGGCTTTCTGGTTGGCATCTTCAGACCTATTAACGAGAATTTTTATATAATTATATATAATAAAATTATTGAATCCATTCGTTAGTATAAGTCTAGATAGAGAATGTGGTATCAAATAATTTATTATCTAACACTCACTCCTTTATGCTCTCATAGATAATAAGGAGGAAATAATTACTTCCATACTTTATCTCTAGTAAGGGAAAAAAATGTATTTATCAATACATTATATATCAATATTTATGTACAAATGCACCTACAACTGAACACTTACACTAAATTATAAATCACAAAATTATAAACATATTTTCATATAATATTTATTAATATATACAATTACAAGTAACGTACACAATTCTTAAATTATAATTTCTTATAAATATATTTTTATTCTAATATTTCAAATCTATATTCATAAAATAATTTATAAATGTAAATTTGTATAATAAAATCAAATGTTTAAATTTATTTTATTAAAAAATATTAAAAATAAATTTAAATTCATAAAATATTTAAATTCACATCTTTGAAAATATTTAAAAACTCATCCATTTACTCATAGTTTGTGGGAGGGTCAGTACTTTTAAATATAGTTTTTTTACTGTGTAAGATTCTTTGTTATTGTATTAGCACTTAGATAAAATTTATTTATATACAAACTTATTAATATACTATATTTATCCTAAGTAATGTGATCGTAATATAATGCATATGTTTTCTAATTGACATTTATCGAGACATCTAGTTATGGTTCTACTACACATATCAAAATTATATTATTTTCACATAACTTATTTTTACTTTATTATGTTGATTTTTTACTTTATTATTTCGATTCTTATCTAAATAACTTATTAGACATTCGAGCTCATATCAAGTTTCTAATACTATTGTTTAATATTCAAAATATATACTAATGTAACATCAAAATTTATTCCAAAAACAAACAAATTTCCTATAAAAAAAATTTTATACTGTCATTATACTTTAATGGCCCTTTTTTTGTTTCTATACTTAAAGTCTTTAATCCAAAAAAAATATATTCTTATCAAATATATCATATAAACTTATAAATTTAATATTGTTCTGTACTAATTTCATTTTTAATTATTTTTCAATAATTTATCTATTTTAAAAATTCTACATAGTATGACTCATATCACCATCGTCATTCTACCTTCTCACTATTTCATATTCATATACATACCCTACATAATTTATTTCTTAACATATATTCACAAACTCATCTAATTCATCATAAAATCAAACTAAAAAATATATATGTGCACACATTATTATTACACCAAAAATTTAAATTTTTATTATCCAAACTTAAATTAATAATATATATATATATATATATATATTTATATATAAAACTAGATAAACTCAATATAAATTAAGCATAATTATACACTCAGATAAATCTTAATTTCTTCATAAACATAATTCAAATTCAACCACATACATATATGCATCAATTTTTGTTCCTAAGATTTCTTAATTTCTATCCTTAATTCATGCTTTTTAAATGACCATACCATGATTCTAGACTTGAAATAGAATTTAAGAAACTTACCAAAATTTTTTCTAAACTCAAATATGGCCTCTTGAATCTCTCTCTTTGAATTCCTTTCAAATTTGACCTTATAAGAAAAATCAAGAAAATTTCTTAGTACTAACTTGTTTTCTTGATTTTTCTAAACTAAGATGTCTTCTTTAAGCTTGAAGGAAAAAAAATTTCTTGGTTTGGCAACAATGAGAAAAAAGGATGAGGTGATAAAAATGAGAGAAAAATTTGGATTTTAATAGATAAATATTGAAAGATGTAGAAAAGTGTAGTAAGATATAGAAAATGGGCTCGAGCTTCATATTTTGAATAAGTAAATGAGGTTCATTACTATTTCACTATTTTAGTCCATTTTAACATATGCTTATACAAAAAAATTTAAAATTAAAATTAAAGTTTCAAAAATAATCCTAATGATTAATTTATTAACTAATTTATGAAAATATCTTTGTAGAATTATATTATTATATTTTTAAGGTTTTAATACTTGCAAAATATAAAATATAACCTGAAATCATGAAATTTAACACTTACATATATATATATATATAAATATACTATTTATTCTATTACTTAATTTCATGTTAACTAAGTATTATATACTCTATGTAATATTTTTACATGTAAAATTATCATAACGTATCATCAATGTATATGTAAGGTATCTAAAAAGAGTTTTAAAGATTAAATATGAGTTTTACAATTCTAAAGTTTAAATCAAGTATGAAGGTACATCCTAAATTGAAATCCCTCTTAATATTAACAAAATTTATTTTGACAATCAAAGTGAAAACTCTTGCCATTATAAAATTTTAATGTAAAGAAATTCTATAATAAGGTCTTTTCATTCTCATATATCTCATAATCAATTTGCAAACGTTATAATTAAGTCCAATGCTACAAACTAAATAATAATGCAAAAAATCTAATTTACATAAACATCATAAATTCTCAAATAAAATTGAAATTGATGGAGATAGAGGTTAGAAAATACATACCCAAACTCCATGCAAATGATAAAAATGAACCGCGATGAAGGAAACTTAGTATTTGGGCTTTGGTGCTTGACAATTCATGTATTTCAATTTGAAGATTAGTAACTAAAATCAATGATTTTCTTCAATCACTTTAAGGATTTATGAAGCTACACATTGAAAAATAATTTTGTAAAGTTGATTTCATAAGAGCATGGTTTAAAAATATTGCAATTTAGAGAGAAGGGGGAAGGAAAGACGGAAGAAGAAGAAGAGGAAGAAGAAATAAAAGGGGTATATTCGGGTGGTGAAAGAAGAAGAAATGGATTTTATAAAATTATGAAAACTATCATTCAAACCCCCATATTTTAATTATACAAAACTCTTAACCTTTTATTTTATTCTATATTTAGGCCTTTTTAATAAAATAATTAAATAAATAAATTAAAATAAATTTTAATATTTTCAAAATACTTTTTAAAAATTTTAAAAATAATAACTTTTACATTTAACAAACATATTAATCAATGAAAAATATATAAATAAAATAATTTTGATTCATAAAAATAATTAATAAGTCTCAATAATATATCAATTAGTTAAAAAATATATGCATGCATGAAAATGTAGTCTAAGTGCCAAAAGACTCAATTATTCATTGGGTCCAGAGTACAAATTCTACACTGTTGACTCATGTAATTTAAGGATAAATAAAAATGTTGAGTTGACAACATTAAACATTATCCTTTGATCTTAAATTTTAGTGATGATTTCATTTACATAAATGGATGGTCCAAAATTGACGTTACTATTTTTAAAATCTAATAATCACACTTTTAACATTTCAATGAAATGGAGAATTACAACTAAGAGGAGATGGATTAAATCTATCTGAATTGAATCAATTAAGTATCTATATCAAAATTACTTGTAATTTTTCTTTTGGGCCTGGTGTAGTTTTACTATGTATGAATTTGAAAGAGTTGACTGGAGTTTTTGGTTAGTAAATGAAGATATATTCACTTTTGTGATGGTGGTGGTCAAAGTTTGGATTTATATTATTAGTTTGATTTACTTGTAATGTTATTTGTTAATTTTGGATGATTATATGCCATGTTATTGATTTTTAATAGTCATATAATTTTGGATGATTTGGATATTAATGTGAATTTGCATATTTTAAATATTAGTGTAATTTTGGATAAATTAGGGGTAATAATATAATAATATGCAAATGTAAGATATCAATATAATTTTTAAGTGAATTTGAGATATTATTAGAGTACTTATACTTTAACCCACGAATATAATTAAAATAAATTTGAAAGATTAAATGTTGTTGTTCAATAAATATATAAATATAAATTTATAAAAATTATATAATATTTTAAATCATAATGATACAATAAATTTTAAGATTAACAAAATTTCTTGATTCATTGCTTGATAAGGACATTCACAGTACATAAAAATGTGACAATACAGTGTCTTATGACTCAATTCTTGCATCAAGAGAGTCATTTTTTGATAATATTTTTTGTTAATTTTTCGATTTTAAATGAACACAATATAAGATTATCTAAATTTAGCTAAACTAAATATACAACTATTAAATTGTATTAGTAAAACAAGAAAGTATTGAAGGAATGATTTATGGAATAACATGCATTAAACAACAAATTTGAACCATTCAAACATTTTGACAAATATATAGTGTACCATAATGATATATATTATATATATGCAAAATTTTTACCAAACGATAAGTTTATTTCATATATAAATACTTGAATGAGAAAGAAATACTTTCAATAATATGAAAATTTTACAATTTATATCAACTAAAGAAAGAGATAAAGTGGCCAAATACAAGTGAGAAAGTTATGATTTATAGCAATTTTTTCTTTTCAAAATTGAAAAAGTAAACCCATATTTATTCTTTAATATATCCATGCTTTTTCAAATTTGTAACTCCAATTTTAAAAGGTTGAATAATACTAAACATTTACAACAACATATACGACCATAAAAAATTTTATATAACTTTTAAAAAAACTCATAAATAAATTAACTAGTTTAAGATTTTTAATTATGAATAATCATAAGTCTTTAAAATAAATTCTGAAATTAAATAATAAAACAAAAAAAAATCTCAAAAAAACTAAAGCCTAGGAATTAAGTGACAGCAGAAACTCAGCCAAATATACCCTTTAAATGCACAATTTTTCAATTGTCTAGAATCACAATAAGTTATAGTGAGTTTTTAAACTCATTATATATAATAGTTTTTTATATACATAAAATATATACATACTTATATATAATGCACTTATTTATAATGCATGCACATAAAATGACATGAGATGAAATCATGTTCATTTCAAAAATTCATAACATTAAAATACTATATTAGCATTTTTCAAAATTTTCTATAAATATCTCTTTTTAATTAATTTTTAATAAGATTTTATATATAACTTATCATTGAATGAGCAAATGTCACTTATTGATGATATACTGTATGTGGGATAAGACCAAGTACGACATATAATCTTTTACAAAATAATAAATACTCATGTCTGAAAATAAGAGCTATACCCTTACTTTAATCACCGGTAAGTCATCTCATATGCACAAATACTTCTTTTTACGAATATGAAGACCATTATACCTAGCGGTATCCCCAAAGGTCTTTCTTATATCATACAAAATAATAAACAATAGCAATAATACTAAACACAAAGGAATGACCCTCTTAAGCAATAAAATTTCATATAACTTATAATTGTCTACTAAAAAAGTAATGAAATTCGATATCATAGCACACGAAACTTAACTTTTATAAGTATTTTTCTTATAAAATCATTTCCCCATTACTTTAAACACGATGCATATATTCATACTTAAAAACTAATGCACGTGATATAAAAATAATCATAATAGTACATTTATGAATAATTACAATCATAACAATACATATACTTATAAATAGTCACATAAACATATAATAAAGTTAAAATAATAATTTCATAAGAATTTATTATTGAAAAATATTTTTAAAAATACATTCAAATATATACATATATTTATTGTGATTCTTTCTTAAAAAGTCTAGTATATGTATTTTTTGATGATCACAATAAAAACTAACTTAAGTATTTTGATTTATAATAGAAACATTAGCATTTGTAAGGTTTCTATACACTTTTAAAGAGCACATATAATCTTATTAGACCTCAATTTCTCATAAAATTAAGTGTTTTCATAGTTTAAATTTAATCACTTATCCTAACAGTATTATGTCATATGTCGAGTAACTTCTAATTATTGATTTTTAGAAAATATAATACATTCTCAAATATCATAAAATTTTATAGAAATAATAAAAACATGTAGATAGTAAATTTTTGAGTCTAAATTCATACTTTAATTATTAAAAATAAAATTTATTTTCAAAACATCAAATTCTATCAAACAAAAATTGCGAGTGAATTATTTTTATTTAAAATTTCATAATAAATTATAGATATAGAATTTTATCTTGAAATTTTAATATAATTAACTAGACATAATTAAAAATTAGCATATAAAATTTTACAAATTTTCAAATTGTTTGGTTAACTAAAAATATTTTGTAACTCAATTATTCTATAAAAGCAAGTAATTTTTGCATATTGGAGTTAGATTTGAAAAATTATTAAAAATTGAAAATATAATATCTTTTAATTAAATAAATTTCATAATAACCTTGAAATGTCTACTTTATTTAGGTAAAACAGTTTTGGCAAATTCAAAACACACAATTTTATAAAATTTATGAATTGAATCGCTGTTATAGTATTATTTTTGTAAAAATTTTATTTTTTTCTCAACCATCTTTTCACAAATAAAAAATCATTAATTTTTAATCATGAAAATTAAACCATAACATCTCAATGTGATTATAAGTTTCAATTATGATATTTTATAAAACTTAAATAATAACATTGTTTATTATTAATAGCAAATTATTAATCCAAAAACTAATAAATATAAGGAAAAGAAAACTTATTTTTTTTGTTTTTTTCTTATTTTTTGACTTTTAATCTTATCCTATTTTTTTCTTCCAAATATGTCAAAATCTTAAATACAAATCAACCTCTTTATTTATACTAGTGTAAAATATTAATTTAACCACTAATATGACTCTTTTTATCTATTTGATTATAAATTTGTAATTTATTCTTAAAATATCAATTATTTTTTTACATAGTATATATATATATTCCCAAAAAAATAATTTATTATCTACATATAAATATATAACATATGTTAAAGAAAAAGAGAGTGTTACAACTCTTCCCACCTTAAAAAAATTTCATTGTTGAAATTTATATATACTTCATACATCAAACAATTGAGGATATTTTTCTTACATTTTCTTTTCTCGTTCTTAAATTGCTTCCTCTATTAAGTGGTATCGCTATAAAAATTTCACAAAATAATCTTTTTAGTATGCAACACTTACTCTTTATAGTATAGAACTTAAATAGATATTTTCTCGTAGGTTAGATTATTTTTAAATTAAAGCGGTTGATAATTTAATACATGTGTTAAGTCAAGAACATATTTGTATCATATAGACATATGAAACACATCATGAGCTTCAAATAGTGATGGAGGAAGAGCTAGTCTGTAAGCTACACCTTTCATTGGAGTAATTTAAAGAAATACCTTGTCACCTACAATGAATTCCAAGCTTTTTCTTTGTTTGCTGGCATAGCTCTTTTGTCTACTTTAAACTACTTTTATTCTTTCTTTTATCCTTTTAATTGATTCACATGTTTGTTGAACTATCTCTGGTCCCATTAATTTCCTTTCTTTAACCTCATCTTAATGCATTGAAGATCTACATTTTCTTCTATAAAGAGCTTCATAAGGAGCCGTACCAATTATAGAATGGTAATTATTATTGTACGCAAACTTCATAAGTGATAAGTTTTATTCTAACTACTCTTGAAATCTATTACACAAGCTCATAATATATACTCAAGAATTTAAATAGTTCTTTCAGATTGTCCATTAGATTACTGGTAAAAAGTAGTATTAAAGTTTAACTTCGTGCCCTTAGTTTTGTGCAAGCCCCTCTAAAACATTGATATGAATTTCGAATCTCTATCTGAAACAATAAAAATAAGAACTTCATGTAGTCTCATATTCTTATCAACATAAATTTGTGCATACCTATCCATGGTATAAATAGTATACACAGGAACAAAATGTGCTACCTTTGTTAACCTATCAATAACCACTCAAATGGCATTAAAACTCTTTTGTGTATTTAGTAATCTAGAAACAAAGTCTATGGTTATATGTTCCCATTTCCTTCAGGAATTAATAAAGGTTTCAACAATCCAAATGGACTTTGATGTTTTGCCTTGCGTTGTTGATATTTCAAACATTGCTTAACAAATTATACAATTTCTTTCTTCATATTATTCCATCAATAAATAGTTCACAAATCTTGATACATCTGTATATTACCAAGGTGTATAGCATACGGAAAGTTATGAATTTCCAACAAAATTTCATGCTTTAACTCATAATCATTAGGCACACAAAACTTACCTTCAAAACGTAGTTCTCTATCATTGCCCAATATAATTCTAGATCTTTTGTCTACTAAAACTTTATCTATAATTTTTTTGAAATATTTATCACCATTTTGTGCTTTTTTAATTCTCTTTATCAAGATGGGTTTCCAAGGATAATTGTGCATTAAATGCATGATTGCCATCTCTTACCATTTCAATGTTAAACTTCTTAAAATCTGAAAGAATTTGCCTTTGAGTAGTTATAATTATTGCAATATGTCCCACAGAATTTTTACTTAAAGCATTTGCAACAATATTAACCTTTCATAGATGATAATTTATTACATAATTGTAATATTTAACTAACTCAAGCTATCAACATTGTCTTATATTCAACTCTTTTTGGGTGAAAAAGTATTAAAATTTTTGTAATTTGTATATATCTTGCATCTTTCTCTATAAAAATAACATCGTCGAATTTTGAGTGCAAATACAATTGTTACCAATTCTAAATCATAAGTAAAATAATTTTATTCATAACTTTTCAATTGCTGTGAAGTATAAGCCAACACTTTCTCATTTTGCCTCAATACATAACAAAATCTTTTATGTAAAGCATCACTAGAAATTACATATCAATAAGACCTAGAAGGAATGGTTAATAATAAAGTAGTCACCAATTACTTTTTAAACTATTCAAAATTTTTCTCACGCTTTTCAGACCAATAAAACTTGACATTCTTCTTTGTCAGTTGTGTTAATGGGTTAGCCATCCTAGAAAAAACCTTTAACAAATCACCTATAATATTTAGCCAATCTATAAAAATGTTTTTCGTGCTTCTCTTTACTTTTAAAAGACATCAAGATGTCATCAATAAATACAATCACAAATTTATCCCGATAATTCTTAAATATACGATTCATAAGATCTATGAAAGTAGCAAGTGTATTAATCAACTTAAATGGTATCACTATAAATTTATAATGCCCATACTTGGTTTGAAAAGCTGTCTTAGCAATGTGTTTTTTCTTGATCTCTAATTGATGATAATCAGATCAAAAATTAGTTTTGAAAAACACCAATACTCTTTATAATTGATCAAATAATTTTTTAATTTTTAGAAAGGGATATCTATTTTTTTACTGTCAGTCAATTCAATTCTGTATAATCAATGCAAAGATGAATTGATCCATTCTTTTTCTTGACAAATAGTATTGTTGCATCTCATGATGAAACACTTGGTTGAGTGAAGCTTTTCTCAAATAATTCTTATAACTACTTATTGAGTTCTATTGGTGCCATTCGATAAGATGTCTTCAATATCATATTTGTTTATAGAATAACTTTTATATTGAATTCAATTTTGCAATCAATGGGAATACCAGGTAAATCCTCAGAAAAAATATCAATGAACTTATTTACTATAAGAATATATTGGATCTTCATATTATTTTTCTCAATATCAACTACATTTGCTAAGAAACTTAAACAACATTTCCTTAAATTCTTCCAAGCTTGTAAGGCAAAAACTACCTTTAGCATCAAAGATAACTTAACATGCATCAAATTGAATTCAGGCTCATTAGATGGCTGAAATATTATTTCTTTTTCAAAACATTTACATACCAAAAATAACATCAAAATCATAAATTTTCAAAATAATCAAGTTTGCCAACAACACTCTATCCCCTATTTTAATTTTGCACAATCTTAATACATTTCTAACATATAATAAATTCTTTAAAGGAGTCCTCATACATAACTCTTCATCTAACAATGCAGGTGTAATATTTAATCTTTTAGTAAATGTATGAGATGTGAAAGAATGCATAGAACTTGAATCAAAAAGTGCTAAAGTATTATGTTTGAAAATAAAATTATACCTACCATCACAAAAGAAGAATCTTTCGCCCCCTGTCTAGTAAGGATATATACCCTTATTTGAGCTTTTTGGTGTCTTTTAGATTCTTCGTGAATACTTTCCATCTTTGGACAATGTTGAATAAAACGACTAGGTTTTTCACACTTAAAGCAAGCTCTAATCTTTTTATAGCATAATCTTTTATGATTTCAACTACATGTCTTATCAGGTGGAATATGTCTCCTATTTGAGTTCTTATCTTTTTACCTTTTCTTGTCTTTCCACTTATCATATTTCTTCATGTTATTAATCCAAGGCTTTTTACTCAAAAAGTTATTGACTACCTTTTTAGCTTTAGATGCTGTTGCTTTCTTTTCATTCTTAGTTAGTATTTGAGTCTTTTGTAATACTACACTATAAATATTTAACTTAAGTATTGAGATTAGCTTCTTCAATTTCGATATAAGATTTCTCTCAAAGCATTTGGCCTTACATGCTTTTGTATCTACTAAATAAGAAGTAAATTTGGACAACTCTTCAAAATTTTGTTCATACTCCAAAGACTGAGAAAAGTATTTCTCATTAAAGAATTATTTAAATCAAGCCCAAATAATCACATTTGCATCCATATTCTAAGTCTTGGTAGATATTTCGCACCAATGACCAGCACTTCCCTTGTGCATATAAGTCGCACATGTGACCTGCTGATTATTTACGCAACCCATAAGTTAAAATGTTTTTTTCATTTCTCGAATCCATTCCTCAATAATTAGTGAATTTGTTAAACCCTTAAAAGTTAGAGGTTGAAGTTTTTTAAATTGTACCACTGTATGCATAATATTAGTATTAGCATTAACATTAGCATTGATTGCTCAGAGTTGCTACTACTACATTATATTCGTAATAGTTTGCATAAATTTTGAATTATTGAATTAGGATCAACTTGATTTTTAGCATTACCTTGATTTCTAATTGCTTCCTTAGTAGCAACATCATCAATTTTAGTAGTTCTCTAATTTCAGACCATGTTTCAAAATCAATTTTTAAATACAATAAACGAATAGAATAAACAAATAGAAATGAGATAAATTCATAACATATAACTAAACATAAAGGATATGCAACATAAGGATTTAGCACGGTACTTGATTGCCATAATTAATTTAATTAAATGTTTACAAAATGCTAAACTGCACTCTGATACCAAACTGTAATGCCCCCAATTTTAAAAGGATTGAATAATATTAAAATATTCATAAAACCCATATGACCATGAAAATTTTCATACAACTTATAAAAAAACTCATAAATAAATTAACTAGTTATATATTTTTAATTACAAATAATCGTAAGTCTCTAAAATAGATCTTGAAATTAAATAACAGAACGAAAGAAAATTCTCAAAAATGCAAATGCTTAGGAAACTAAGTGACAGTTGAAACTCAGCCAAATTCTTTCTCTAAATACATAATGCTTCAATTATCTGCAACAACAATAAAGTATAGTAAGTTTTTAAACTTAGTAAGCATACTAGTTTTTCATATACATAAAATACATGCATACCTATATATAATGCACTTATATACAATGCATGCACATGATATAGCATGAAATGAAATTACGTTTGTTTTAAAAATTTTGTAATACTTAAATATTATATAAGTTTCTTTCAAAATTTTCTAGGAATATATTTTTTCAATTACATCTTAGTAGAACTTTATATATTACTTATTACTAAATAAATCAACGTCATCAGTTGATAACATACTATATGTGAGGTAAGCGCAAGTAAGACATATAATTTTTAAAAAAATAATAAACACTTATGTCTGAAAGTTAAAGATATGCTTTTGCCCTGATCATCAGTAAGTCTTTTTACATTTATAAATACTTCTTCATACGAATTTAAAAACCACTATATCTAGTAGTACTCTCAAAAGTCTCTCTCATACCATATAGGATAATGAATAATAACAATAATACTAAATATAAAGGAATAACCATACTAAATAATAAAACTCCATATAACTCATAATTGCTTACTAAGAAAGTAATGAAATTTGATATTCTATTACACGAAACTTAATTTTTATGAGTACTTTTCATATAAAATTACTTTCTCAGTACTTTAAATAAAATAAATATATTCATACTTAAATACCAATGCACGTGACATAAAAATAATCATAATAGTACAGTTATGAACAATTACAATTATAACAACACATATACTTACAAACAGTCTTACAAACATATAATAATATTAAAATAATATTTTTATAATAATTTATAATTATAAAATATTTTTAAAAATATATTTAAACATATACATAAATTTATTGTGATTCACACTTCAGTGCTTTAATCTATAATAGAAAAATTAGCATGCATAAGGCTCTTATACACTTGTATAAAGCACTTATAATCTCATTAAGCCTCAAATTCCTCATAGAATTAAGTCTTTTATGGTTTAAATTTAATCACTTATCTTAACAGTATTATATTATATGTTAAGTAATTCATAATTATTAATTTTTAGAAAATACAATATATTTTTAAATGTCATAAAATTTTGTAGAGATAATAAAGATATATAGATAGTAAGTTGTTAAAATGTTTGAGTATAAATGCATACTTTAATTATTCAAAATAAATTTTATTTTTAAAATATCAAAATTTGTCAAACATAAATTGATAATGAACTATTTTTATTCAAAATTTCATAACAAATTATAAATATAAATTGTCTTTTTGAAATTTTAATATGATAAACTTGATATAATTAAAAATCAGTATATAAAATTTCATAATTTTTCAAAATACTTTGTTAAACTAAAAAAATTTTGTCATTCAATTATTCTATAAATATGAGTAATTTTCTGTGTCTTAGAGTAAGATTTGAAAAATTATTAAAAATTAAAAATAAAATATTTTTTAATCAAACAAAATTTATAATAACTGTTAAGATGTCTTATTTATTTACTTTAAAATAGTTTTAGTAAGTTCAAAAAATACAATTTTACAAAATTTATGGATTGAGTTACTGTTATAATATTATATTTTAATTTTTTTTTCTTAACTATTTCTTCACAAATAAAAATTTTTTAATTTTTTAATCATAAAAATTTAAACCTAACATTTTATTTTGATTATAAGTTTCAATTATCATATTTTATAAAACTTAAATAATAAAATTACTTATTATTAATAGCAAATTATTAATTTAAAAACTAATATAAAATGAGAAAAATAAAAGTTATTTTTTCTCCTTTGTCTTTTTCCTATGTTTTGTCTTTTACTCTTGTCCTATTTTTTTCTCCCAAATATACCAAAATCCTAAACATAAATCATCTCTTCTATTTTTACTAGTTAAAAATATTAATTCAATTCCTAATTTAGCTCTTTCTATTTATTTGACTATAAATTTATAAATTATTTTTAAAATATTTAATTATCTCTAAAAATATAACTTATTATTTATATATAAATATATAATATATATTAAAAAAAAAGAAAGTGCTACAAAATTTGCTTTTACTTTTTAATAAGGAACAAATATTTAGCCTGGACAAAATGATAATCATCATGAATTGCTATTTTGTGTATTTTAGTTCTTATACTTAAATGCAAGAAATTCATTTAATTATTAAGTAAATATAATTAAATTTAAATTCAAGAATTTAAGTGTATTTATTCAATAATTACACATTCGTATTTAGGTTTGTTGATAATCTGTATTATCAATTTAACCATATAATTTATATTAAATTTTATTATAATTCAAGGTTATTAAAATTTTTCAAATACTTTAAAAAAACATAAATATATAATATTTATATATATTTATTTCGGTTTATGTATTCTCTCAAATATACTAGCTTTCTTACTAATAATATTTTTTCTCCCGAATATTTTTCAATGTCTTTAGTTATTGATGTGACCATATATATTCATTATGAAATAGTCGTAAACTTATTTCAAACTTTTTAGATTTCGAATAATTTAAAAGTTCAATGACTATGGTTAATATCTAGTAATGTGTTATAATTCCTAAATCACAATAAAATAGTAAATCATCGAACCCCATCCCAATTGTACATATCATTTGCGTAAAATCATTCCATCGTCTAATCCTAATTGAGCAAGAATTTATAATATATTAAAACGTTATACTGATATAAATACAAACCATCAACCAATATACACTGAAGTCATTATCATAAACTTTTTCGTATACTATTTAATTACGTTGATTAAAAATTTACTGTTTTAACCAATTATTGATGTTCGTTTAGGATGTGACCAAACCAATCCCATTTTAACAATCAATCATTTTTAAATATAAATAACACGTGACTAAACCAATTTTATTATAAAACATATTATTAGTCTCGTACTTATATACTATATGACTCATATGTATCTACACCAGATTCGATTATAATATCTTAAGTCAAAGAATAATATCGCACATTAGTATAATTATATAATAAATCATTGACTACATGTATTACTATTGGATTAATTATTATGTGGTCATGTTCAAAAAAAAATAGTGTTCTAACTATTTAATCCATACCACTATTCTAATAATGTGAGTTTTATGTTACTTGTACTAATATCATCTCATGATATTCATCAAAGACATTCAGTATACTTATCATGTAATATCATTGCTCATACGATATCACTTGCATAAAAAATAGCTTTAATAATTTTATTTAATAGTTAAATAAATTATTATAAAAATTCACAGATATACTTTATTTGTATATATAACTAAATAAAGAAAATAATTTATATTTGTGAATAAAAAATTTTCTTTCATCAATAATTGAATGTATATATAAAAAATAAATATCCTCGAAGCTGATAACACAAATAGCCTTTAGAGTATATCCTAACAAACATCTATTTGCATTAAAGTCATTTACTGTTATATCTCATACCTATCTTGTCAAGATGATGGTTTAGCTATTTCTGTGTTATCACTTTAGTCAGTGGGTCAGCAACATTATCTGCTAAATATATTTTTTAAATTAATATTTCTCTAACTCTAATGATCTCTTTAAAAATGTGATATTTATGTTGATATGTTTAGACTTTTGATGCACTCTTGATTTTTTTTGCTTGTGCAATAGATTTAGTATTGTCATAATACACAGTTATTAGATAAGTCATGTTAAAGAATTGCACTATGTTTATGTACAAATTTTTACATCCAAATAGCCTATTTTGCTGCTTTTGAAATAAAAATATATTCAGATATTTTGGTGTAGTCTATTATTGTGGTTTGTTTGAAATTTTTCTAACTAGCAACTTCTCCATTGATATAAATCATGGCACAACTTCAAAGAATTCAATTCAAGTTCCAATTGGCCCAATTACGAGAGTTCAAGTAAAGAAGTTCAAAGAAGCACTTAACGGGCTAATTCAAGAAATTTGGACCCAAGTAAATTCGTGGAGACCCATTGGGTTTGGTTCACATATCCAGCAAAGATGGATATGCATGATTCAAACTCTAGAAAAGTCTGACTAAATCTAAACTTGATCTTTTAGCAAGTAAAATAGGAATATTTAGGAGTGTTTGAGTTCATTTAGAAGTTTATCTAATTAGTCAGCTTTCCTTGGAGTGTTTGAGTTCATTTATAAGTCTATTTAATTAGTTAGCTTTCCTTTTTATCTTAGGTAAGTACAAGCTACGAATTTTTGCCTATAAAAAGGCATCTTTGGAATAAGAAGAAATCAGAATTCATTAGTCAAAATTTAAGAGTTATTTTCTCTTTGGTTATTTGAAGAACTATTCGAACTTATCAAGAATTATTTTTGTAGCGTTCATCAGTGACTTATCGAACGGACTTCCATCACCGTTTATGGCATCTGCATTATACCGAGGTTCTTGTTTCTTTATAAACAACGGGTCGAGGTTCCATTCAAATCTGATCGTAGAACGATCTCGGGTTCTTTGTTGAGTTCGGGTCTCGTTATTCTTAGCGAAGTTCAAAGAAGCAGTTAACGGGCTAATTCAAGAAGTTTGCACCCAAGTAAATTCGTGGAGACCCATTAGGCTTGGTCCACATATCCAGTAAAGATGGATATGCATGATTCAAACTCTAGAAAAGTCTGACTAAATTTAAACTTGATCTTTTAGCAAGTAAAATATGAATATTTAGGAGTGTTTGAGTTCATTTAGAAGTCTATCTAATTAGTCAACTTTCCTTGGAGTGTTTGAGTTCATTTATAAGTCTATTTAATTAGTTAGCTTTCCTTTTTATCTTAGGTAAGTACAAGCTACGAATTTTTGCCTATAAAAAGGCATCTTTGGAATAAGAAGAAATCAGAATTCATTAGTCAAAATTTGAGAGTTATTTTCTCTTTGGTTATTTGAAGAACTATTCGAACTTATCAAGAATTATTCTTGTGGCGTTCATCAGTGACTTATCGAACGGACTTCCATCACCGTTTGTAGCGTCTACATTATACCGAGGTTCTTATTTCTTTATAAACAACGGGTCGAGGTTCCATTCAAATCTGATTGTAGAACGATCTCAGGTTCCTTGTTGAGTTCGGGTCTCGTTATTCTTAGCGAGATTTCGTATCATCCATTACATACAAAAATAAATGTTGAGGTAGATTTTCTATAATCATCATTAGATTGTTGCCATACAACTATTGTAAAGTGGTGAGAATATCATAGGCATTATAAAATCTCTCTTGTTGAGTTTGAAACTCTCTATTTATAGATGCCATCATGCCATCTCTCATACGTTTCGTGTTCATCATGTGAAGTATCACTGTTTATCTCAAGTGGAAGAAGAGTTTTCAAAATATAGCCAACTTTCTCAAAATTCAAAACTATTTTGAGATTTTTGAGCTAGTTTTTGAAATTCTGTCATTTTAGAACATTACTATCTAATATTCTCATAAAAGTATTGTTTGATATTTTGTGTGATTTTATATTACAGTATGAGAGATTGCGAGAAAAGAAAGTATCTGTTAGTGTCTGATATATGTTCAAATAATTTGAACAATAATAATCAAATAATTTGAAAATTATCAAATAATGTGAATCATATTAACTTATATTATTTAATTTGAATTATGCACTCTTTAAGTCAGGACTCAAAAGTTTCTTTACAAATTTAATAAATTTAGTGGGGAATCAAATTCTTATTAAAATTAATCAACCTCACTTTTTAGAATCTTGGTTAACTAATCTCAATAACTAAAAAATACTTTTCTATTACATCTCATGTAAGGTATGATTTATTTTTCTCATCTTGGCCTCAGTTACATTATATTTTAGAATCTTGGTATTCTAAACCAATTAAATCTAAACCATTGTACTTTCCTAAAATGTACCTCTCATCTAAACTTCACATATTAGAAATCTTGATCTAGACAATAATATAAAATGAAGAACTAGATAATTGAATTCTATAATCTCAATATTATACTACTCATATTTTAGAATATTATAATATAATACCAAATTACAGGACTCACTATTATCATACCATAGGAGACATAGATTTAATAATTTAAATAGGAAGTAAATTTATATGTTAATCTCATGTATATTAAATGCAAATTTTAAACATGTAAATTATTATTTATTTATTCATCTTGTAAACAAATATAAACTAACCGTTAGCATGTGTATAATATATACATATATACAGTTTTGTTCTAAATAAAATGTATTAATGCATGTTATCTTAATAATTCCTTAATTATTAATTCACATGTAATATTTTACATGTTATAGACAAGTTTTGTTGATTTGCTTGAATTTGTTGAAAATTCTTATCTCATAAACAATTTTCAATAATTATTGTATTGGTTTTATAGTTTTCTGGTAACTAGTCCAATTAGTGACCACGTTATATATATTTGTGTTGTTGAACTAACCGAATATTTTGTTTTGATATTGTTATGCATTTTTTTACACTCAAATGTATGTATATGCAAATATCATATATAGTACCGTGCACGTCATACTTGTATTCTATTTAAACAAACACAAACACATGCATCCAATGAATACATATATGTTAAGAAAAAGCATCATATCATGCATGGAATCTAATTTACATATATGAACCAAACATTATGCATGCATATATGTACTCAAACATTTAAATGCATACATTCACATGCATATGGTAAATTCCAACAACAAATAAACACATCATAACATATACTTACGTATACATATACATGTGTTTAACTAATTTAAACACATAAACCACCTAGGAAAACAATTTCCATCACTAACACATACCACGGCCTATATATAGAAACATAAAATCAAATACATTTTGATTTTCAAGATGCATTCACATACATATATATCTCATATATATGGATATGCATCATTCATGAAAATCAAATTTTCATAAATGCATCTATTTGGCCATGTTTCATAAATTTCAAATACATGCATAAATTGTCATGGCACATGCATATATGTTGATTGAAAAAAAAAATTCCAAGAACATGGAATTATGGGCTGAATTTTTAACTCTTTGAAACATAATGCATTTTCTAATGAAAATCAATATTTCATTGATGCATCACATAACCAAGTATCATGATATCATACACAATCATATATGTTTTTGTTGTGCCCATTAACACATCAAAAGAATTCGTTTTGGTGAATGACAATCACATCCCATGTGATCATTCTACTGTGTAACTCAAACTCATCCAACATGTTTTAATCATATCAAAATATATTACAACATTTCAATCACATCATAATGTATTCAAAACAGCAAGATGATGCATCCAAATGCATCCAATTGGCATGGAAAACCATTTCCCATGCATACCTCCTTTTTGGTCAAATTTCCTTATTTTGAATTCGTTTTGATTTCCAACCAAAATCAACACACATATAAGTTTAATTCATCACCATGAAACATTCAAGCACATGAGAATCGATTAAAAATGGTTTTCAATTAGATATTCCCACTTGACCAAATGTACCCTAATGCATGCAATTTCAGTTTTTCACCAAAACATCAATAACATACCCAATCAGCACATCCATGATCTAAATACGTCATTATGCATCTTTTAAACCATTTAGAATCTATTGGAAACTTAAATTTCTAGCAAGGAAAACATGTTGACCAATATTTCTTTCCTAAATTAGCCTGATATCTGCTCATAACACTTACAGCATATGCTACATTAAGTCTCATGCATATCATTGCATGTATTAAACTACCTACAGTCAAAGCATAAGAATATGTTACGTATCCGCTATTATTTATTATTAATTTTTGGACTCATATTTTTAGAAAGATAAAAACTATGAATAAAGGGTAGAAGTTCTCTCTTAAAGTTCTTTATGTTGAGCTTTTTCAATATTCTTTCTATGTATTATTTTTCAAATAATCCAATTATCCTTTATAATCTATTTCTATATATGTGAACTTCAATGACATAAATCACTTCTCTCAAATCTTTGATAGAGAAGGTTTTAGACAATTAGAATTTCACCTCAATCATTATACCAATAGTGTTACTTTTTAACAAAATGTCATCCATATACAATATAAGAAATATAATGGCATGATTTTTATCCCATTTATAAGCAAAAAGTTTATTTGGATTTATCACAAATTGATACGATTTGATCACCTCATTAAATTGAATATTCTATCTCTTGAAAATTTATTTCAATTCATAAATAAATTGATGTAACTAGCACACGTTGTTTCTATGTGTAACGGATATAAAATCCATGAGCTGTTCATATAAATATTTTTATTAAGATTTTATAATTATGGTATGCAATAATGACTAGCATAATCATGATGGACTAAATCACAGCCACTAGTGAAAAATCTTCTCATAATTTAACTCTTATTTTTTAGTATAACCTTTTGTTACCATTCAAGTTTTATAGGTTTCTACATGGCCATCCTTTCTAATCTTTCTTTTTAATATCTATTTACATCCAAAAGGAACTATTTCTTCTAGCTGATCAACAAGTGTTTAAACTTGATTGACATACATAGATTGAATGTCAGAATCCATTATCTCTAGTTATTTACCTGAATTTCTATTATGGATAGCTTTTTTATAACTTCAAAGATCATCATGATGATTAATTTTTTCCATTACATATGAGTTATACTTATGTTCATGGGGAAACTCATATCGTTCTAGAGGTTTTAATACTTTAGAAGATCTCCTAATTGAAATAGATATTAAGGCCTAGTAAATGGATGATCTAGTTACAACAATGTTGGTTTAAAGCTATGATGACTCTTTCTCAAACTCAATATTTCTACGTGCACTTTCTTCTTTTCACAACTTATTCTTAAGAAGTGTGCATTCTTACTAATCAAAACTTTTTAATTAGAAGGGAAGTAGAAATAATATTCTAAATTATTTTTAGGATATCTAATAAATTGACCTTTTTCTGATTTTTCTTTTAACTTATTGGTGTTAACTAACTTAATATAAGTTGGACAACTCTAAATTCTTATATAATTGAGACTAGATTTCTTTTTACTTTATATCTTATATGAAGTCTTTTGAATTAATTTTGATAGGATTTTATTCAAAATGTGCATAGTGGTCTGGAGAGCATATCTTTAGAAACACGTTAGCAAGTCTGTGAAGCTTTATTGGATTGAAATGCTAATAACATGCATAAAATTAAATTATGTGTTCATTAAAACATTTTCATAAACACAAGGTGTGCCATAGATACATATATCTCATATGTATAAAACAACATTTTAGATGACTTTAATCAATATAGAATTAATGAGGGATGATTACTTACTTTTAATTATGTAAAAGCACCATAATTTGCATCATCAAAAGCCTTTTGAGAATCTCATCACAAAGATTTAATACTTTTTTTATTTATTTTTTCACTTCATTCTTGAATTGTTTAAACTTTTTAATAGATTTATATTTGGATTTCATCAAATACACATACCTATACAGTGATATATCATCAGTAAAGGTAATAAAGTACTCAAATTCTCCTTGAACTTATTTACTAAATGGTCCACACATATTTGTATGTATGAGTTTAAACAATTTCTTAACTTTCTCGCCTTTACTCTTAAAGAGTGATTTGGTCATTTTATCTCGAAAACATAATTTACAAGTTAGATAGGTTTCTTAACCTAATAGGCTTAAAATCTTACTTTTTCTAAACTGAATCATTTGATTTTTTCAGATGTGACTTACTCTATGATGCTATAAAATTTTAGAATTTCTTTCATTTTAAATTCTTTTCTTGATAAGGGATTTAACAAAACCTGTATTACATAATTCAACAGCATACAAATCATTTCTAAAATGTATTCAACATTCATTTTTATTAAAGTATATAGTATAACCATATTTATATAATATAGAAACAGAAATGGTGTGAAGAATATCATAGGCACTATAGAACTTCTTGTGTCTAGTCTGAAGTTCTCAATTCATCAATGCTAATATGTAGCATTAAACTCTTTGGTTATTGTCATGCCATCTTTTAAATGCTTCATGATCACTACATTAAGCATTATCATGTATTTTAAGTGGTAGAACAACCTTTAAGATATAGCCAAGTTTTTCAAAATCGAGAATAATTCCTAGATTTGTAAGTTAGTCTTTAAAGTTTTGTCCCATTAAAATACTATTTTTTAAAATTTTCACGAGAATATTGTTTGATATTTTATATGTTTTATATTATAAATTTAAAAAACTGCAAGAAAAGAAAGTTATTATTAAATCATACTAATTATATCAACTCTCACTATTTAATTTGAATCTTACACTCCCTAAATTTGGATTTAAAAATTTTGTTGGAAATTTAATAAATTTGATATTTTAGTGGGAAATCAAATTTTTATTAAAATTAATCAAACTTATATTTTAGAAATCATGGTAAATAAATTTTAATAAGTAAGAAACATTTTTTAATACATCTTATATAAGATATGATTCATCTTTCTTGCCTTAACTTTAGATACCTTACATAACAGAAATTTTAGTAGTCTTAAATCCTAACCATTGTACTTTCTCAACATATATCTTTTATATGAATCTCACATAATAGAAATCTTAGTCTGGACAATAAAATACACCTAAAAACTAGATAATTTAATTCTATAATATTAATACTGTACCTTTTACATCATAAAAATCAAAGACACAATATCAAGTTACAAAATTTGTTATTATCCCACTATGGGAGGCATGAATTTAACAATTTTATTAAAGAGTAAATTTCATACGTTAATTTTATATGTATCAAATTCACATCTTAAACATGTAAAATATTATTATTTATTCATTTCATAAATAAATATGTACTAACTATTAATATGCACATTACATATACATATATATGCATGTTTTATTCTCATAAATAAATGATTTTTATTGATTTGCTTGTTTTTCTGAAATTCCTTATTTTACAAGAAATTTTTGATAGTTATTATGTTAGTTTTGTGATTTTATGGTAACTAGTCAAAACTAATAACTATGTTTTGCTTATTTGTGTTAATAAATTAACCTAATATTTTGTATTCAAATTGTTATACATTTTTACACATATCTATACATACATGCACATATATATATATATATATCGATGTATTTTAATACTGTGTTACTTGTATATATTTATACACATGCATCTAATACATATATATTTTAAGTTAAAAGTATAACATACATACATATAAAATATGCATTAACTTATACATAAAATCAAATTTAAATGCATGAACAAAACATTATGTATGCATCCATTTAAACACTTCAAATACATAATCTTATGCATTTAGTTAGTTCCACCAACAAGCATAATAAATCAACATATAATTTTATGCATACATATATATATAATCTCACTATATATATATATGTATACATTATACATTATGCATCAACACTTGATACATAGATGTGTTTAACAAACTTAAACACATACACCTATCATGAAATAATTTTCATTGACCAACACATAGTAGCTCATAAATGGAAACATGGAATCAAACACTTTCAATTTTTAAAATATATACATACATATATATCTCATACATACATATCTCATACATATATATGTGTCATGAAAATAAATTTTTTATAAATGCATAAATTTGGCTGACCATTATAAATACCATATGCATGCATAAATCAACATCATACATGATTAGACCTTATTGAAAATATGTTTCCATCAATAAAATAACCATGGCCAAATTTTCAACAATTGAAACATAATTACAATTTTGACAAAAATAAATTTTCATCAAACTTATCACTTGGCCGAACCTTATGGCATTATATACCAACATTTTTGCTTCCAATTAACCATCAACACATCAAAAAGGAACACACATTGGTAAATGCATTTCCATCTCATGTGAACAATTCACCATGCATCATAAACTCATCTTTTTATGTTCTAATCTGATTAAAATATATTTATACATTCAAATAATATCACCATGAGTTTATAACATCATGATAATGTATCCCAACACATAAGATTACATGAAAAATAATTTTCTATACAAATATCCCATATGGCCGAATACCTTTTTTTTTTTTTTGCATTCCTTTTCATTTTTCGACCTAAAACAACATAAACATAGACTTATTTCATCATTATGAAACATCAAAACACATAAAAATCAATTGTAAATAATTTCAATTATCAAAACCCATAGTGGTCGACTGTATCCATATACACCAATTTTTTAGTTTTCAAGCAAATCAACCACATATATCATTTAATCCAAGTTTTGATACCAGTTGAAGAAATAATTTATGCAATAACATGCATCAAATAACAAACTTGAACCATTCAACCATTTTGACAAATACATGGTTTGTTATAATGACATATATTAAATATATGCAAAATTTTTACCAAAAGACGAGTTCATTTCATTCATAAATAAATTACCTTCAATAGTGTAAATATTTTATAATTTATACCAACCAAAGCAAGTGATAGAGTAGCCACATATGGAAGAGAAAATTAGGGTTTTTTTTTTCAAATTTGATAAAGTAAGCCCATATTTATACTTAAACATATCCATGTTTTTCTAAAATTGCCCTTACTTTTTAATAAAGGACAAATATGTAGCATGGACAAAATAGTAATCATCCAATAATTGTCACTTTAGGCATTTTAGTCCTTGTAATTAAATGCAAGAAATTCATTTAACTATTAAGTAAATATAATTAAGTATAAATTTAAGAGTTTAAGTATAATTATTTAATAATTACACATCTATATTTAGGACTTTTGATAATTCATATTATCAATTTGACCATATAATTTACATTAAATTATATTATAATGCAAGGTTATGAAAATTTTTTAAACACTTTAAAGAATTATTTATTTTGTCCTAGCTATATATTATTTCAAAGGTGCTAGTCTTCTTGCCAATAATATTTTTTTTCTCTTGAATATTTCTCAATACTTTTAGTTATTAGTGGGACCATGTAGGTTCATTGTGAAAAAGTCATGAATTTATTATGAACTTTTCTAATTTTAAATAATTCAAAAGTTTAGTAATGTGCCATAACTCTTAAATTACGATAAAGTATTATTTAATCAAACCTTATCTCAATTACATATGCTGCATGGGTAAAATTTTTTTATCGTATAATCCTAATTGAGTAAGGGTTCATGGTATGTCAAAATTCTATATCGATATAAATACAAATTATCAATCAATACGTCTTGAACTCGTTACTGTAAATTTTTTCATGCAATATTTAATTACACTAACTAGTGATTTACTGTTTTAACTATTTATCAATGTTCGTTTAAAAACCCGAATTCGGATAAAGTCAGTAAAAATTTTAATTTTATATATCAAGTCAATAAATTTCGCGTTAACTATCATTTCTTTTGAAATATAAATAATACGTGCCCAAACTAGTTTTATTATACAAAATGTGATTTTTCTCGTACTTCTATATCATATAAATTACGTGCATCTTTACCAAAATTCGACTATGATGTTTTAAGTTAAATGATAATATTGCATATTAGTATAATTATATGATAAATCATTGATTATAAGTATTACCATGTAATTTATCTTTGTATGGTCATATTTAAAAAAAATAATTCTCTAACTATTTAATGTATACTAAGATTCTAATAATGTGATTTTCATATTATTTATACTAATATTATTTCATGATATTCAATGAAAATATTTAGTATACTTACTATGCGATATTGTTGCCTATTCGATATCACCTTTATAGGGAATAACTTTAATAATTTTATTTAATAATTAAATAAATTATTATGACAATTCACAAATATACTTTATTTGTGTGCATGACTAAATAAAAGAAATAATTTATATTTGTGAATAAAAAATTATTTCTTTCATTAATAAATAAATATATATATGATAAAATATTCTCGAAGTTAATAACACAAATAACTTCTATAACATATCTTAATAAGTATAAGTATGATTCAACTAACTTTGTATATTAGTGATATCAACATTTGAGCAAAAAACAATAATAATAGTAAAGAAAATATAATAAAAAGTCGCCTTCATTTAAATTTTGAATATAGTGAAATACAATGATGAATATCTTTTTATAAAATTTTTATTTTAGTTCATCCAAATAATTTTTATTTGTTGTTATGAATAAATTTTTGTAAAAGAGTTGTTAGATTTACATTGTTTTTATTTTATGAGATTTTTTCTGAAACATCCTCATGTTTGAAAATAAAAAATCATTTTTGTTGCATAATTTACATGAATAATCAGTTAGATTCTTAATATTTTAATCAACGTCAAAACAAGTCTAAATATTGACCAACAGTTAACCTGGGCGCATTAAATACTAGAAGGGAAGGGCATTGAAGTAAATTAACTGACTGAAAAATGGAGATATTGAAGCACTATTGTACTTAAACTTTTTCTGTAATATTCTCGAAATTCGTTGTCGGTAAAAAGGGTGGAACTCATTAATTCATGCAAAGAAAATGAAAGATAATTATTTTATGTAAATTTTTTTTTAAAAAATAGTAAATTAATAATAATAATAATAATAATAATAATAATAATAATAAATTATACTATTAATGAAAATTGAATTATTTTTTTACAGTTGAAAATTATAAAAAATTATTTTATTATTATTTTTATTTTTATTTTTTACAAATTCATTAATAAAATGGATAATGATCAAGATGCTGTTTCTAAAATTATTGCACTAATGTTTGTGATAACCAAATAAAATAATTCTCTTCGTTATTTCATTTTATATAAGGGTTATTTCCAGTTTTTTTACTTTTAAGTTAATTTAAATATTAAGGAGTTAAGTGACAACATAAATAAAGTGTTATTTTTCTTTTCAAACATTAGAAATATTTCTAAAAAATTTCATTTCATTTTATACTAAACCTACTTTAGTAAAATAATATTTATCCTATAAAATAATTCTTAAAAAGGTAAAAGTGCCCATGATGTCAATGTTATCTGTTAAGGGGTTTTTTTTTTAATAATATTTGCAGGATTGTAAGTTTGTAGCATATAAACAAGGACCTAGTTGGTAATTCAAAGAACACCAAGGGTTATAAGCTCGTCCGATACCTTCATATCGAACAATTGTACGTGTGCGGAAGGGTGGATGTAAATGATTTCCTTATCCACTTCCCCTCTCCCATAACGACAACCAAAACTGTAATTCATCAAACAATAATCTCTCCTTACCTGAAAAACAATGGCTGAGGCTATCATGAGTTTCACCATTTCAAACCCAAATGTTCGCTGCACTCGCCAAGCAACGAAATTGGACATATATTCATCTTCAAAATCGGTAAATTCTCAGCTCCATATAACTCTAGTTCATTTATAGTATATGTTTTCCTTAGAAAAATGCACAAACGAACCCGAATAAATTGAAATCTTACTTTTTGTTTTGGCAGCTTAAGCAGGGTTCAAGAAGTAGACTTTTTAACGGGTGGCAGAAGGTAATTAAGTGTTCCTGGAAGTAATTAAATGTATTTGCTGAAATTCGCGTTTGTCTTCTGTTTGATTGCCAGGAAGACAAGGGAAATAGAAAGAAATGCTTACCAATTGTTGGCAACTAAACTTATCAGTCTGTGTCTGTCCAATTTCTAACCATCTTCAAGTATATCTGTTTCTTCTATAACATATCATGGATTTTTCGACATGAATAGGTTGAAGGCAGCAAGAAAATAAGGATCTATTTAGGTAAAGTCAATGCTTTTCCAGATTGGCCTCTAATGGCCGTTCTAGTTGAGCATTCAGAAGGCCAAAGAGATCTTATAACAAACAAATCTATATGGCATCTCAGTGACCAAGCCATAAAGAACGTCTGTAGGTGCTCTATCACTTGCTTTTCTAATTAATTTGTCATTCGATGGTTATACATATATAAAGACATCCACACACACTTATATATGCTTTGAATTCTGATTGCACTAACCTTTACCATTTTGTTTTTTCAATATTAATTGTAGATCTTTTCTACATAATGTTCACTTGTTGGGGTTGTATGTTCTTTAGTGCCACAAAAGTAAGCATGTCCCATTATCTCCATAGTCATGCATCAAGTTTATTAATTATATTCGCTAGCTCGAAATAGACTTATAATTTGAAACAACTATTAATTTTTAGGATCCGTACTACGACTCAGACGCATACAGAGCAGATGGAGGAGATGGCACTGGTCACTGGTTCTATGAGAAGGTACATATGTACGCCTGATCTATATGATATTAGTATATATATCTTAATTTCAAGGGAAAATAGAATTTTGCAAAGTTATTAATCAATCATGTGATTAATTGAACTTGTGTCTATTTATCCGTAAAATTATGACCATCACTAACACTTCACCTCAATATGAACATAAATATATACATATAATTGGTCATTGGCTGCCCGGGGTTCTACCAATTGTTATTCTGACACTACTGCTTGCATTATTTTAATGTTGAAGTCCAAAGTTATTAATTAATATTATTACGGTGGTGATACACATATACATGGTACAGCAAGATGACATAGAAGAAGCTGCACGAGCAGAGTTGTGGCGTGAAGAATTAATCGAGGAGATCGAACAGAAGGTTGGAGGACTACAAGAATTGGAAGAAGCAGGCCGAAAATAGGTTCTACAAGTCGATGTTTATGTATTCATCACTTTCAACCATGCAAATACCAGTATATGTAATTTATATACACTATTGAGCATGTTGATGCTGCTAATTATATCATTCCAAAAACACCTCTCGCTATATTCCTAATGTTGTTCTTTATCACCTAATACTCTGAATACGTTATTCGATTACATAATATATGCAACCACAAAAAAATGTTACACAGGGAAAATCCAATCAAAGAATTTTCACTAGCTAGCTGCGCACTAATAGTAACTACATCACAAGTTTATTTTTATTTTTTAATCTATTTATTTATTAAAAAAAAGGGAAGAAAAAAGGAGAGAGAGAGAGAGCATTTTAGCATAATTTATAATAAGAGTATGACTTTATAATAATGTTTGAGATGTAAAGATTATATCCTAATAGTTAGATTCTTTAATAACTATTTGTTGTTAGCTGGAAAACTGAGCCATTTCCGTGGTAGCTTCTAAGCAAATGAGTAAGTATGCTAATATGATATTCTGGGTCGTATTTGTTAAAGATTGAACTATATGGATCCGGCTTCCAGGATATCTTATCGTTTATCCTAAAACGGTATCCACTCTTCGAATCAAAGCTAATTCATGGAGTCGGGTGCTCACCACACTATTGAAGAAATCATGGAAATGTGGTGCTACGATTTTGTATGTCATCAAGTCTTTAGATCAAAGGTAATCAAAACTTGAATAAGAGTTGGTCATGTAGGAGAGAGTAGCCCAACAAATAATATAAAAACACACGAGTGGACAATGTTGGTTGAGAACAAGTTTACTAAAGGGACCGCATAATAGGACAATATTTTAACCGTTGCGAAGTGTTTAAACTGCCGTGCTAGATAAAGGTGACGATTTGTAACATGACTGATATAAAATTAGCAAATTTAAGTTAATGTAATGAATTTAAAATTAGAATTTCAATACATGAACTTATTTATGATACAAACTATCTGAGTAATTATGTTATGTTAACTTATTTTTTGACACATGAATTGAAGAGGTCAAGGGTTCTAAAAATGTAGTTATGGAGATAGGTTCTTTAACTACTATTGATGTACACTTAAGTGAACTTGAGAACCAGTTTGAGATGGTATAAAAGGTAGTGAGGAGAGCGGGTGTTTTTCTACCTTTAAGGAATGCATAATGCAAAATTGGGTTTGTTTTAAAAGGAAATGAGTTTTCATTGAAGATCACATTTTTGGCAATGTAGATTCTTTTAAAGAGATGTACATATTGAAAAACTTTGTGGTGTGGAGAGTAGGCAATGAACACTCATTTGAAAGTATAGAATTGAAATTAGTTTTTGTTGTAAAACCTTAAGAACAAAAACCATTAATAACAAAAATTTTTTAGGAATTTTAGGTCTGGTTTGACCACATAAAAGAGTTGATATGGCGACTAATTGTTAAGTACTAGTATGGCTAGCCTATTGATTAGATGGATTAAGATATAGAAGGCTTCCTACTTAAACTTCAATAGTGTGCTAGATTGGGCAAAAATAGTGAAGTTGGTCTCATCAACATGTCTATGTTTTCTCTCTATTTTATTATTTTTATGGTGTGTGTGTAGAGGCAAGAGTTACCTAAGATTGATGCCTTGATTAACTAAGAACAATTCAAAAAGCTTAAACTCCCCCTGTATCATATTATGATGACTTGATTTTAACTTTTAGAGACTTTTAGCAAGTGTTTCAAATTGTTTGAAGGCTAATGGGCTCCTGACTTCTGGCTTAATAGATAAATCCAAGTGAGCTTAGTGAAGTCATTTACAAGAGAAAGCCTCAGGTAAGACAGTCCTATCATGTTAATATTGTTGATGTAATTAAATTATTCAATCAATAAATTGAAATAAACATATTTTATTGACTTTTTTTACCTATCACCAATAAATGTGTTTTGATTATTTCATTAGTTGAATAGTCTTACTATATCAGTAATACTAACATGGTAGAAGCATGCTACCTATCTTTCGCTATCTACAAAGTAATGTAAAACCCATGGCCATTAATTGAAGATACACGTGCAGGGGCCCAAAGGTTTGTGTGGACGAGTTAAAGGGGTTTTTTGTCTTGGGTTAAGTGGTCTTGCAGGGTGATTTGTGCAACTTTCCATATTGACAATCAATACCAAAAAAAGAATGATTGAACTGATGTGTTTTTATTTATTGAATCAAAAATCAATACATAAAGCTGGGATATTCTTGAAAACCCTTACATTTGGATGTCCTAACATCTTAAGTTTTTGATTTTAAGTTGTCAAGGTTAAAATGTGAAGGTTCTAAAAAAAACTAAAATAGAAACTAAACCAGTTGAAATGGAAAATTTGAAAGTAGAACTAAAATATTTAAGCGACATGTATAACTCTCTTTAAGCCACTCCTTTCAACAAAACCTTCTCTCTTCAAATCCTTCACAACAGAAGCGTGATTATTGAATTCAACAATCAATATAATGTAATTTTTAATGATTTTAGAAACAAATAATATTTTACTTAAGTGTAAATGCTTTAACGCATGTAATGTAAGTAGGTTTGTGCATCCTACATGTGAAATGGAAAGATTTTCTCACCATAGCTGAAAGCCAACTTTTCACCTCCCTTGTATTCTTAGTTTATGGCTAGAATTTAGTAAGTTAGTGACTTGGTTGGTGGCACTACTATTCATGTACCAAGTTGACTCCACAACTACTTTAGACGAAGCAATGTAAGCTGCCTTGGGTTTGGGACTTCCATTCTTGCTTCCTTAATTAGTTGTCATATGACCAATTTTGTGGCAAATTTGATAGGTGAGTTTGGGACTTCCATTCTTGCTTCCTTAATTTTTCTACCAACCTTGATTTTAATCATTGAAATGAGGTATATTTGATTATTGGGAGTCCAATTTCTCTTCTAAAAAGAGTTATTTTAAGCAATGTTAGTTGTTTTCTCTTAATGGAATTTTTTTAAATTATATTATTGTGATAAGAAAACATTAATGTCAAATTTTAGTTAAAAAAATAAGTAATTTTTAATAAAAATTGAATATCACTAAAATCCTTTCTAATTTTATTTTTAAAATTATGTAAAATAATTGCATACTAAATTGACTCTTATTTTTAGTTGATAAATTTAGTGGTCTATAATTTATAAATCCTAAATTTAATAGATAAAATGTGTAAATTCTAGATAGTTTTGAAATAAATTAGATTATTTCCATAGGCAAACGTGACACTTATATAAGAAAAGCAATTTTACCTGCAAACTTAACAACCTCTAGTGCCAAACTCTAATGGGATGAATTTTGTATATCTATTAACAAACTTGGGACGAGTTTAAAAAAAAATTTACAATGAGTTTGGTACAGATATAGGTTCGAATTGACATCCATGATGCATATACATATAAACACACACACACATATATATAATTTGTAGCAAGTTTGGTACATAAATAAGTGTGGATTAATATTCATGATATTTGTGTGTGTGAAAAAAAAGATTGGCAATTATAAAAATATTGTTTGTTGCTATTTCAAGTTATTTTGTCTAGAAAAAGGAAAAAAAAGCTTTTTTATATTTTTCAATACTACACGCCTTATGTCCAATTTAATATTATTTTTTAAATAGTATTTTTTAGTTTATTTTTAAAAAATAACATTATTTTTTAAATTTGAATGTACATATGTACATGTGTATTAATTAAATAATAAAGTGGTATTTAGATAAAAATTAATACTAGTATAGTTAAAAATTAAGTGATTTTTAAGATAAAAATAATAAAAATATAGTTAAAAATACAAAAAAAAGACTTGCTAAAAACTCAAAGATATAAATATTAGTTAAGTATTTATTTAAGTAGTTTGGGTAACAAAATATCAAATCCATTACAAATTTGATGTAAGTTTAGTATTATGTTTTGTGTGAATGCAAATATGGATTTGGAAATATCCATTCCAAACATATTTTATTTCCATTGCTACTCTTATTGAAGTATTTAAAAGAATCTAATAAAGATCTCAACAATAAATATTTTTATTATTTTGTTTAAATTTTACATCAAGCCAAAGAAACTCGCTAACATGTCAGTTGAAGCCATTCACGTTTGTACGATGTTATCATCTTTCTTCATTCTTAAAACATATGGTTGATTTTGGAGTGTGAATTTCTTGACAATGTTTTTCTTCTTACATGGTGTCTTTTAACCTCTTTTAATTTTCAATTGTTTCAAAATTATTGGTTCTATTTTGGTTTAAAGAAAATAAAACTGATAAATTTTAATTTAATTTTAGTTTGGACTTGGTCCAAATCGAAAAAATTGAATTGATTTAATTATTTTAAATTTTAAGTTTTAAACTTTATTTTTATTATTTTATCAATAAATAATGACTACTTTAAAATAATTAATAAGATTTCATAAAATAATTTTTATTTTTGAATTTTAGACTATAAAATCAAGAAACAACTTTTATATTTCTGCTTAATTCAACTAAATGAATTGAACCAAACCTAATGAAACCGAAACTTATATTAAGATTTGCAATGTAAAATATTATATGACAAACTTAGGCTTTGCAATTAATTGATATTTTAAGTTTAGGACCAAACCGATAAATCAAATCAATCCATTGGTTTGTCTCCTATTATTAGTTTGGATCGATTTGGTCTGAACTCAAATCAATGATTTCATATTGGTTTAAATTTTACCAGCACTTATCCAAACCAATTTCTTTACCCTTAATCTAAAAATCATACAATACTTGCAACCATCACTAACAACCTATTGATAACTTACAATTAAAGGATAGATTATTTTGAATTATAGCATATTAAATTTAATTCAGTAATATAATTGGTATAGTGTTGTATTAAATGTATATTTAGTATCTTAATTATATTATTTATTAATATAAATATCATTTTTATTTAATTATTTAAAAATACAGTTTCTTTTATTACCACTGTAAAGTAATTGATGGCAATTGTCACCAACCACTGTCAGTCGCCTACAATTAACATCCAACTAGATAGTTCAAAATACCACTAAAATTCATATTTCTTAATCTACACATTATTAAAAAAATTATTGATGAAAACCCAATTCTTTGCTAGTAAATGAGGGTTAAAGTTTCAGCTAATATAAAATACCGTTATCAAGCTATGGCAAGTAAAAAGTTCATTACCACCATCATTCTCTTTGTAGTCAGCTAATTTATAGAATGATGGTTGTGCCTTTTCAACTGCTGTTGTTTGAAGTATATTGTTGGACCAATGATTGTTTTAAAATTTTGAATTATTAATATAAAATATTAATGGTCAAAATAAAATAATTAATTATTTTATTAATAAAACCTATGAAAGTTACATTGTTCAATCTAGTTGAAATAACATATTTAATATTGCAACTGTATAATAGAGAAAACCACCTAATTATGAAAGGCTATACCTCTTATTTACACAATAATTATTTGTGAATTTCACTTAAAACTATAAATAAAAGTCTCAAGCATCCAAACATGTGGTATACTCTAAAAATTCTATTTTCTCAACTTGCATCCTTGGGTCATAAAATAGAAAGTCTATCAAATTTGTTTGATCAACTCATTATCAATTCAATAACTCAAAACACTTGCTCCAACAACCTAATTTTTGACAAAATAGTAGATGCTATATTGGAAAAACAAAACAAATATAAAAATAAAGAAGATAAGTTTATGAGCTCATAACAAATGTAGGCTTTACCGATGAAAAGAGGGAAACCAAGAAAATATGGCTCTAGTGGGAGTCAAAATCATGGTAAAATAAAATTAAATAGTAAGAAGAAACTTATATTCTATGATTGTGGCAAGTTTAGACACATAAAAAAGAAATGTTAGAAAAACAAGAAAAATATAGAAATAAATACAACCTTTCAAGAAAATATGGCAAGTTCTTTTAAAAATGAAAAAAATCTTGTGGTAAGGCAACAATTACTAGTATTTGAATTGTCAAATTAAAGATATAAGAAGGTACAACTTGCATAATTTAACAAGTACGACATGTGAAGGGTCTTCAGAAGAATTTATTATTTTTAGATGAATTAGATAGGACTGGGTGCAAAATTATATTCACAGATCATGAATGGTGCACTTGTAGTTTCATAAAGGCAAAGAAAATGTCTACAAACTTGTACATACTACAAAAAGAAACATTGTAAGAAGTAAAGACATCGATTACAACTATAAATTTTGGTGTACAAATTCTTCTCTATAAATACACATTGAGTATAATTATAATACCTTCTCTTAAGTATTTTAAAAGTACATTCAAATAGAATGGTTTATTATTATTTGGTGAGAAATTGAAAAGATATGCAATGATTTGAAACTATGAAGAATTAAGAAAGATTGAAAGGGGATTGAGTGAAAATGAAATAGGTATGCCCTCCTATTTATAGATAGAGAAATTGAATTCCATTTAATTGAAATTGCTGTTTGCTTTATTAATGGGATTTTAGTCTGTTTCCTAAATTGAGGCTCATTATAAATTTTCTATTGAATTCAAATGTCAATTTGAATGAAATGGCTTCAATTCTTGACACTGTCGTCCATTACCAACCAATCGTCCTACAATATATATTTCCAAAAGGTGATTGCAATAATATACCTAACATCTCTTAAAATAATCATCAATATAACATACAAAGTACTCTGTTCTTTTAGAGACATAACTAGTACTTGCCAAACATATAAATGAATTAATTTTGAAATACATTTACTTTTAGACTGGATGTGCTAAATTTCAATCCATGTTACTTGCTAATGACACACTATTCACAAAATGATAAAGCCATCATTTTGAGGCCAATAAGTGTCTCTATTTAGAGGGAATTTTCAAACCTTATTCTATCTAGCTTTTAATAACATATCATCCTTGATTCTTTCTAAAATCTGTAAATATAATTGATGTCTTTGCTTCTTGCAATATTTTTCTTTGTAGCATGTACAAGTTTGTAGCTATTTTCTTTGCTTTATGATTACAAGTGCACCTTCATGATCTTATTTTGAATATGCGTTTTGCACCCAATCCTATCTAATTAATTTAAAGATGATAGATTCTTTTAAAGACCTTTCACATATCATAACTCTTAGATGATAATGAGTTGTACTGTCTTGTAAAAAATATTGATAAAAGAATGATGAAACTTCAAGTGCAAAAGAAAGTAGTGATTTTTCATTTACAATGATGTGTTTATATACATGAGTTTGTAACAGCTAGTTTTTCAAATTTTTTGATCGTTACTGTTCACAACGGCTACTGTTCAACGGCTAGTTTATTTGTCTTGTTGTGTTTAGTTGCTTGTAATGGGCCTTGTAGATTGTGTGAATAATCTTGGGTCTTCTAATGGGCTATGACTATTATTTTCAACACTCCCCCTCAAGTTGGGCTTGAACAAATTAATCAAGTTCAACTTGCTACCGAACTTGTGGAGTTGCTGAATACTTGGAGGTTTGGTAAACACGTCCGCCAATTGATCTTCACTCTTGACATAAGGCATTGAGATTGTCTTGTTCAAATACTTTTCTCTTATAAAGTGACAATCTACCTCTATGTGCTTGGTCCTCTCATGAAATACCGGATTATTCGCAATATGTATTGCCGACTTGTTATCACAATGTAGCTTCATGGGTGCCTCCACATTAAAACCTAAATCTTCAACCAATGCTTTCAACCATATCAATTCACTAGTGGTTGAAGCCATTGCTCTATATTCAGCTTCGGCACTTGATTTGGCCACCACAGTTTGCTTTTTGCTCTTCCAAGTCACCAAATTCCCACCAACAAAAGTGCAATATCCGGTTGTAGACTTGCGGTCTTCAATGCTCCCTGCCCAATCAGCATCTGTGTAGGCGAGAATTTGATGATGTCCATGTTTTTTCATGAGTATTCCTTGTCCTGAAGTTCCCTTGAGATATTTGAGTATTCGGTCCACCATTTCCATGTGATTGGTCATTGGACAAGTCATGAATTGGCTCACCTGATTCACAGCAAAAGAAATGTCAGGTCTAGTAATGGTTAAATAGATTAACTTACCCACAATTCTTTGATATTGCTTGATGTCTTGAATTGGTTTGCCCTCCTTCTTTCTGGTTTGTCCTTCAATTGGTGTTGAAGCTATCTTCCCTCCAAGCTTACCTGTCTCTTTCAAAAGATCAAGTGTGTATTTTCTTTGGGATAGAAAAAGCCCTTTATTAGAATGGGCAATTTCTATACCTAAGAAATACCGTAAGTACCCAAGGTCTTTAATATCAAATGTAGATTTTAAATAGCTTTTAGTGTTTTTTATTCCCAAACTATCACTCCCAGTTATAATTATATCATCTACATAGATTATCACAACTGTTATACCATTATTGGAGTGTTTTATGAATAAGGAATGATCAGCACTACTAATTTTAAAAAGTTGAGAAGTTAAAGCACCTTGCAACTTAGAGTACCAAGCTCTAGGTGATTGTTTTAAACCATAAATGGCTTTTCTAAGTTTACACACATGTGTTCTTGGTACTTTGACGTTGTATCCTTGTGGGATATCCATATAAACCTCTTCTTCTAGTTCTCCTTGAAGAAAAGCATTTCGAACATCCATTTGATACATTTCCCATTCATAGTTAGCGGCTAAGGATAAGATGACTCTAATGGTGTTCATTTTGGCTACTGGTGCAAATGTCTCAGTGTAATCTAAACCATAGGTTTGAGTAAATCCTTTGGCTACCAATCTAGCTTTATATTTTTCAACAGAACCATCACTCTTCAACTTTGTTTTGTACACCCACTTACACCCAACTGTTTTCTTATCTTGAGGAAGAGGAACAATTTCCCATGTTTTATTTTTAACTAAGGCTTCCAACTCTTCGTCCATGGCATTTCTCCAAATAGGAGTGTCTTTGGCCTCATTGTAGCAAGATGGCTCTTTTAAACTATCCAATTTTGTTAGAAAAACTCTATAATTCTCTTTAACGTTAACTAAGGTATAGTAATTTTCTATAGGATGTGCTGTTACCTTATTCCCATAAAAGAATACCCTATTTTTTTTCCATTCGGATGGAGGTTTCCTAATTCTTTGAGATCTCCTAAGTGGAAAATTTTGATCATGTGATGGAGAAGTGGACTCTATCTCATTTTGATCAACCTGTGAAGAACTAAATGGAATTTCATTTTCAAAAACTAATTGATCATCAGGCAGCTCATCTCTAGGTGTTTCCTCACTTTGACTTTCACTAACTATGTTTTGTTCTTCATAGTTAGAATCCTCATTTTCACTTTCATTCAAACTTATTCTATCATTGATTTGATTATTATTTCTTAATGAACTCAACCGGTTACCCACGATAGATAAGGGAAGAGGATCCTCCTTAGTTTCCCCCTCATTTCTCACTTTCTCAAAATAAGGATTACTTTCCAGAAAAGTAACATTTCTTGAGAGAAATTTCTCATTTGTACAAGGATCTAAACATTTATAACCTTTTTTATCAATACAATACCCTAAGAACATGCACTTTACGCTCCTATGACTCAATTTATCTCTAATATGATTAGGGATATGAACATAACAAGTACAGCCAAAAACCTTAAGATAAGATAAGTTGGGTTGTCGGTTATACAAAATCTCAAAAGGAGATTTTCCATTTAATAACTTAGAAGGCATTCGGTTAATCAAATGTATGGCAGTGAGAATGGCTTCATTCCAATATTCTTTAGGGACATTGTGATGAAACATCAATGACCTTCCTACATCTAAGATATGCCGATTTTTTCGCTCGGCTACTCCATTTTGTTCGGGTGTGTAGGGACAAGTCGTTTGGTGAACTATTCCTAAAGTGCTCAAGTAATTCTCAAAAGCAGCACTTGTGTATTCTCCCCCATTATCGCTCCTAAGAATCTTTATCCTTTTGCCAAGTTGATTTTCAATTAAGGATACAAGCTCTTTAAAACACGATAAGGTTTCCGATTTATTTTTAATCAAGTATATCCAAGTGTATCTAGACTTGTGGTCAATAAATGTCACAAAATATTTGAAGCCATTATGAGATTCTAAAGGGGAAGTCCATAGATCAGAATGTACGAGATCAAACATTTCATTATAACAAGTTTCCGATTGTACAAAAGGAAGTTTAGTTTGTTTTCCTAGATTACAAGCCCTACATTGTTTAAAATCACTAAACTTCATATTCGGAATCATTTTACACAGAATATTACTAGGAGGATGTCCTAATCTTGCATGCCAAAGTTTTTGAAGTCCACGATCTTCCTCAACTCTAAGAGCTTGATTGGTGTTATCCAAAAAATATAGGCCATCCTGTAGTCTTCCCTCACCAATCTTCTTTCCAGTCAGTATGTCCTGAAATATCACTTTATTTGGTTCAAAGATGACACAACAATTTAAGTCTTTTGTTATCTTACTTACCGATAACAAATTTGACGAAAAATTTGGCATGTAAAGACCTTTTGTTTCCTTTGATAAAACTTTAATATCACCTAATCCTTTAATAGGTATTTCACTACCATTGGCTATTGTCACATTTCTAAAGTTTCCTTGGGTTTCTATTCTAGATGCGTTATTTTTGTTTCTAAACATATGATTAGTAGCACCTGAATCAATAACCCAGGGTTCAAATTTAAAATATGAGCTGGAAATCATACCTTGAGAGGAGCTTGGGAGATGATTTTGAAGAAGTTTTGCCAAATCCTCAAGGAGTTTTGAGTTGCCTTTTTCTATCGCATTTTGAGCGCTTTGTGGTTGTGACTTTTCCTTGTTGTTAATTGGCCTGAGATGTGGATTGAGGACCCAACATTTTTCTTTAGTATGACCTAGCATCTTGCAATGACCACACTTCCAACATTTGTCTTTTGGGTTGTGCATCCGTCCACATTTGTCGCATTTAGCCTTGACTTTTGCTCCTTGAACCAACATACCTTCTTCCTTGCTGTCTACCAAACTACCTCTTTCGGTCTTGCTTGAGTTCCCATTCAAAATTTTTCTTTGCATGTACTCTTTATTCACCTTGTTTACGACATCATCATAATGAGGCAAAGGTTCAATTCTAAGGATGTGGTTCCTAAGATCATCATAGTCAGAACCCAAACCCATCAAATATGATATCACAAGATCCTCATTGGCTCTTTTTTCCACTTCTTCAATATTGGTGGTATTCGGCCTTAAGGATTGAAGTTCATCCCATGCTTCCTTAATTTTGGTGTTGTACTCTATTGGATCACCTCCACCAAGGCTGATGTTGTTGATGAAATGCTTCAACTCATATATTCTCATCAAGTTTCCTTGATGACCAAACTGTCTCTTTATAGACTCCCAAAGTGCTTTAGAAGTTTCAGCTTTCGAGAATGCACCCACCAAGGCTGGCTCCATGGAATTCAAAATCCATGTATACACCAAGTTGTCATTATAACACCAATCTTCATATTCTTCACTTGATGTGTCAGTAGGCTTTGTGATTCTTCCATTGACAAAGCCCAACGCTCGTTTTCCACTTAATGCTCGTTCAGCGGGATTGAGCCAAATTGAATAATTTTTTCCATTCAAGGGAAATGTGGTAAGTTTCAAGGTGGTATTACCATCATTGTCAACTCCCTTGAAGGAACTTTTGTTCTTGGTGTTGTATGACGAGCCCTCCTTTTCCATTTCTTAATTTGGCTTTGAAGGGGAATGTCTTGATACACCAAGAACCAACAAGAAACAAAGATAGAAGGTGGATTTAGGATGAAACTTGCTCTGATACCATGTAAAAAATATTGATAAAAGAATGATGAAGCTTCAAGTGCAAAAGAAAGTAGTGATTTTTCATTTACAATGATGTGTTTATATACATGAGTTTGTAACAGCTAGTTTTTCAAATTTTTTAACCGTTACTGTTCACAACGGCTACTGTTCAACGGCTAGTTTATTTGTCTTGTTGTGTTTAGTTGCTTGTAATGGGACTTGTAGATTGTGTGAATAATCTTGGGTCTTCTAATGAGCTATGACTATTATTTTCAACATGTCTTACATCTTTAATTTTATAATCAAAATACTAGCAATCTTTAAGGCACAATGATCTTCTTATAAACATAAATCCTCTTAAAATAAGTTTGTATTGATGGAATCATTTTTTTCAAGATGTCATATGCCATGCTATCATTGAATCCATAAAGCCAATATCAATAATTTTTTTTCTACCTTTAGCAATTGTTGTCACCTCATTATATAAGAATTTTTCATTTTTATACGAACTTACCATATTTCCTTGAGAAGGTTGTGTTTATCTTTATATTTTTCGTGTTTTTTAATACCTCTTTTTTAAGTGTTTGAACTTGCCATAATTGTAGAATTTAACTTTTTTCTTTTTATTTGATTTGGATCTATCATAATCGTTACTCTTACTAAAGCAATGTTTTATTAATCTCCTTCTTTTTATTGGTAAAACCTATATTTATTGCGAACTCATAAACTTGTCTTCCTTATTTAATACTTATTTTCTTCTGTCAATACACTATCATCGAAAACTAGGTTATAAGAGCAAGTGTTTTAAGTTATCAAATTAATAATGAGTTGATCATATGATTCTAGTAGACTTTTTATTTTATTACCCAAGGATACAAGTTGAGAAAATAAAATTTTTAGAGTATTAATGTGCTCGATCATCATCATTGATTTTGATATCCAAAGAGTGTTGAGCTTTCTCTTTAGAAAAATCGTATTATGAAGTAATTTTATCTCACAAAACTATATAAATGCATCTTATATCTCATTATTGTCTTCTTTTCTTCAACACTCAATAATATTTCATCAGCTAATCCCAAGTAGAAATCGATCATTGTATCCTTAAATATTTCATTCTACTTGTCAATTATAATATTTTTTAATCTATCTTCAATAGCCTCTAAGCTATTATCTTTCCTTAGAATTACCTTCTTCTTCATCTTTAACAATGAAAAATAACTTTAATTGAATTTCTAAATTTCAAACTTTGTCATCATAGTCTGGATCTACTTAAACTGGCTTCCATTATTTTCACATATATTTGATTAATGTCACTTTCATGAACAAGTTATAATAATTTAGCTTTGATGCCACATGTTTGGATACTTGAGACTTTTATCTATAATTTTAAGTGAAATTCACGAATAATTATTGTGTAAATAAAAGACTTAACCTTCTATAATTAAGTGATTTTATCTATTATACAATTATAACATTAAATATGTTATTTTGAATATATTGAACTATGTAATTTTCACAGGTTTTATTGATAAAATAATTAGTTATTTTATTTTAACCATTAATATTTTATATTAATAATTCATACTTTTAAAACAATCATCAGTCTCTTACTTGGTTATTATCCACCAATTATTGTCATTGACCATCGTCTTTCACTAACTATATCTTATTACTAACTACCATCGCCTACTAAAGTTACTATGTATAACTATAAAATCCTTGTCAATCAATTTATGTATTGATACAATCATCATCAAAATTTGAACAATATACCATTGAACAACAGTAGTAAAGAAGCACAACCATCATTTTATAGATTAGCCGATTACAAAGAGAATGATGGTGGCAATGAACTTCAACTCACCATAGTTTGACAATGATGTTTTATATTAGGCAAAATTTTAACCCTCATTTACTGACCATATTTAATATTGTAATTATATGGAGACAAAGCCACTAATTATGGAATGTTAAGTCTCCTATTCATATAAATATTTATTTGTGAATTTCACTTAAAACTACGTACAAAAATTCTAAGCATTCTAACATATATAACAATAAATATATAATAATAAGATAAATCAACACCAACAATAACAAACCAAAACACAATGCAAATAATTAATGTGATTTATCAAATCAACTAGGAGATCACCGATTTTGCTAGTAAAGGTGATAATCATGTTACAAGGCTTACTTTCTTGTGCTCATAAAATCTTAATCGTTCAATTTAATACTCTTTTTGTTTTTAGTTTTTTTAGTTGTTTTATTTTTTCTCATTACTATTCTAGAATTAAATTTGTACATCTTATTTCTTTCAGGGTTAATATTCTTATTTCTTATATAAATTTTACTCCCCATTGAATAAAATAAATCTAATTAAGAAATTAACGGTAAGAAGTAAATTAGATATTATTTTTTGTTTATGTATATGAATTCTTATTGAAAAGAATAATAGCTAATATGTAGAAAACGAAAACTTGAATAATATTTGGTAGGGAGAGTTTAATTAATAATAGCAATCATTCTATTAATTTAGATGCTTGTTCATGAAGTAAAAATAAAAGTCTTGGCAATTATAAACTCATTTATTATCGCCAACTGAATTCAATTGAAAGGGGCTTATTAGTGTTTTGATGAAGCCTTTATTAATTGTTCTAGTGGAATCGAGTGAGCAATTTTAGGGAGAATCAAAGGTGGAGTTCATAATTGTCCTTTTGGATGAGTGAGAATCTAAATTGTGTTTGTATAATAAGACAAGAAAGGAAATTCTTAGGGAGTCTTTTTGGTGTGGTAGAAAGAAATTGATATTAAAATAACAATATGTTGTGATCTAATGATCTGATTTTAGAAAATATTGTTATCTTGAGTAAAAAAAATTAAACAAAACCCTCGTAAGAGAGCTTAGAATCAAATTAGAATATGTTAAGAAGAATGTTTTTTCAAAACCAAAATTGATGTTATTTTGATTTCTTATTTGTTAAGGTAAATACTCAATATCATATAAGTCTTCGAAATAAGTAGGGTAAACAATAATATAAGCTTAAGATGCATATTAAAAATAATAAGAGTCAAGTCAGTTAAGAAGAATGGAAATCAAGCTAAGTGATAATTGAGCTGCCAACTAAATAAATTTAGTTAATTGATTCAGTGTTTTACACTAACTAATTCGAAGAAGATTTAGTTGGATTGAATTGAATTTTGCCATCTTATGCCAATTGAATTTTGTTAGTTAGTTACTTAATTTATTTGTGTTAGTTCTTATAAATTTAGTAGACTATTAAAAAATATTTATGGATATATTTAGGCTTGTTTTCTTAGTATAAATATTGTACTAAGTCTCATTCATTATATAAGAAAAAGAATCATTTTCTTTGAAATTTTTTTAGTTGCCAAACAAATCATAAATCTTCATTTGGTATTAGAGCAGGCATTGATCTAATGGCTTAGTCAAATCTTTGGTCTTCTTCAAACATACTTCGTTCTTTTTTACTTCTCCGATTAAGCTTGATGAACTTAATTACCTAGTGTGGAAATCTTAGGTCTTGCCATCTATCAGAAGTAATGGCCTTAAACATTTTATCAATGGTGCGAAAATCATTCCCAAAAGGTTCATAATTGATTAAAGTAATGATTAGAGGCATGAGAATCCTGATTTTATTCTTTCGATGTGACAGGATGATACAAATTATGACACAACTTCAAAGAATTTAATTCAAGTTCCAATTGGTCCAATTACGAGAGTACAAGTAAAGAAATTCAAAGATGCACTAAACGGGCTAATTCAAAAAGTTTGGACCCAAATAAATTCGTAGAGACCCATTGGGCTTGGTCCACATATCTAGCAAAGATAGATATGCATGATTCAAACTCTAGAAAAGTCTAACTAAATCTAAACTTGATCTTTTAGTAAGTAAAATAGGAATATTTAAGAGTGTTTGAGTTCATTTATGAGTCTATTTAATTAGTCAACTTTCCTTAGAGTGTTTGAGTTCATTTATGAGTCTATTTAATTAGTTAGCTTTCCTTTCTGTCTTAGGTAAGTACAAGCTACGATTTTTGTCTATAAAAAGGCACCTTTTGAATAAGAAGAAATCAGAATTCATTAGTCAAAATTTGAGAGTTATTTTCTCTTTGATTTTTTGAAGAACTATTCGAACTTATCAAGAACTATTCTTGTGGCGTTCATCAGTGACTTATCGAACGGACTTCCATCACCGTTTGTGGCGTCTGCATTATACCGAGGTTCTTGTTTCTTTATAAACAACAGCTCGAGGTTCCATTCAAATCTGATCATAGAACGATCTCGGATTCCTTATTGAGTTCGGGTCTCGTTATTCTTAGCGGGATTCGTATCACAGGATTAACTCTTTCTCGATTGGCTACTTTTATGAATGAAGTTATACTAAGTTTGGTGATAGGCTATAAATCTTTTCTTAATGTTTGAACTGCATTAGAGTAGTAGTTCGAATCACAATCTAAAGTAAAGGTAATAGAACTACAATTGCAACTTAAGTCATTCTAAAAAAATCCATGACTAAATCCAAGTATTTTTTTTGTTAAAAAAAATAGCAATAGCTAGAACTCCAATCTCTAGTGATGATCTAGTGATGTATCTTTTTGGAGACTTAAGATTTGAATACAATTTAGTAGTTGTCCATATAATTGGTAGGAGAGAAAATATGAATGTACATGATGTTTACTCTCTTTTGTTGACTCATGAATGTTGTTTAGAGCAACAAAATCGTGCTCTTGCTTCTAAAATTCAAGCAAATTATACTTTTAAGCATAATCAAAGGAGGGTTGAAAACAAAAAAAGCTATAATTTTCATAAAGGTTTTAAAGGAAGACAAGTATATCAAAATCCATGTTTTGGTAACCAAGATAATGGAAATTCCAACTTTAAGAATTTGCAAAAATAAAAGAGATTTCTTAGAAGGAAAAGGTTAAACTGGTGGTTGTGGCAATAATAAGCCAACATGCTAGATCTATTTTAAAATTATCACATTATTATAGCTTATTTTCATAAGTTCAATAAAAGGTATATACTAGCTTTTCCTTAGATTCCTTACTTTTGGCAACATTTCTATCAAGTTTATTAGAAATAACAAGTAGCTAAGGCAACTTATATGGCTAATTTTAAAGGTTGAAGTGACAATGAATGGTATATTGATAGTGGAGCTACACATCATTTGACAAATAATGTTAAAAATAAGTAAAGATAGATTAATCATTAGTAATAGAGAAGATCTAAAGATTACTCATGTTGGTATTATGAAATTGTTACTAAAAATCTCATAAAACTATACACAAAACTATCAAATTGTGTTAAAAGACATGTTATGTGTTACAAGAATCATAAAAAAATGTAACTAGTGTTTTAAAGCTTTTTACGACAATGATCTAACTATAGAATTCTTTAATAACAATTATTTTTTTAAGAACAAAGGAAAGGGCAAATGCTATTAAGGAGTGGCTACGAAAGACCTTTATAGACTGTATTTTCCAAATTTTAATGTTACATTCTATTCTAGAAATATAGACTTTTAGCCTTAATCCATGCTTTTGATTCTACATCTCAATAATGTTTTATCTCCCACTTGTTTTTCTTCTTCAAATTCCTTAAATTCTCATTGTTTAACTACTAGCTTACATCATGACAATGACAGATGTCATTTGAATCTTATTAGTTTTGCAACTTTTATTATACAAACTTCAAATTTTCTATTAATTCTACACAAAAGACATGGCCACCTTTATGCTAAGGTTCTTAATGTTGCATCGCAATCTTATAAGAATCCATCATATAGTAATAAAATGTAGAGTTTGCCTTTTATTGTTTTTTCCTTTAAAGAATCTTTACTTCTAAAACTTATACATGTTAATTTATAAGGACCAATTTTTGAAATCTATAGAGAAGGATTTGAATGCTATATTAGCTTTGTAGATAATCATTGTAAATATACTTGAATTTTTCCTCTTAAGCCTAAATCAAAAGTTGTTACTATTTTTCATCATTTTTTATTACAGTTTGAAAATCAATTTTTGAGAACCATTAAGTGTCTACAAACTAAGAAAGTTATTGGTTTTGTTCCATATTTGAAAAAATTTGACATTACTTATAGATATACTTATCCACATAAACATCATCAAAATAGAGCAACAGAGAAAAAACATATACATATTGTTGAAATGGGGTTAACATTAATGTCACATGCTTTAATTCCCTTAAATCGCAAGTGGAATACTTTTCATACTTTTGTATTCTTGATAAATCGATTGCCAAGTGAATATTTGCATAACAAGTCACCTTTTTTATTTTCTTTTTAATCCTCTACCTAATTATCTTTCTTAAAAGCCTATAAGTGTTCTTATTTTCCTTTCCTTTGCAGCTACAACAAACGTAAATTTTCTTTTAGATCTACTAAATATGTCTTCATTGGCCATAACTCTTTTACACAAGGGATACAAGTGTTTCCATAGAGATTCTAAAAAAACAAACATAGCAAGGCATGTTGTTTTTAATGAAACAACTTTTTCCTTTTCTGAAAGTTTTCATTCTTCAAGTCCTTTGCTCCCTTCTTTTTAGTTTATGTTTCTTTAATTCTTATTGTCTAAAATTTTCCTGTGTTTCATAGTCATTAATCTTCCTTATAATAACTTGCAATAGTTTCATCCTCTTAGGTATCATCTTTGCCATCTTTCTTAAATCCTTCTTTTACTTGTTTACTAAATACTTTACAAATTAATCCTCCTTGTAGTAGCATACAGTAGTCTCATCCATAATGATGTTTTGTTTCATGCATGTAAATATGATTGTGTGCATGAGTTGATGCATGTGTGATATGTATATGTGTTATGCATTTCAAATAATTAATTATGGATAGTTGATTCAATAGCTACTACTCTTATATATGTCTCTTTATAGGTAATAAAAAATAATTCTACATTATAGAAAGATGAGATCATATTAAGGATGGCTAATAGAGCAATTATTGCTACAAAAGTTAAGGAATCTTGCTTTCCCATATTGGCCACAAGAGACATTTTGAGTTTGGACTTTATATTGTATTTCATTAAGGCTAGTAAAAACATCATTTTTATTTTGTATGATATAAATTTAGTTACACTGTATAGTTTAATGGAAATGAATACTTGATACATTTGAAAAATGTACTAGCTGGCAAAGTAGTGAATACAAATGGTTTGTATATGCTTGAGATATGTAATACTGGTGTTGTTGAATCCATTATTAAGAACAAAGTTTGAAATGAAACAAATCCTAAAGTCTATTGTTGCATCAATCTATTTATGGATTAAAGTAAACTTTAAGGAGCTCAAAGATTCGATTTGATGAAGTAATCAAATCATATTAATTTATAAAAAAATATGATAAATCTTATGTTTATAAATATGTTAAAGATCATGTTGTCATATTTCTCATATTGTATGTAGATTATTGAGTTGAAGCACACAGATCGATTTGGATCGAAGCATGTAGATCATCAACAAACCAAGGCCCAGATTGTTAGACCAAAGTCAGCCCAAGTTGTTAGACCAAAGTCAGAGCATGAAATCTCCATTCATTATGCATATGACATCCTTCTTAAAGTGCTTGATAGCATTCCTTTCTTAAAAATTCAACATTAAAATCTTTCCTTATTAGAAAAGAAAAGTGAATATTACAAATAAAGGAACAATCCAAGGCAATTATGGTATTATTCAAATGTGATTAATACTTATTCATGATATGGCAAGTATCTGTTGTTACTTATTCTTTATACTTAATATAGCCAACTAGCTGGTGGTTGCTTTAGTATATATTGTAAACAAATTCAAGTTAATAATACAATTTTCATTCTCTTCTCTATTCTGCTTTATCTTTTTTCTCTCCATTCCAAACAACTTACAATTGCCATTGTTAAGTAGTTTATATATTAAATTCTCAAAGAAATCAACATGGTATCAGAGCAAGGTGTTTAACCTATCATTCCTTTACTATTCTTGAGCTGATCGTGTTTGAGTCACTTCCCTCTATTCAGTCATATCCATAATGGCACTAGAGGACTCTTCCTCAAACACCATTAATCCAACCTCACAACCAGTCCGAAAAATGATGGAACATGATGGAAATACCACCATCAAACTCACTACCATTCTTTTTAATAACCGAAACTTTCCTATCTGGATCAAAGCTGCTACTAATGCTTTGTGTGGCCATGGAAGATATGGTTATGTCACGGGCAGTATCAAAAGACCATCTTTGGATGATGAAGACTATGAAGCATGGTTCCAAGTTGACGAGATGGTACTCACTTGGATCCTCAATTCTATTGAGTCGAATCTGCTGGGAGTCTTCTCTAATGCCGAAACTACTAAGGAATTGTGGGACTCTATCAAGATCATGTTTGGACAGCAAAAGAATTTAATGAGAGTCTATGAACTCAAATCCTATATAAATAAACTCAATCAAGGTGAGTCAAGTGCGATAGAGTACTTGGAAAAATTTAAGGAGGCATGGGAAGAACTTCGGTCCTACAGGCCAGAAACAAGTGACATGCATATAATCCTTTCAAGGGCAAATGAAGACAAGGTTTTTGCTTACCTTGAAGGCCTCAACTCATCCTTCAAGGAAATTTGTAACCAAATACTTAGGCACCAAATCATACCTTCATTTGATGAAGTATGTGCAATGATCAACAAAGAAGAAACATCTTTTCGGGTTCTTGATACAAACTTTCAAAAGACTGAAAGCAATGCTCTAACCATTCAAGAACCAATAAATAAGAATGCCATGTTGTCTCAAAATAAGAAGAATGTGAACAACAACTCTCAGCCTAGATGTGATCATTGTCACAAAGTCGGTTATGTGAAAGACAAATGTTGGATTCTTTATCCACAACTGAAGCCTTCTCGAGATAAAGGGAGAGCACCTGACCTAAATGCACAGCAAGCCTATTCGGGACATGGAAAGGCTGAAAGCAATCTGCCTACATTCACCATTGAGGAACTTGCAAGAATGATTCAAGGCCAACTCAAGGTCAAACCCCAAATCGAAACTGCATCACATGCAAATTGTTCATTCGAAGATGGTATGATTTCTAGCTTTGGCACTAGTACTTGTGATGAATCTTGGATTATTGACTCAGGGGCTAGTGATCATATGTTTAAAAATATAAATATAGCCTCTAAAATGATTCCTATGACTAGAAAACATAAAGTTAGAATTGCTAATAGTGATTGCATTGCTAATAGTGATTGCATTACTATTGATAGCATGGCAGATCTAGAACTATTCTCTAGAAAGACTAATGGTTTATACATGCCTAATTTTGCGTCCAATCTTCTATCCGTAAGTAAAATCACCAAAGAGTTTAATTGCCTTGTTATTTTTGGCCCTAACAAAGTGGTTTTTCAGGATATTATAACTGGCAAGAGGATTGGTGAAGGCTTTACTCAGAATGGTCTCTATATGCTTAAAGATGAAAGCCAAGCATTAGTTGCTAATAAAGAGCATAGTACTCATGGGTTATGGCATGCTAGATTAGGCCATCCTTCGAATAAAATTTTAAATTGTTTATTTCTAAAAATGAACTTTAATAATAACTACAAATGTGAGGCTTGCATTTTAGGCAAGCAAACTAAATTTCCTTTAATAATTCTGATTACGTGAGTGAACATTTATTTGATTTAATTCATTTTGATGTATGGACCTCACCTATATTTTCACATGATAATTATAAGTATTTTATTACTTTCATTGACCACAAGTCACGGTTTACATGGATATATCTCTTAAAGCACAAATCTGATGCATTTCCATGTTTCAAAATATTCATGTTTTATGTTACTAATCAATTTGGTAAGAAAATCAAAGTTCTTAGAACCGATAATGGAGGAGAATACATGGATCATTCATTCAAAGACTTCTTGATAAACAATGGGATTATCCATCAAACCATTTGTCCGTATACCCCAGAGCAAAATGAAATGGCTGAAAGGAAAAATCGCTACATCCTTGAAGTAGGAAGATCAATGCTCTTTCATCAAAATGTGCCCAAAGAGTTTTGGAGTGATGCTATCCTCACGGCAACACACTTGATCAACCGAATGCCTTCAAACGTACTCAATGGTAAATCACCCCATGAGGTGATCTTTAACCAAAAACCTAAAATTGCATATTTTAAAGTTTTTGGATGCACTTGCTATGTTCATGTTCCTAGTAACTTAAGAGACAAACTCAGCTATAAAAACCAGAAATGCATTTTTATTGTGTATTCCACAACACAAAAAGGGTATAAGTGTTTTGAACCTAATACTAATAAACTGTTCATCTCCAGAAATGTAACCTTCTTAGAATATGAACCTTTCTTTGCAAACAATAACGATGGTATTAAGGGGGAGACCACTCATGATGTTGTTTCTAGGCCCATTGTAGAAACTCTGAGCAAAACCAAATCCATTCATGGGCATCATGATTATTTAAAAGTCAGACACAATGAACCAGATCATATCAATAATCAAGATACACATCTTCATAATGAGCATGAACAAAATATATCACATGATGAGCATGAATCTACCACATTGCAAGATGACACCTCACATGACAGTTCGCATGATGCATCTCATGACATATCCCATGACACTCTTCATGACACAACAGAAATGGACTTAAGGGAAAATGACCATCATCACATCCTAAATCAACCTCCTCTTAGAAGGTCTACTAGAATCAAGAAACCAGCCTCTAGTTGGATGCACAACAGGGTCTTTTACCATGGAAACCATGCCACCAATCATTCTATACATCATGTTTACACCCTTGATCATATAAAAGATCAATACAAGGCTTTTCTCAATACCATTGACGGGCTTCAAGAGCCCACAAACTATTACGAGGCCGAATCCTCTTTCATTTGGAGGAAAGCCATGCATGAGGAGTTAGATGCATTAACTAGAAATAAGACTTGGGAAATTGTTCCTCTTCCCTAAGAAAAGAAGCCTGTAGGGTGCAAATGGGTGTATAAGACTAAACTAAAAAGCGATGGGTCAATTAACAAGCATAAGGCTAGACTAGTAGCCCAAGGCTTTACCCAAACATATGGAATAAATTATACCGAAACCTTTGCACCTGTGGCTAAAATGAACACCATTAAGGTACTAATTTCTTTGGCTGTTAACTATGAATGGCCGTTGTATCAAATGGATGTTAAGAATGCCTTTCTTAAAGGAGAATTGGAAGAAGAGGTCTACATGAAAATTCCTCAAGGGTATGGCAAAAGTATCCTAGAATCCCATATATGTAGACTTAAGAAGGCCATCTATGGTCGAAAACAATCCTCAAGAGCTTGGTACTCTAAGTTGCACAATGCATTGAAGAGTCAACACTTCACCAAGAGTGAAGCTGACTCATCTCTATTCACTAAGCATACTGATCATGGCATTACCATTTTACTTATATATGTGAATGACATTATCATTACTGGAAGTGATCTTCATGGCATTAGATGTATTAAAACATTTCTTATGTCTACCTTTGATATTAAAGACTTGGGATACTTAAGGTATTTCCTTTGACATAGAGAGAGTCTCTCTTTAGAATGTGCAAACTCTATGCCAAGGAAATACACACTTGATCTTCTTGGTGAAACAGGTAAATTGAAAGTAAGGCAAGCATCAACACCAATTGAAAGTAACTACAAGAAGAAAAAACAAGACAACAAAGAAGACAAGAAGGAAGACCAGCCCTTTGAAGATATCAAACAATATCAAAGAATTGTGGGTAAGCATATTTATTTAACCATCACTAGACTTGACATATCCTTTGCTGTGAATCAGGTAAGCCAATTCATGCAGCAACCAATGATCAAACACATGCACATGGTCAACCGAATTCTTTGCTACCTAAAAGGGACCCCAGGCCAAGGATTACATATGAAGAGGCATGGACATCATGAGATCATAGCTTATAGTGATGCAGATTGGGCTGGAGATATCTTGAATCGAAAGTCCACTACAGGTTTTAACACCTTTGTTGGTGGAAATGTGGTAACTTGGAGAAGCAAGAAATAAAGTGTGGTAGCTAAATCAAGTGCTGAAGCTGAGTATCGAGCTATGTCTTCAACAACTAGTGAGCTAATTTGGTTAAAAGCCTTAGTAGAAGACATGGGATTCAAAATCGAAACTCCAATGAAACTGTTTTGTGACAATAAAGCTGCTATTCACATTGCTATCCTGTTTTCCATGAAAGAACCAAACACATAGAAATGGATTGTCATTTCATAAGAGAGAAGATTCAAGGCAAAGTCATCTACACTTCATTTGTTCGAAGTGAAGACCAATTGGGAGATATTTTTACAAAAGCCCCAACCAAACAGCAAATCAATAAAGCAATCAACAAGTTGAACTTGAAAAATCTTTTCAAGCCCAACTTGAGGAGGAGTATTGAGTTGAAGTACATAGATCGATTTGGATCGAAGCATGTAGATCATCAACAAACCAAAGCCCAGATTGTTAGACCAAAGTCAGCCCAAGTTGTTAGACCAAAGTCAGAGCATGAAATCTCCATTCATTATGCATATGACATCTTTCCTAAAGTGCTTGATAGCATTCCTTTCTTAAAAATTCAACATTAAAATCTTTCCTTAGTAGAAAAGGAAAGTGAATATTACAAACAAAGGAATAATCCAAGGCAATTATGGTATTATTCAAATATGATTAATACTTGTTCATGATATGACAAGTATCTGTAGTTACTTATTCTTTATATTTAATATAGCCAACTAGCTGGTGGTTGCTTTAGTATATATTGTAAACAAATTCAAGTTAATAATACAATTTTCATTCTCTCCTTTATTCTGCTTTATCTTTTTTCTCTACATTCCAAACAACTTACAATTGCCATTGTTAAGTAGTTTATGTATTAAATTCTCATAGAAATCAACATAGATGACGTCTTATTGATGGCTAATCATGTTGGCATGATGACTGAGGTAAAAATTTGGTTATCGAAAAACTTCTCTATGAAAAACTTGGGAGATGTGATCTATATTCTTAGAGTTTGCGTATATAGAGATAGAGCAAAAAATAATTGAATTATTTCAAAAATTGTACATTAAAGAATATTGAAAAAATTTAACATGGAGAACTCTAAGAAAGAACTCTTGCCCTTCATCTATGGTCTTCATTTTTCTAAAAATGTGGGTCTAAAGATTGATAAAAAATAGAAGCAGATACATAACATACCTTATGCTTTAGCTATAGATAGTTTAATATATGCAATATTATGTACAAGACTTGATATAACATATGCTACATGTGTTACAAGTAGATATCAAGTTAATCTAGGAGTGAAATATTGATCAACTATAAAATCAATCTTTAAGTACTTGAAAAAAACTAAGGATTTAGTTCGGAGTCATAGATGTTAAGAGTTGAACATTTAGGAATACTTAGATTTTGATTTCGAGTATGATATTGATGATAGAAAGTTTATTTTAACATTTAGTTTTATATGTAATGAAGAAATTATTAGTTAGAAAAGTTCTAAAAAACTATGACAGTAGACTCCACGATAAAAATTGAATATATTGACATTTTAGAAATAGCAAAAGTGATTGTTTGGGTGTAAAAATTTCGTGTTTGAATTTGATATAGTTTCAAACCTAACTTATCCAATAATCATATTTTGTGATAATATTGAAGCTATTGCATAAGCAAAAGAACCAAAAGCACACCAAAAGTCTAAGTATATTCAGCGTAAATATAATATTTTGAAAAATTTCATTAGAGTTAGAGAAATATTGATTTAAAAAATACCACTAGTGGACAATGTTGCTTGCTTACTGACTAAAACAATAATATTAAAACAATTAGACCATCATCTTGAGAAGATGGGTATGAAATATAATAACGAATAGCTTTAGTGCAAGTAAGAGTTTGTTAGGATATGCCTTAAAAACCATTCATGTTGTCGGCTTTAAGAATATACTTTGTTTTATATATAGAGTATGCCTAGATTTGTTCAATATTTTCTTTATTTAGTTATACATACAAATAAAGTATATTTGTGAATTATTCTAATAGTTTATTTAACTATTAAATAAAATTATTAAAGCATTCTTTACAGAGGTGATATTGAATGGGCAACAATATTGCATAGCGGGCGTATTAAATGTACTCGATGAATATCATGAGATGATATTATTGTAGGTAACGTGACAATCATATTATTAGGATATTAATATGGATTAAATAGTTAGAGAACTATTTTTTCGAACATGACCATATGATGATAAATCACATAGTATTACATAAAGTGATTGATTTATTATATAATTGTACTAATATATGATATTGTCTTTTGATCTGAGACATTCAAGTTAAATTAGATATAAATGCACATGGCTTATATGGTGTATAAGTATAAGACTAATCACGTCTTTTATAATAAAACTGATTTGATTATATGTTGTTTACATTTGAAAATATATAATGGCCAAGACAAGATCCGTTGGCTCGATATGTATAGGATGAGAGTTTTTAATGAATCGATATGAATTCAAGTTCCTTAATGAACATCAAATAAATAGTTAAAATAATAAATTTCTAGTTAAAGTAATCAAAAGTCGCACAAAAAAGTTCATGGTAAAAAGTTTAGTAAATATTGATAGATGATTCGTATTTATATCGATATAGAGTTTTGACATATTATGAATTCTTACTTTATTAGAATTAGACAATAGAAAAATTTTACCTATAGAGTATGTACAATTGGAATGAGATTTGATAAAATATGACTTCATTATAGTTTAAAGACTATGGCACATTACTAAATGTTAACCATAGTTGTTGAACTTTTAAATAGTTAGTAACCCAAAAAGTTCAAAATAAGTTTACGGCTATTCCACATTAAATTTGCATGGTCACACCAATAATTAAAGGTAATGAGAGATAGTTAGAAGAGAAAATATTATCAGTAAAAAAAACTAGCACTTTTGAAATAATAAAGAAGTCCAAATAAATATATATATACAAGTATTATATATATTTATGAATTTTTTAAAACATTTATAGAATTTTCTTGACTTTATATTAAAATATAATTTATTATAAATTACATAGCTTAATTGATAATATAGATTATCATTGAACCTACATGTAAATATGTAATTATAGGATAACTGCACTCAAACTCATGAAAATATACTTAATCAAATTTGTTTAAAAGTTAAGTAAATATTTTTTATTTAAGTACATAGACTTAAATATATAAAATAAAAATTATTGAATGATTACCATTATATCCATGGCTTATATTTATATTTTAATTAAAAGTAATGGCAATTATGAAAATTTATAGATATGTTTAAGTATATATATGGGTATTTTACCAATTTTAAAAAATTTTTGAAACAAAACCTAGATCTCCCAAAGCAAAATTTGACCAAGATTCTCTTCAAGCCTCTCTCCAAGCCTTTTTAATGGTGTAAATTGCATAATCTTCACATAATTTGAGGTATGGCTTTATTATCCAAGGCTAATGCGTGATAAAAACTCATCCTATAGTAAAATTTATGCATATATATATGATGTATGCATACTTGGCATTCCAAGTATTTGTGAAAATACTTGAATGAACCAAATTTTATGTTTAATACATGTTGCCATTATATCAATCCTACATATCCATTCCAAACTTAATCTGTTGCCATCCCTACCTATGATAAATGAGGTACTATTTACCATGTACACATGCTTGTTGTCTAAACTAAATTTAATCAATTTGCAAAAATTGCAAATTGTTAATAACAAAAGATATTAATCAAATAGATATACAAAAAGATATACATGTTATATATCACAAATTTTAATGACTTTCAACTAGTCAATAACTTAACAAAGGCACAATTGCATGTGGTACTTGGATCGATTCTTAGTGACAATACAATTTAAAAATTTTTAACATAATTTTTTTATCATCAATAACTTGCACATGTTGCCAGTTATGAACACTATTTAACCCCTCACATATAGAGTATGTGATCGTAGTATTGTTGTTAATATTACAATTTGATGTAGTGCAAGCTAAGCTAAACAAATTAACAAGAGGCTAACGATGGATATTAGGAGGAAAAATACAAATAATAATGAAGTAACGGTACTAAACACGTTAGACTACATAATATAACATGATAAACGAGTTATTAAGAAAAAATCAAGGGTAATAACTGAGCAGTCTCTTACCTAAGTATAACAATTTGAACTGTAAATGTGAGTATTCATCATTATTTATCCTTAATAAAAAGGATTTAGTACGTTGCTTAACATATTTGAAGCATATTTATACACAAGAAATAAACATGTTACGAATTTAATAACAATTAATGAGTTTTATAAAGATTAAATATTTGTTATAAAAAATTTAGCAATAAACTTTCGAACTTTCAACGAATTTAACAAAAATTTGGCATTTAAGTTTTTGGAACAGCAGTGGGTAGGTGTTTAGGGTATTCATTTGAAACTCAGGTCAATCCCTATCCTCACATATAGCGTAAAATTACATAAAATATTATTAACTGAATAATAACGAAGTATTAGATAAAAAATTAAGGGTAATAATGGAGTAGTTCCAGCCATCCAATTAAGTTATACAAAAAATTATAACATAGCAATAATAGTGTACTAAGAAAATCAGAAGTAATAATGGGGCACAAAAATCAAAATTGTTAATTTAGGTTGGGATCAAATTCTACAATTATTTCTACGTATTAATCTCTATTGAGGTAGAACTTAATACTGTACTGCAGAACAAGAAGAAAAAAGATAGTATAACAATACTGTACTGCAGAACAAGAAGAAAAAAGATAGTATAACAAGAAACAACTAAAAAAACTTGTGAAAATGAAAGAAGGTAGTTGTTGATTGAAGATATATATACCGGAGAAAAAGCGAAAGTGAGAAAATCGATATTCAAGCGGAAGGTCATCCATTGGTATTTTAATTAGCCAATTTGCGTAGCTACGCTTATTTTAACCAAAACATAAAAATTACATATAAATTTTCAACCAGCGTGCAGATTTTGCAAGTTTTGAGAAATCGGTTTTAATTATTTGAAGAAGCAGATTGGCAATAAATGTCGCATTAGTAATCGTATAAATAGTGACGGTAAATGATCGATGTTTATGGTTTCTTTAATTTCAATTAACAACCATCTGTAGCTTCATCATCTAACGCATCACCCACGTCCCACTCCACTCTTTCTCAGTATGGGCAACTTAACTGATGACATTACCTTTATATTATAATAAATGAGCCGGTAAAAATTTTTATAAAAAACAAAACTTGTCCAACTAATAATTTTAAAAGAAGTTTAGATACACACATATGTCATAATATTTATAAGACATAATTTCTTTATTAAACAATTTTATTGCTAAGTACTTAAAAAAAAAGCATACATTACATATGGAAGTCCGACACAATTGGCAAAAGAGAAAAGAGCCCAGGTTTTAGACGAAAGATGCAAAGAACTAATCAGAAATAGCAATAGTAATAGAGGGAGTAAATAAATTGTGAGAAACGGTCGAGCTTCACAACTTTAACCTGCAGAGACAGGAACTGAGAGAGAGAGAGAGAGAGAGAGAGAGAGAGTCCACCCTAAAGTTTCTAACCTTAAATTAGAGTCTTTCAATCGAGATGATTTTTGGCTAACACCTGTACACAGAAAGGTGCAAAACCACGTGGTTTCAAGAAAAGTGGCCTTGTTTCCAAAGACAAAAAAACCGCTTGCACCTGGCGGTTTAAGGTCCCCACACCTCAATTTGCAACTGTATTTCAGTATTCAGTCTGACGTTGCATGACTACGACCAAGGCCAAGCAAACCACAATTATTCTTCTCCAGTCTTTTCTATGAATCCCCCACCTCACTGCTTTCCATTTCCTCGTTCATTCATAACTAGCAGCTCGCTCTTCTCTCTTTCTGTTACACACAAACCAAAGTTTTGTTTTCATGTCGTGTAATACATATATCTCTGTACTCTCTTCTTTCTTTTGATTTTTTTTTGGTGTTTAATTATGACTTAATTACTTACTGCATGTATAACTTTTTGCAGCATCATGGCCGTTCTTGGGCCACTATTCGTTGGAATTCTTTGTTTGGTCTTATCTGTTTATGGAGATGTGATTGATGGATTGATGCTCATGCTACTGTTTATGGCGGGGGTGATGCCTCTGGTACAATGGGTATGTATGCGCAAATTACGTTTTGTTGCACCAATAACAATTTTATAAAACTAGCTGATTCCATTTATTTATATATACAACTTATTAAAATATTATAAAAAAAAGACAAATGTCGACTAGGTTTAAAATAAATAAATTTTAAATTTATTAGTCCATATAAATTATATATTATTACACAATTAAAAATTTGATAATTTTAAAATATAAGTCAATAAAAATATACCAACCATCAAACACTTATAAACTAACTCACTGTATCTTTAAGTATCTACGTATACTATTCGTTCCACCATATCCACGTTAGGCTAAAAAGAAACTTTCCTGCAGAGAAAAAGAAAGAAGTCGAAGAGCAAAATTATTTTGATTAGTTGGGATTAATATCACTTATCTGATTCTTACCATAAAATTCTACGTGGTTAATAGAAAAATTGTTTATTCATTCATGATAATATGAAAATTTAATTACGTAATTTATTTTATCAGGTAAAATTGGTCTCATTTTCCAAATATATGCCCTGATCTAAGACATACACTTAACACCAGTTGTTAGTTTTATTTTAAATAATATATATAAAACTATAATTATAGAATAATAATGATAATAAATTTTTTATTTTATTATTATTATTTTTTAAAAAAATTATGTGCTAGTAGCAAAACATAACCCACTAATATTGATCCCGAATAGTCATGTGGTGATACTCGTGACTGCTATCACAATACCTAGTTTAAAGCTCTATTAATATATAATAATTATATCAATACAAAATATATTGAAAAGGCATACCAACAACTATCTACCACTACTATCCTACTCAGTTTCCACTCACCTATATAGTTCAAAGATCCTTCATATACTATACGTTATAGCTATATAAATATTCAACATATATATATATATACACACACATATTATATACTAGCTTAAAATTACATTACCATTATAACAATGTATAAATAATATAGAATATTTAATTCAAACAAGTGTTCAGCACATCTTGTAGTTAGGGCGTGCCACTCAAACATTTTCATAATAAAAATTTATGCTAATTTAAAAGTAATTTAAATTCATTTCATATCATAATCATAATTATAACATATGTAAATATATATATATATATATATATATTTAATTTATATTTTAAAAGAAACAACTAGGTAAGTGACGAAATTTCTATTTCGATTATTTCGATTTATGTAAATCTTAGTTTGAAAAATTATTTGATCAATTTGAGCTATGGTTAAATTTCTCTAGTTGAAGCAAGTCTAGTAGATGTATCCTGGGTCAAAAATGATATCTAAAAAAAATTAAAATAAGAGGGTTGATCGAGAATTGATCGTTAACTAATTAACTCGCTGTTCAAGTGGCAACAATAGAAAATTCAGCGATCTAAGCCACAAGTCTTCATAGGTCTTGTAGTTTTCAATGCCTTGAGCCCAATGGTTGTATCTTTTTTTCCATTCGACATTTTATTTGCCAAAAATCTAGCCAAAAGTCACCATTCCAACAAAGTTAATGAGAAAAATTCGATAACTTTCAAGCTTGAACCATCCGATGATTTATTTTACTTGTCAAGGTAAGTTTATTGGTATGCTTAGTTTTCAATAGGAGGTCGGGATTGGTCGTAATGCTAATTTTAAAAATTTTCAAAATTTAAATGGGATTTGCTGGCTTGTTAAAAGTCAAATTAAGATGAGATTTGTAATGGTGGAACAGCAATATTAAGGAGAGTGTGTGGTCTAAAACCTATTGATACAAATCATGACACAACTTCAAAGAATTCAATTCAAATTTCAATTGGCCCAGTTACGAGAGCCCAAGTAAAAAAGTTCAAAGAAGCACTTAACGGGTTAATTCAAGAAGTTTGGACCCAAGTAAATTCGTGGAGACCCATTGGGCTTGGTCCACATATCCAGCAAAGATGGATATGCATGATTCAAACTCTAGAAAAGTCTGACTAAATTTAAACTTGATCTTTTAGCAAGTAAAATAGGAATATTTAGGAGTGTTTGAGTTCATTTATAAGTCTATCTAATTAGTCAGCTTTCCTTGGAGTGTTTGAGTTCATTTAGAAGTCTATTTAATTAGTTAGTTTTCTTTTCTATCTTAGGTAAGTACAAGTTACGATTTTTGCCTATAAAAAGGTACCCTTTGAATAAGAAGCAATCAGAATTCATTAGTCAAAATTTGAGAGTTATTTTCTCTTTGGTTCTTTGAAGAACTATTCGAACTTATCAAGAATTATTCTTGTGGCGTTCATCAGTGACTTATCGAACGGACTTCCATCACCGTTTGTGGCGTCTGCATTATACCGAGGTTCTTGTTTCTTTATAAACAACGAGTCGAGGTTCCATTCAAATCTGATCGTAGAACGATCTCGAGTTCTTTATTGAGTTCGGGTCTCGTTATTCTTAGCGAAGTTCGTATCACCTATGATGATTAGAGATTGGAAAGGTAGTGATCGAAATATGGCTAGAATTGTAAAAAGAGAGAAAAGAGAGGGTATGACATAGAAATAATGAAAATACTAGGGTATTTATAAAAAATTTTACTGAATTTACAAAATGACCACACATCTTTCCAAAATCATTCTTGGACCATAAACATTCAAAAATTATATAATTTTGTCTAAATTTTTTTACAATTTAATTCTCATCGAAAACTGACAAATATTCACGTATTTATCAAACATTTTTCAGGGCATTATACAATGTGATTTAGATGGTTAATTGGAAACATCCCAAACACAAGCACCAATCAACATATTCATAGAATCTCAAAATTTGTGAAAATAATGTGATTTTGGTGGTTAATTGATCCAAACAGTCAAAAGATTTTCCAAAAATAAAAAATAACATATTTAATTACCTAAAAAAAGACCAAATTTTGGAAGAAATTCTAGCGTGGGAAAGCGATGGATTCGAGTAAGTGAATGAACTGAAAAAGGAAAACTATGTTTAATTTTTGGAGTGGAGGAAATTTTCGTCCAAATTTTGATTATTTGATCAAGTTGATAAAAAATTAAAAAAACTAATTTTTTAGATAAAATAACTTACAAAAGGATCATTTTAAAATATTTTTTGAAAAAAATTTGCTTCCTCAAAATTGTCATTTTGAATTATTGAAAACAATCTTTTTTTGCTTTTTGGTTGCGTCTACGTTGAATTTAAAACTTGATTTTCATTTCAACTCTTCAATAAATCCAAAATCAAGCCAAAAATTATTGATTTGCAAAATTTCGAATGAAAATAAATGGATTGTACTACAAAAATCAAATCAAACTAATCGGTTCAGTTTAGAAATCATTGCCCACCTTTAAGGGCATTTCTTCCCCTGCGTGCCGTCTATTCTTTGTAGAAGAAAAAGATTAATATCGAAGGGTCTTTACAAAATTTACTTGCTCGTCATATGTACAGCGTTATATATGTTAGCTATTTCAAAGTTTCTATCATTTTTTCATTTTTTCAAATTTTGGGCATGAAGTTTGAGTGAAAAGCATTTTGATTACCCAGTGCTACTGCTTGCGATGAAAGCTTCAGTGGGAGGTTTTTGTATTTGCACGACTAAACTAGTAAATTTCTAATTAAGAGAAAAAGGAGTCATTTTTGGAAGAATTCAATTGAATTTGGATATTGGAAAACTCAAGACACTTGTTGTCATGGGAGTACTAATTAACGTGCTAATTTAATATTGAGGATGGGAAGGGTTAAATTGGAGATAAAGAGGTTAGAGAGCACTAGCAACGGGCAAGTGACTTATTCAAGACGAAGAAATGGCATATTAAAGAAAGCTAGGGAAGTGTCGATATTGTGTGATATAGATAGTGTCATTCTCGTGTTTTCTCCAACTGGATAGCCGACATTATTCCATGGACAGAGCAGGTACTTTAAACGGCAAATATTATGCATAAGTTGCTCAATTGGATCCCATTACGTCTGATATCAA
>CP135568.1:5367206-5550575 GCA_032401905.1 Swietenia macrophylla | reverse complement strand
GGCATCTACTACTAGTGAATTGGTTTGGATAAAATCATTAGTAGAAGATTTAGGTTTCTCAGTTGAAACACCTATGGATATGTATTGTGATAACAAACCGACAACACACATTGCATCTAATCCGGTATTCCATGAGAGGACCAAGCACATTGAAGTTGATTGTCACTTTACAAGACAAAAGTACTTGAGTAAAGTGATCAACATGCCTTATGTGATGAGTGAAGATCAACTTGCAAATATATTCACCAAACCATGTACTCATTAACAACTCCTCAAGGTGAGTTCCAAGTTGAACTTATTCAATTTGTATAAGTTCAACTTGAGGGGGAGTGTTGAAGATGAAGAAATTGAGAGTAAAGATTCAAAGAATGAAGAAAAAGCCCAAATAACTCTTTGAGTTGTTTATGGATGCCCACATTTAGCCCAAAACCTATTTCTAGTTTTGAAAAAGGCTAGATACTAAAGGACAAAATAACAATTAGTTTTTTCTATTCACTAAAGGACAAAATAATAGTTAGTTTTTTAAATTTGAAAGATATATTGTTATTTGTTGTACCTAGTTGTTGGAAAAGTAAAGCAAGCTTGTACCTAGCCGTTAGGATGTTGTATATATAAACCCAAGTTGTGTAAATATTTGATACATGAAATAAAAGGCTATTCATTTTTCTCTCTTGATATATTTTCATCTACTTGTATTTTATCTTAGTTTTTGTTGAATATTTGAAATCGGGAGTTAAACATATTCAAATATATTTAATCAACAGTTTTCATAGACTCGCTAGTTTCTACCGACGGTTTGTGAAAGACTTTAGTACTTTAGCCGTACCGCTCACTGAGGTAATAAAGAAAAACGTTGGTTTCAAGTGGGGAGAAGAGCAAGAGAAGGCGTTTCGGCTCATCAAGCAAAAATTGACAAACGCACCCTTATTAGCTTTACCTAACTTTAACAAAATATTTCAGATCGAATGTGATGCTTCTGGTGTAGGTATTGGAGCTGTGCTTTTACAAGAAGGATGACCGATTGCGTATTTCAGTGAAAAGCTAAGTGGTGCAGCTTTAAACTACCTGACTTATGATAAGGAATTATACGCATTGGTTCGAGTTTTGCAAACATAACAGCACTACCTTTGGCCCAAAGAGTTTGTGATTTACACTGATCACGAATTATTGAGGTACTTGAAAGGACAACATAAGCTGAACAAAAGACATGCTCGTTGGGTGGAGTTCATTGAAATGTTTGCATACGCCATTCGATATAAGAAAAGTAAAGAGAATGTGGTTGCAAATGCACTCTCTCGTAGGTACGCATTACTCTCTACCCTTGTACTAAATTGCTTGGTTTTGAACATATTAAAGAGTTTTATCCTTCAGACCCTGACTTTAGTGAAGAGTATATAGCTTGTGAAAAGACCCCCAATGATAAGTACTTTAGACATGAGAGTTTTTTATTTCGAGAAAATAAGTTGTGCATACCAAATTGTTTCGTGCGTGGTTTATTAGTTAGAGAATCACATGGTGGAGGATTAATGAGACACTTTGGGATAGCTAAAACATTAGCTGTTTTACAACAACACTTCTTTTGGCCACACATGAAAAGAGATCTTGAGTGAACTTGCGATAGATGTGTTACATGCAGGCAGGCAAAATCCCGAAAACAACCCCATGGTTTATACACACCATTGCCCATTCCTAATAAGCCTTGGATTGATATTTCTATAGACTTTGTGTTAGGATTGCCTAGGAATAAACGTGGTAGAGATTCAATTTTTGTGGTTGTGGATAGATTTTCTAAAATGGCACACTTTATTCCATGTCACAAAACGGATGATGCTTCACATGTTGCTGATTTATTCTTTAAAGAGATTGTAAGATTACATGGTATGCCTAGAACAATTATTTCCGATAAAGATGTTAAGTTTTTGAGTTACTTTTGGAAGATTTTGTGGTGTAAGTTAAGTACTAAGTTATTATTTTCTACTACTTGTCATCCACAAACTAATGGTCAAACCGAAGTAGTAAATAGAATTTTGTCTATTTTGTTAAGGGCTGTTATTAGTAAGAACATTAAAATTTAAGAAGATTGTTTACCACATGTTGAATTTGCTTATAATCGTATTGTTCATTCTGTTACTAAATTTTCTCCATTTGAAATTGTGTATGGATTTAATCCATGAACTCCATTGGATTTATCTCCTTTACCCATGATTGAGCGAGTTAATGTAGATGGCAAAAAGAAAACTGAATTTGTTAGGCAGATTCATGAGAAAGCAAGACTTAACATTGAGCGAAGAACGGAACAGTATGCAAAACAAGCCAACAAGGGGCGTCGCAAACTGGTTTTTGAACCAAGAGATTGGGTTTGGTTACATATGAGAAAAGCGAGATTTCCGACGTAATGGCGTTCCAAATTACTTCCAAAAGGAGATGGTTCTTTTCAAGTTTTAGAGCGTATCAATGATAATACTTATAAACTAGATTTACCAGGTGAATACAATGCAAGTGTTACTTTTAATGTTGCTGATTTGAGTCTTTTTGATGTAGGTGATGATTTGAGGACAAATCCTTTTCAAGAAGAGGGAATGATACAAATCATGGCACAACTTTAAAGAATTCAATTCAAGTTTCGATTGGTCCAATTACGAGAGCACAAGTAAAGTAGTTCAAAGATGTACTTAACGGGCTAATTCAAGAAGTTTGGACCCAAGTAAATTCATGGAGACCCATTGGGCTTGATTCACATATCTAGCAAAGATGGATATACATGATTCAAACTCTAGAAAAATTTGACCAAATTTAAACTTGATTTTTTAGCAAGTAAAATAGGAATATTTAGGAGTGTTTGAGTTTATTTATAAGTCTATGTAATTAGTCAGTTTTATTTGATTTGAGTTTATTTATAAGTCTATTTAATTAGTTACCTTTCCTTTCTGCCTTAGGTAAGTACAAGATACGATTTTGCCTATAAAAAGACACCTTTGAATAAGAAGCAATCAGAATTCATTAGTCAAAATTTAAGAGTTATTTTCTTTTTGATTCTTTGAAGAACTATTCAAACTTATCAAGAATTATTCTTGTGGCGTTCATTAGTAACTTATTAAACGGACTTCCATCACCGTTTGTGACGTCTACATTATACCGAAGTTCTTATTTGTTTATAAACAACGGGTCAAGGTTCCATTCAAATCTGGTCGTAGAATGATCTCGGGTTCCTTGTTAAGTTCGGGTTTCGTTATTTTTAGCGAAGTTCATATTAAAAAGAGTATGACATTAACACGTGGGGAAAATGTAAGTCTTATATTTTGCTACTTTAGTTTAATTTTGTACTCACAATAGATAAATATATACATTTATTTAAGGATGTATATAGGTTTTGGGTCAATTCAAAACTTATTTTTAATTTTATAAGATAAAATTTTTTTGATTTTATAAGATAAAGAACACGAGCCCAACCAATCCATTTTACCTAATCAAGAATATAAATTAAAAGCCATTTCACACATCGAAATTTATTTTTGATTTTATAAGCTGAACCAAGCTATTTTACCCCGACTAAGAATATAAATTAAAAATCATTGCACACATTGTACCAAAATTAAGTATTCTTACCACTAAACCACACAATTAAAGTTACATATGACATTCATAACATTTATTTAAATTAATTTACATTAAAATAAGTAAAGACCCTATTCAATATATTATTTGATTAACAAAACAATAACAATTGAAATTTTTTATTAAAATTATAAAAAATTAATACTACTATTTTTAAATAAACACTTTTATCTGAAGTACAATACATGCTATTTAAATCTATTATTAAATTTATATGAACGTAACTCTTACGTAAAAGATATACATATTTATATTTGATTCAACGAATAATTTATCAAAAAAAATACCCTTTAACAATAGAGCTACATAGAAAAACTTAATCAATGTATATACAATATTTTATTTAACTTAATTTATCATATTATTTATATAATAATTTAATAAAATCATATTATACATATATTTATTTTAAAATTATTGAACAAGTTAATAAATAAATAAATAAATCTATACACACTATAATTTTATTAAATATACAATTTTACTATTATAAAAAATTAATCTTTTTGTGATTGTTAACCTAAGTAATAATACAATATCTTTTAAATAATTTATTATATATTAATTCTCTATAGTAACTTATTTCTTTCTTTTTTTGATGGACTTTTAAAATATAAATTTTGCTAAAAATATTTAAAAAATTAAGATAATTGATAAACAATGTATTTTACTTTGGAATCAAAATTGAAACGGAATCAAACTAAAATTAAAAAATAGAATATATTGTTAAACATGGTAGATTTCAATTTTAAATTTTAGGAACTAATTTTATTTAGGATAGATTCTAATTCAAATAAAATTAGAATCAAAACTTGATATACTCACCCTTACATTTATTATAGATTCCAATTCAAATAAAACTAGAATCAAAATTTGATATACTCGCCCTCACATTTATTCTTACATTTATTATAGATTCCAATTCAAATAAAACTAGAATCAAAATTTGATATACTCTGCCGTCACATTTATTTTACATTTAATGCAATAGAAAATTGGAGAGTCTCAGAGTAGCAAAAGAAGCATGAGCAAAAATCTCATCGACCATGCGGCCCAAACCATAAGCAATACTTGATCCATTAGAGCCCATTCTTTGAAGCCCAATCAATGTCGAGAGAAGTGGAAGACTAAGTATTTTGTTATGCCAACACAGCTTGATGAGCATTATAGTATAGTAGCCTACAATGTTTAGCCTTTAACATCCTTCATTGTAGAATATTACCTTACTTTATATGTATAGTTTTAGTTTTTCATTTTTTGAATCAAAGTAGTAAGTTTTTCACCTTAACATTTTGCCTTGAAAGGAATAAAAAAGCTTTTCTTCATTCTCTTTCAATTGCTAACTTAGCATCAGAGCATAAAAGCTTTCCAATGGCTTCTATTACACAACAATCCAAAAACTCAAGTTCAATAAATATAACTTCACAACCTAAACAACAACAATCTACCTTTCCCTAACACCATTAAACTCACTGAATCAACCTCATATTGTAGAAATCACAAATGTTGGCCTCGATTAAAAGAAACGGCCTTAACAACATTATACCACCTAAGAAATATGAAGAAATAACTAATAGAAAAGGAAGAAGCATCATTATAGTAAGACAAGAATACAAAACCTGGAAAAAACTGGATCAACATTACACTTAGTGAAAATATGCTTGTAGCTGCAGTTGCTTGCACCTCATCTACAGAACTGTGGTTAACACTAGAGAAAATCTTTATTACCAAGTTACTATCCAAGATAGTAAATTTTATAAGCTTGCTCACTTTAAAAAAGAAAGAATGGTTAAGCATAATAAATTACTACATAAAAATGAAATGAATTGTAAACACCTTGAAGGCTTCTGTGACTTCATATTAGATAGAGATTTGACCTTTTATTTTATGAAAGGACTAACTTGAGACTATAACTCCATTATAGTTAATATCTGATCTCGACTAGGGATGCCTTCACTAGAAGAACTATATTCCATGCTTTTGAGCTAAGAAAATAGGCTAGAAAACTATAATAGAAACCTTTTATCTAGATTCATGCAAAATAGCTATAATCAGATGGATATTTGTTCTATATTGCCTTTCTGGATGACTATACCAAGTTCACATAGATTTTACCCATGATCTATAAATGCGGATTATTTCCTATTCTTTTTTATTAAAATTTTGTTTCTCTCCAAAAACTGACAATGAACTCAACACCTCATTGTCATTTTACTTTGCGCGTAACTATTCTTTAAGCTGCTTAAGAGCACTTCAGTACTTGATATTAGTTTTGAACATAATTACATTATTATCAATAGAATATCTTATTCATTAAGTCGTAAACAAAGTTCTGCATCACCCTTGTCTCTTCCAGTACATAATTTACCCTCCTAGAAACTAAAAAACTACTAACCTCTCAAACACAACATCAAAGCCCTCTTAAAATAAGCCATAATCTTCTCTTTCACCTATGATTACCAAAAGTAAGTTACGTATATACAAACCTAAAATTTATGTTGATGAAGACACTGAAGTTGAATCCTTTAAAGTATTTACAAATGTGAATGAGGCACTAAAGCTTCATATATAGTTAGATGCTTTGTAGCAAGAGCATAATGCTTTGATTAGAAATTGAACATGGGATCTAGAGCATTTCAAACCTGACATAATGATAGTGGAAAGTAAGTGGATTTTCAAGGTAAAGAAAAACTTACATAGAACCTTAAAAAATTCAAAGTAAGATTGGTTGTGAATGACTTCTTAAAACCACTTTGTGTTGATTTTTCCTAGACATTTTGGCCTAGTCATAAAGCTTTCTATAATTAAAATAATTCTTTCGCTTATTGTACACCATATTTAGTCCTTAAGGTAAGTTGACGTTAACAATGCCTTCTTAAATAGTTACTTGATAGTGATAGTTTACATCACTTAACCTAATTGCTTTATTGATCCTAAATTCCCTAATCACATCAGCAAATTGAAAAAGGCCTTGTATGGCCTTAAACAAGCAACAAAAACTTAATACAACAAGCTCAAGTCAACATTCTTACGCTAGAATTTTTTAAATTCAATATTTGGTACTTTTCTCTTTTTTAAGTCTTTTGGTATAGGTGTAATCTTTTTAATCATTTGTTTAGATAATATCATCCTAACATGAATAGGAATGAGCACATTGTAGATGTTGTAAGCAAGTTTAAAAAAACTTTTGCCTTGAATGACTTAAGAAATCTATGCTATTTTTTGAGCTTTGTAATCGATTGAACACTTAATTGTCTACTCTTATACCAAGCCAAATACATCAAAGAACTTCTCGAAAAACGAACATCTTGAATTATAAAGGAGACTCAACTTTAATGGCTATAGGAACTAAGTTAAACAAAACCAATAGCAATACTTTTGGAAACAAAACTCTCTTCATAATAGTTGTTGGTTCTTTCTAGTATGCCACACTATTTAGACCTACGATCTCTTTTATATATATATATATGAATAAGTTATTTGTTAGAGAAATACTCCAAAGTCATATGCCATAACTAAGCTCTTGCGAAGCTAATAGTCTATATTAAGCATGGCAAAATTTTACATTGTTAAAAAGGTCACTTTTTCTTGTCTAACATTTTTATTTTTGAATTTTCTAAAACAACTCTTAGCATATTAATGTATGTTATAAAACCTTTTTAATTTTGTCCGCAAAAATTTATAGAATTTTACAAGTATTAGTTCCTAACATCTGTTTAGATACTTTACTTAATTCTGCGAAACTTTTTTTAACTGCTTCCATGTACCTCCTATATCATGATCAAACAGGTACACTTGAATAAACGTGAATAGTTACGTGTGTTAACAATAGCTATGTTTATTTATTTTTATTACATTTTATTTTTATCATAATTTTTCATTCTTTGAGCTAAGAATAATCCATATAAGATTGACAGCATGGACCATTTTAAGTAGATGGAAAACTAAATTAGAGAACTAATTAACTGAATTTGTCTATAAAAGGTATGGTATTTGTTCCTTTCACAGTAGCCACATTATAGTATTGATCTTTTAATTTGATGCTTGTTTTTACTTTGAAATTACCTAAGTTTAAATCATAAAACATTTAAGGGCATTAAAAGTGTTGCTTACAACGAAAGACTAAAATTATCAATAAATTAAAATACGTTAAAATATGTTGACTTTAGGTTAATAAATCTCAGACAATTTAATAACACAAAGTTATAATCACAAACAAATCCCAAAGTAATAAGTAAAACTAAATTAGAGAGACAAAAATTTGTTAACAAAAGAAAACATTATAATGAATTCTTTATAGTATAAAAACCCTACCAATTGATAGCAGAAGCCATTAAAATAATATATAAATAATATATTAGTAAAGAATAATATATAAACGATATTTTTTACAAGAATTCTTTTAAAAAATCTCAACTAACTCCTTTGATTGACCATTCTGAGTTATTCCATTTTTATAACTGTGATATTTTCTTTTTCTAACAAAATTCTTAAATAATACGTTCATAAGACTATAATCTATGAGCACTAATAGCAAATAAAACTCTGAAAATTTCTTAATTAGATTTTAATACATGAAGATATAGTGAGTGGTACTCGTAGCTGTTTTCTCTACTAAGAAAAAATCCAATAAAATAAAGTAATCATTACATCTATTGGATTAAATTTTTCTAAGAATTTATATTCTTTTTTTGAAATTACTATTCATGCATTACTGTTCATATTCGTGTTTCATTGTTCATTGCTCGAATGAGAAGTTGGCAAGCTTCCTATAAAACTTTTACTTGAGCGCAAATCGAGTGCTAAGTTGGTGCTAGGTTATCGCTTGTAATTGTTCACTTAGTTAAAGATTTTGAGTATTTTACTGTGAAATATTTGAGCTTTTATTGTTGTATTTTTTATCACCAGCTTGATGATTTAATTACATTCAAGAGTTTAAATATACAAGCTAGAATAGTCTACAAGAAAGTCAAATTACAAGTTGCAAAATCAAAACCTTATGTCTTAAAACAAATGGTGCAATCTCTAATATTTAAGGAAATCAAATTATCCTTCCAATGATGATGTGTCCCTGTATTGTTGTAACTAAAATCTACAATAATTGAAGAGTTTTTGTCATTTTCTTCTTTCTTTGTTGCTCTGAGAAATATGGTAGTATTTGTGTCCTTTCCTAGGCTAGACATGAAAGTAACTTAGGCTTGGTTTTCATGTGGCCCATCTAGTTCAAGCCTACTTCTTCTTTACACAAGGTCATCTCTTTTACACTAAGTTTATCTTTAAAGAATTTAAAATTTTTAACTGTTAAAACCTTGGTGAGCACATCTATGACTTGCTCTCCACTTAGTATGTGTAGAATTTCTACTTCTTTAGCTAATTCTTTATTTTTCACAAAATATATGTCAATTTCAATATGTTTCATATGTGCATGAAAGATGAGATTTGATGCCACGGCTGCTATACTATTGTTAACTTTTAATCAATGAACTCCTTGTAGAATTTAAAGTCAGTTCACTAAGTAAGAACATAATCTAGGTAATTTCAAACATGTGTGTGTAATGGTTATATATGTTAATCCTATGCTGGATTATGCAACAGCATGCTACTTCTTTTTTAACTCACCAGATTACCTCCTAGGTATATGTAAAATTGAGTTCCTGTTATCTCTATCACTTCTGCAATCAGCATCACAGTAGGCAATTATATCATGGTTATCATTTGAATTTAACTCATCTCCATATTCAACCATTTCCTTTAAACATTTAAGAACCCTTTGTAAGCAATGCAATAAGATACCACGAGTTATGTCATGAGCTTAATTTATTCACCATAAATGAGATATCTTGTCTTGTTAATTCAGCATATTATAAGGCTCTGACTACACTTCTGTAAAAAGTCCCATATTTGAAAATTTCTTTTCTTATTTTAGATAGCTCATCACTGGTGCTAATTGGTGTCTTAATACCATATCAGTTTATCATATGCATTTTATTTAATATATGTTGTATGTAATTGGTTTGATTGAGGACAATTTTCTCTCTAATTCTTGTCACTTGTATGCCTAGAAAGAAATGAAGTTCTCCCAAGTCTTTGAGTGCAAATACTTTATGCATATTTGATATTGTGTCTTGAATTGGCTCCTTGCAATTGTCTACCACCATTATGTCATCTACGTAGATTAACACATTGATGATCTTTGGCTTTATTTATCTAAAATGATGTATCTAACTTGGAACTATTGGATCCCAATCTTGCAGAACAAACTTTAATTTCTCAAACCAAGTTTTAAATGCTTACTTAAGACCACAAAGTGTTTTGCTTAGTTTACATACATGGTTTGGTTTTCTTTATTATTCACAACTTTTATGTTACAAAATAGAACTGTTTTAACTAAATTCCTATTTAGAAGGCATTATTTATATCTACTTGCCTTACTTCTCATCTATTAATCACAACGAAAATTTTAGAAAGTACCAGCTTATGTAACTGGTCACTAGCCAGATAATAAATACTTCAACTGATGTAGAATGCTTTCTCTTGATCTCTCGTATAGGCACACAAAAAAGTTGGGAAATGTTATTGGATTCTATATGTAGGGTGGAATGCATTTACTTTTAATGATGACTAGTGTGCAAGAAAAACCAACCTCGGCCATGGCTCCCCAATAATCACAATCAGTCAACATATGTTAGTACCTAGTGAGTAAACTTCTTACCTCAAAGGTGAGTGGCATTATAATTTATGCTCAGCTTGAAATGTAATTATCCTTATGTTATCTCAACTTGTTAAAGCTTACATTAGTTTGCATAATTGTCATATTTTTGAAAAACGGTGTTAAACTGTCATGTTATAATACGCTATATTTTTAATTATCCATCACTATTTATTATACATGTATTGTTTATTCCATAATTTTTGAGATATTTATAATAATATAATTTTTTTAGTTTTCCTAGTCTTACTAAGTAATTTGCTTATTTATGATTATTTAGAAAATTTATTTTAGAATATATTTTGAAAATAAAAAGAAAGAAGAATGTTCAATTAAATAGATTCTTATTTAGGAAAAAAATTTTGTTATTTAAGAAGTTATATTCTGATTTGATTTAGAAAATAATTCACACATAATTAAGATTATATTTGTGCTATATATATGTGTGTTATTTTATTTTATATAACAGTTAAGAAAGAGTGCATCAATACCAAAAGTAAAGAAGGATTGTTGTATATTATTCTTTGTTTTTTATTTTTCTAGTTATTCATGCCATTCTTGTGTTAAAAAGAAAAATAACTTGGTGAATATTATGAGTTTATAATATCTAGTTTTATAAATTTAGAAAGAATAATTTAAATGTTGTCAAGATTAAGACCTATGCTTGTTGAAGGAAGTTCAACGATAATTAATAAGGAGATATCGTTGAACATAGTCATCTAAGAAAATTCAATATTACAGTGATAAATATAACTGCAAGTCTTTATTTTGTTTAAATCTATTAATACTTGTAATCATTATTTTCTTAATGGATTATTTTTCTCTAAGCATGGTTTTGTGAATCTAAGATTAAAAAATTTGAACCACGTTAAAATTTTGTGGTCTTCTTCATTTTTCTATACTATTGTTACTTGATTTTTCTAATTGGCTATAATTAGTGAAAATTGCTAAAGTTTAACATAAACAATCTATCACAACTCATGATTGGCTATATGAATTTTCAGTTTTTCTAGTCATATCTCATGTTGGCATTTATTTGCTATTTTTTTAATTAAAAGTTCCAGATTTTTATAATTGGAATGGTAGAAAACTATAGTTTACTTTATCTGTTCTTTTTTATACAGGGGTATGGGTTGTTTAGAAGATGCCCCCATTCCTAGCCTTTTTGACTTTGATAGGCGGTGGTAAAGCAATATAGGCTAGCAATTCGAGGAAAGCTTATCATATGGGGCACAGAGGTGGCAACTTAAATGAGCTCGATAGCATAGCATTCTTAAGTCTATAACTCGAAGTGTAATATCATACCCTCCATATATCAGCTTGCATTCAACCAATGATAAGAAGTCAAAGCCAAATGTTAAGAAGAATTTGCAAGGAAATCCTACAGTTTATTAAATCAGTGGCAACTTTGAACTTCTTTGACCAATGTATTGCATTGGTATCATGATTGGTTTTTAACTTGTGGACCTTACGGCATTGCCATGTTTGATGATAACTCTAACCATCAGGTAAGGATTTTACTTAACTGCATTCACCACATATAATGCCAAAATTCTCCTTGTTCAATTGCAAAACTGCAACCACAATTTTGGATTCTTTAAGTACTCTTTTTAATGAATTTGATTACATTTTAGTTGACATTTAGGTTAGGTCTTTATGGTAAATGGCCAACTTTTCAAGTATGAGGATTTTAGAGTTTCTAAGATTCGACGAAAAATATTTATTAATATCATCAAACATTTTTAATCCATTTCTTAAAGCTAAATAGTCGACCACCATTTTCATGTGATGGAGTGATTTTCCTATAGTTTCTATTACCAATAACTTTGTATCACAATATGATCTAAAGTCTTTTGGTTTTTTTAATTTCATGATTGAGTTATTTTATTCTTTCTTTTCTTGTTTTTTAGCACTAAATCAAAATCAAGTATGAACATTTTGATCAAGATAAAATGTCACTGTTCTCTCTCTTTTTCTATATATATATTTATATATTACAACTGTTTTGATCAACATTTATGATATGTTTCTTCCTAGTTTTTTTGAAATTGTCTACCTTGAAGATTTATATTTTTATCATTTTCATGTTTTTCACAGCAACCAAATCAACTTTCATGAGTTAACATGGTATTAACATGAAGCAAAGCCTATAACCAAGAAGTCATTACACACTATGGTTAATTACTTGTAGGGGACAACCATGTCTGTTTTGGTGGTGTTTGTTGAATTACTAGATGAAATTTGTAATATATGAAAAACAATTTAAGAGGTGGATTGATGGCCATAAAATATGTTAGCTTTTAATAGGATTTAAACCAAACATATAAGATAAATATGTATTCTATATATAAGATGTCTTAAGTTTTTTTTTTTTTTTTTGCCGACAAGGGTCTTTATCTTAAGGATAGACTATCAAAGTTACCCATCCAGCTGTAGTGCCATAACTAAAAGGTAGTATTGAGTCTAAAGAGCAGTTGTAGTATTTTAAAGTGAGTGGAGAATAGCTAAAGTATTCCAAAATGTGGGAAGAGTGATCAGCTGAGCAAGGGAGTTCGTTATCCTACAGTAAATTAATGATAGCTTAAGCTAATTAGATAAAAGTTTAACGGTCATAATAGGTAGTTAAAGTTGTTATTAGTTGTTAGTCCAATCAGTTATAAATTTTGCAAATTCAAAGGAATATAGTTGACTTGTTTTGCAAGTTAGTTACCAGTACGTTGAAGTAGTATAAAAGATTCTATAATCTGATAGAAATTCAATCTGAGTTTTCTGTTCTTTCTCTTTGAAAATTCTCTTAATTTTTCTTGCCAACCAAACAGTCTCAAATTCTTTTATAATATCAGAGCCACTAATGATAATAGCAAACATAAATTTGATCAACTTCAATTCTACTGGAAACTCTTCATTTTCTTTTGTTTCACCTATCAAACCAGATGGAATAAACTATCTGGTTTTAAATTCACAAATCTTGCCTTCAACAAAAGGTAATGGTCTTGAAGAATATATCAGTGGTGAGAAGGTAATTCCTGCTTGGTTTTTGTTAAATGAAAAATTAGATCAACTGGTTAAGAATCTTGAATTCACGATCTGGAGAAGGCAAGATCAACTTCTTTTCTACTGGATTCTTTCCTCAATGAATGAAGCAATCTTGAGTCTTGTAATTTGTTGTAAGACGTCATTCAAAGTGTGGAATGCACTTAAAAAGCAATTCGAATCCTAATCAAAAGCTAAGGTACTTTGATTGCGATTTCAGTTGCAATTTATGAATAAGGAATCCTTGTCGATTTTAGAATGTTTTCTGAGGATTAAAATTTTGGCCGATAACTTTATTGCAATAAGTACTCTTGTGTCTAATGATGATTTTATCTTATATGTTCTTAGTGGCTTAGGCTCAGAGTATAATTCAGTGGCTATGTACATTACTGGTAAAAGAAATAATGTTAGTATTCATGATGTCTACTCAATGCTTTTATCACATAAATGTAGTCTTGAACAACAAAACTCAGTTTTGATGAATGAAAAACAAGAAAACTATATTATGAATTATGCACAAACAAGAAATTATCAAAAAAGGAATCAAAACAAAGGAGGTAACGGACAACAAAACTTTCAGAATGTTAGTTTTGATATTTCAAGAAAAGGAAATTTGAATTTCAGATGACCTTAAAGTGGTAGAGGTTTTCAAAGTGGAAGGTCTTATAATAAAGGTCAAGGGTGTAATAAGCCAATTTGCCAGATTTGCCAGATTTGCTTCAAATCTAAACACATTGCTACTGCTTGTTTCTATCATTTTAATACGAAATTTGTGCCTTCACCGCCTCATAATCAACACTCTCAGCAATATTATCAACAATTTTTTCAGAAACAGTGGATCAATCGAAGAGCCAAAATGGCACATATGGCTAATATTGTAGGAGTGGTTGATAAAGGATAGTACATTGATAGCGGTGCAACACATCACTTGACAAATTACATGTAGAACCAATCAGTGCTTAAAGACTTTTGAGTTAATGACAAGCTTATTATCGAAAATGGAGAAGGTTTTGAGAATTACTCACATTGGTACCATGTCTTCGTTACTCAAATCATTAACACATACCTTAGAGAATCATAAAGTTATGCTGAAAAATGTCTTATGTGTTGCCAACATGACCAAAAACCTAATAAGTACATCAAAACTTATATATGATAATAATCTAACAGTTAAGTTTTATGGTGACTTTTGTTTCATAAAGGATAAAAAGAGAGATGTGCTGCTGCTGAGAGGAATAGCTATGAAAGGCTTGTATAGGTTACTGCTTCCATCTTTTTCGAGTTCTAATCTTTCTAGTAAGAATAAAACATGTGTGCCTCTAAGATGCTTTCAATCTGTTTTCTTCGTACATCTCTTACTTCTGTAATTTGCAACAGTAATACTAAGTTTGCTAGTATAAATAAAAGTGTCTATAATATCTTACTTCCCATGTGCTTTACTAGTAACTCTGAGAATTCATCATGTTTTTAAGACATTCTTCATCAAAGGTTGTGGCATCCTTGTCTAAAGATCTTGAAAGTTGTACTAGAAACTTTGTAAAAATTTATCTCATTTCAATCAAACTCAAAATATTTCCTTTTGCAGTGCTTATCAATATGGCAAAAGCCATAAATTTCACTTTCCTATTTCATCAATGAAAACAAAAATTCCTTTAAAAGTGATTCATGCTGACTTGTGGGGACCTTCATTTTGTATTTTTCAAAAATAGTTTTGTTAGTATTATGGCCTAGAAGTCATTGTGTTATTGACTTCAGGGATATGTTTGTCTCATACATACATTATATATTAATAAAGTAAGTAATTCTTTATCCACAAATATATGTTATTTTTTATTTAGTCATGCATATAAATAAAGTATATTTATAAATTGTCCACATCATTCATTTAATAGTTAAATAATATTATCAAAATCGTTCATTACAGAAATAATATTGATTGGGCAACGATATCACACAGTAAATATACTATATGTCTGCGGTAAATATCATTAAATAATATTAGTACTAGTAAGGTAATGGTCATGTTATTAAGGCATTAGTATGGAATAAATAGTTGGAGAATTATTTATTAGTTGGAGAACTATTTATTTAAAAATGATCACACAACAATAAATCATATAGTATTGCATATAGTCAATAATTTATCATATAATTATATTAATATGTAATGTTGTTCTTTAGCTTGAGACATTACTATGAATTTGGTGCAAATGTACATAATTCATATGGTGAATAAGTATGAGGTTAGTCATATCTTGTATGATGAAGTCAATTTGGTTATATATTGTTTACATTTGAAAAAGTGTGACGATCAAGATGGGATCCGTTGACTCAATACATATTTAATTAAAGTTTTTGCTAACTCGATCTATAATTGAGTTCTCAGATAAATAGCGATAAATAGTTAAAAAAAAAATCTCTAGTCAAAGTGATCAAATGTCACATAAAAGAGTTTGTGGTGACAAGTTTAACGCATATAGATTAATAGTTTGTAATTTTATCGATAAGGGGTTTTGACATACCATGAACCCTAAATCAAATAGAATTAGATAATAGAAAGATTTTATCCACACGATATGTACAATTAAGATCGAGAATGATAAAATATGACTTTTTTATGGATTAGAGACTATAGCACATTACTCGATATTAACCATTATTATTGAACAATTAAAGAGTTCGATAAACTCAAAAAGTTTGAAACATGTTTATAACTATTTCACAATATAACTCACATAGTGGCACCAATAATAAAAAACAATGAGAAGCATTTGGTAATAATAATATTTAAGTCAAAATAAATATATATAATAGTTATATATATTTATGAATTCTTTAAAATGTTTAAAGAATTTTTCTTGGGTTTGCATTGAAATTTAATTTATTGTACATTATAAGATCAAATTGATAATATTGATTATTTAAGAACCTAAATAAAAATGTACAATTATGGAATAATTATATATTGACCCGTATATATATATATATATATACTTAATTATAATTTAGTTAAAAGTTAGTCAAATATTTGCAATTAAGTCCAAGGACTTAAATATATAAAATAAAAATTATGTTATAATGACCATTTTATCCATGTCACCTATGTATTTTTAATTAAAAAGCAAGGAGCAAGATTGAAAAGGCTTGGATTTTTCAAGTATATATACATGAACTTTACCAATTTATAGATAAATTAAATTTCATAAACCTTAGCTCATATTCTTCCATTAGACCAAGCTTCTCCAAGATACTTTGGTGGTGCAAATTGTGGAAACTTCACACAATTGAAGGTTTTTCATCATCCCTCATCAAGTAGGTAGCAAAAACTCATTCAAAATTTATAATTTTATGCATATATGTGATATTTGTACTCTTGGCTTACCATGTATTTGTAAAAATATTTCAATGAAAATATAATTTATTTTTAAGCATGTTGTTAGCATTTCAATCCAACAAGTTTCAGGTATTATGTTAGCTTTATTGATAACTTTACTAGATACCTATAAGTGTTTCTACTGAAACTTAAATCTGAAGCCTTAGTAGTGTTCAAGCAATTCAAGCTACAAGTTGAAGAGTAGTTCTCTTGTTCAATTTAATGTCTACATGCTATTGAAAGGGGTAAGTTTAAAGCATTTGTTCCATTTCTTTTACAACAAGGTATTCTCTATCAGTATTCTTGTCCCTTATACATATCATCAAAACAAAATCGTTGATAAAAAAATGTTAGCATATAGTTGAATTAGGCTTAACTTTATTCTCTTAGTCATCTCTTCCACTTCAATTTTGGTGAGAAGCTTTTCATTCTTTAGTCTTTTTCATCAATCACTTACCAAGTGTTTTACTGTCTTATAAGTTACCTTTTGAGTTACTTCATAAATATGCACTTGACTATACATTCTTAAAGGTGTTTGGATGTTCATGTTTTCCTTTTATTCGTAGCTATAATTAGCATCAATTAGCCTTTCGAACAATAAAATGTGTATTCATTGGGTATAGTCCTTTGCATAAGGGCTACAAATGTCTTGAGCTATTTTCAGAAAGACTTTTTATTGCCAGGCATGTTAATTTTGATGAAACATCATTTCCTTATTCAGATCATTCGGTGTCCTCCCAGTCCAATTCATCTAATCCTCTACTTTCAATTCTCATATCTTCTATTCCTCTTGTCAATCAAGTTCTTGTATTTGGCTACTTAACAAGTTCTTTTCAGTAAAATTCTGCAACTTCATCATCTTTTCCCTTAGCTTCTCCAACTACACCTGCTTCTAATTCCACTAATAATTTGCCATCAGTTGTACCTTCTTCCTCTTTTTTTTTTTTTATTTCACCACCTGCTCTTGACCAAAACCATCATCCCATGTTAACTAGGGCTAAGTATGGCATTTTTAAGCCCAAAGCAATCATGCACATGCTGGTGACACTATACCTAACACAGCATAGGAGACAATGCTCATTCCTCATTGGAAAGAAGCTATGGAGTCAGAATACTTAGCATTGCAGAAAAATAAAACTTGGACTATAGTTCCTCACACACAAGATATGAAAATTGTTGGCTGCAAATAGGTATTTCGTGTGAAATATAATACTAATGGTTTAGTATCTAAGTATAAGGCTAGATTGGTTACCAAGTGGCTTCATTAAACCCTGGCATAGACTTTTCAGACACTTCAGCCCAGTAGTTTTGAGTTTAACAGTCATAAAAAAGTGGCAAATTCATCAACTAGACATCAATAATGCTTTTTGAATGGTGATTTACAAGAAGCAATATATATGCAGCAACCAGATGGATTTGTTAATGCTTTATATCCTCAATATGTTTGTAAATTGTCTAAAGCTCTATGTGATCTTAAGCAAGCACCAAGAGCTTGGTCTGATAAGCTTAAGCAGTTTCTTTTATAAGCGAGATTTGTGAATTCTAAAGCCGATACTTCATTATTCTTCATGGTTTCTTCATCTTCTGTGCTTCTTATTCTGGTGTACGTTGTAATGACAAGTTCGAATTAACAATAGATAAGTGGTTTCATTACTTGTTTACATGATGCTTTTGCTTTGAAAGATCTGGGATCCTTGCATTATTTCCCCGGCATTAAGGTTTCTGAGTCTACTACTGGATTACATCTTTCTCAAGCCAAATATATTAAGGATTTATTACTCAAAGTTGGCATGAGTAGCTGCAAGCAATGTGATACTCTAATGTTATTCAGCATCAAGCTATCGAAATCAGATGGTGATCTCTTTTCTGATCCCTCTGTCTATCGCAATCTGGTAGGAAGTCTTCAATATCTTACTATTACCAGGCAAGACATCCTTTGTGCTCTGAATCATCTTAGCCAATTTATGTCTTGTCTTTTGACTACACATTGGTTAGCTTATAAACATTTACTCCGATATCTACATGGTGCTTCTGATCTTGGACTTCGATTCTTTAACACAGGAAGACAGAGCTAATTGCCTTTTCAGATGCTGATTTGGGCCATGATCTGGATGATCGCAGGTCAGTTGGTGCATATTGTACATTTCTTGGAGGTAGCTTGGTATTCTGGTCATTTAAAAAGCAACAAGTTGTCGCTCGTTCTAGCACTGAATCCGAGTATCTGCCTTGGCTGCTGCATCAACTGAGCTTGCCTGGTTATCTTTTGTGTTCCACAAAATTCATATCTCCCATCTACAATTCTAGTTTTTTGGTGGGACAATCCAAGTGCCACTTCTCTAGCTAAAAATCCTGTTTTCCATTCTCATACCAAACATATTGAACTTGATGTTCATTTTGGCCGCAATCGAGTTCTTAATAAGCAGCCAGATATTTGCTATGTGAAAGCCTTCGGCTACAGTGCCAAAGACAGCTACAGTGCCAAAGCTAAGGAGAAGTAGTATTGACTCTGAAGAGCAACTGTAGTATTTTGAAGTGTGTGAAGAACAACAGAAGTATTCTGAAGTGTGGGAAGAGTGATTAGCTGAGCAAGGGAGTTGGTTATCCTGCAATAAACTAATGACAGCTGGAGCTAATTAGTTAGAAGTTTAATAGTCATAATAACTGATTAAAGTTCTTATTAGTTGTTAGTCTAATTCGCTGTAGATTCCATAAATTCAGGGGAATATAGTTGACTTGTTTTGTGAGTTAGTTACCACTACATTGAAGTAGTATAAAAGCTGCTGTAATCTGATAGAAATTCAATCTGACTTTTCTTCTCTTTCTCTTTGAAAATTCTCTTAATTTTTCTTGCCAGCCAAACAATCTCAAATCCTTGTAAGAATGGGATTCTGATGATATATTCCAGTAATAAAATCTGTGCATTACACCAATAGAAAATGATGTAATGTCATAGTATTAGTTGAAATGGGTTTTTCCAGTAATTGGTGGCTTTTTTATTCTATATACTCATTATTAAACATTAGTCTTCTACTACGATAATAATTGTGGCAAATAACGTTTCTGTACAATGAAAGTATGCATGTTTGCGTAATGTGCATATCTCACTAAAAAACCACCAACCGAGGGTTACAAAAGAAAGAAACAGAATGCAAATTCATGTTTCGACCAAATGATTGATTGATTAACCGCTTAGTGTTTGGACAATAGTGTTGTGCCATGGGTCTGAGAGGTGCTGCAGGAGGTTTTCAAATGGACCTTTGCCTGTCACGTTGTGTTGAACCGCAGATCCCAAGAATGCCAACATAGCCAATCTCCCTGAATTTTTATTTTAGAAAATAAAAACGCGTTAGTTTATGCAAAACAATTAACCAAATTCCTGAAATTGTAAGAGAGGCCAGAGTTGTTAAATTACCATTAGCAGGCTCCTTCTCTTTAGCCTCCAGCGTGGGTGCGAAATTGAGGGGGTTGAAAATGCCACCAGGGTATCCAACTTCACTAGGAGGCAAGCCGTATTGCTTGAAAATAGGGTCTTGGTTGACACTCCCTGGGTTCTTTATGTCTTGCCATCTTCTAATCTCCACATAGTGGAACAATATGAACTCAATAACGAAAAGTGTTGATGATGATGCAAAGTATTCAGCTTTCCCAACATCATACCATTCAGGAACGTTAATTACTCCAATCTTAGTGAACACTTAAGGCAATAACATTCCAGCAACACCCAACATGGCCCATCGTCCGTTTACAAGCTCGGCTTGAACAAACCATGTCAAATTCTCTGGGTCCTCCGCCAGACCAAGTGGATCAAATCCATTGTCACCAGGAAGACTGGATTCCATTCAATCCACGAGTTAACAAATTACATACAAAAACAGAAATGAATATGGTTTGGTGGAAAACCCAAGCACACAGCACAACACAATATACACTCTGTGTGTGTGATATATATAGAGCGAGAACCTAAGTTTTGTACCTTCCATTCAAATAAGTTGGCGAGGCCAATCCCGGCAACCACTCTCGTTTCTTGGCTTCAGCTTTGAATGAACTGTTTGGGCTGGAAATTGTAATTGGTTTAAATGACATTTCCCTGTTTAAATTACCGGAAGATCCGGCAAGGAACCTAGATTTCGATGCGCATGGCCGGGACACGGCTGCCGATGCTTGTGTGGTGACAGTTGCCATGTTTTCCGATGAGAATATCCGTCGAAAAAAAGGGACCTTGGCCTCCGCAAGTGTTGGCTAATGAATTAAATGTAAAGTAATGTACATGGCTTTGTAGCTGCACTTGTGGTTGTCGTTGAAAATGGACTGATGGTTAACCCAACGGCTGAGATGCTTTTCTTGGTTTTGGATTAGCCAATGAAAAAACTATGCAGCCTTATTTCTTTATCTCAACGCAATGTCCATAATCCATTTCTTCGTTTTTGTTGGTTATGAAAGATACTGTGGGCCCTGTCATTTCTCCAAGTGGTAAGTTGATCTTTTATAATCTTGATTGGTATGAAACATCATGCCACGTTGGATTTTATGTCTAATCACAGGATGACATGTGGACCGTTGCTGGACCTGATTAGCGGAGCATAGATATCCAATGAAAGCTGGACCTGAGTCCTAGTTATAATTTTAACTATAGGGTGATAAATTATCCCTACAATTTAATACTTCACCCCTTATCATTAAAATTTACTTTATAAAACAAAAAAATGTGCGTGTCCAACTAAAATACAAGGGTGAGCAGCTGTTCCGGGAGCGAACCGATCGGTTAAAAATTATACGGACATTGAGAATTGAACACGGGACTCCATTATGATTCCTAAAAATTAAAAATAATACAAATATTGAGAATCAAACGCAACTCCATTATAGATTCTACATGTACCACTTGAACTAGGCAAATTGAATAATCTATTTAGTTAATTTGCTAGGTGAAATTGATTAAAAAAAATAAGTGACAAGGATCAACCAAACCAAAAAAAAAAAACCCTAATTTATTGCTCTTTCACTCTTTTTTCTTTTTCCAACACAAAAGTTATGAAAATTAATGGAGCAAAAAAGTCTTCTTCAAAGAAAGCAATCTATTAATCTCTTCTTAGTAACTTATTTTCATCTTTTCTTCACTCAAATTTTCGTTCATGTATTTCACTCTTTCTATAATTTGATAACATTGATTTGTCTAAAATATAATTGACTCATATATTTATGAATGTATTTGACACATTTTATGAGTTTTTAGCAACTAGGCAAACAATTTTTTTTTAAAACTATGGTTGTCTCTTTCTAAATGCAATTTGTGAAAGTCAATAATGATTAAATATCTTCTAAAATTCTGTATGAAGACTGTTGTTGTTGCATTGACACGATACATTTTATAGGCATTGTTGTTGCTTTACATGGGAAGGAAACTAGTGTAGGATTTTGTTCTAAATTACAAAGCTCTCCGGAGCTCCTCAACGATGAAGTCTTCCTCAAAAAGTTATGCTTTATGGATGATGAAAACTGATCCTTTAACTTCCAACCTGATTAAACGAGCTTCGTGAGTTGTTCTTTGTTTACTAATTGTGTTTACGAGTCACAAGTGATTGCATTCTTTTTTAATTTTCATTTTGGTGGAAGTATATGTTGCGGGAACTTATGAATTCTCTAAATCTTCTTTTTTAATTTGAGTTTTTGAATCATATAAATCAAAAACTAACACATTTTTAGGGACTTGATTATTTTTGTAAACTTTGTTGAAAATTATTATGTTTTAATTTGATAAACAAGGTACTTTGTAATCGAACCAAAATCAAAAAATAAAATATTTTGTTAAATAAAGTAGGTTATTTTAAAATTTAAAAATTGATTTTCTTTAGGTTGAATTTCAGTTTTGAATGAATGGAAGCTAAAACATAATACAATCACCCCCACTAAAATAAAAATTAAAAAATAATTTATAAATAAATAAAAGAATAATTAATGTTATATAGTTATTCTAATTTTGACAATATAATTGTGTAATTTATGTATGTTAAAATATAACATATGTTATTCAAACTTTAAAAATATTTTATGGAGTTAAAAAATTGTTTTTCCTAATTTAAAGATAAAGGGGTAAAACGTCTTCTTACTTATAAAATAATTCTTTAACTAAGGTGTAGCAGATTGCCTTGGATCACGGCCGGCAAAAATTGAAACAAAATATTGACAGCTTGCTGTCCGGTGCGGGGTCGTGGTGACAGTGGGTCAGATAGATTAGAGAATTGCCAATGAGTTGATTGATGGTGCTGGTGCGATTGAACGTGCGATTGTAAGTGGTGGAACGATGGCAACGACTTGCGACTTTCAGCGATTCCGAAGGACGATTTGCGGGTGTGTGAGTTTTGAGCTAGGTTGGTGTTGTATGCTAATCACTGTTCCCGTTGCATATGTTGTGCGCTTCTTACGATCTTTTTTTGCTTTTAATTCTTGACAGAAAGATTGCAAAATCATTGTTTTTTTTTCAACAATTGCACCGAATTGGAGAACAAAAACAGAATAATTGTAGATTATATAAGTATAGGATACAATTTTTATTGCATATTCCAATTAAAATGTATGTAAAATTGATAAAAAGAAACTTTCAGGACAACAAAGATATATTCATGAATCTGCATCTCGATCAGATTAATGTATGATAATTGATTTTTTTTCCGGTGTTTATTAGTATTATAGTTATAAAATTAACATTTTATGATTTTACAATTCATAGTTACAATTATCAATTTCATTATTTTTTGATATTTAAAGGTATAAAGAAAAATTGCATGCGTCTCGTTAACAAATTTATTGCTGAAAATAGGTTCTAGTTCAACAAGATATTTTTAAAAATTAAATATTTTTATTTTATTTTTATTACATATTATATAAAACTATGATATCATTAAAATAGAGCTGTCGTGTGATAATAATTTTAAATTTTTTTTATTTTCTCTACTTTTTTTTTTAAGTACGAATTTAATTTTTTTAAAAAATTATTTTTTTTATTTTTTTGAATATAAATAATATAAAAAATGATTATTACCTTTCTAAAAAAATGTATTACATTTTTTATTTAGTGGGTGGACATAAACAAACTATAATACACCATATGTTGAAGGAAAATATACTATTCAAAGGATCTAATCTCATATATAATAGTCACAAACTTTGAAAGTTTATACATAAAAACATACCTAAAATAAAAGTAGCAAGCTAAAATGGAGAATCACCACTCATACAAAAGGGGACCTGTCAAGTTAATTAAAATAATTTAATTGTCTTCAGTTTAACAACATATAGATATGCTAGTTAACGTGTAAAAATTGTACAAAATGATTCGCACAATTCAGGCCACATTTGTTAGTTGACATGCAAATATTGCACAAAATAGCAAACTAATTGAAGTACTTCGACTTCTAGCTTCCATATTCCCGAACCCACATATTAAACACTTGAGATTTCGAGCTCTTCTTTAGTTGATTTGAAATGGGTATTTGCTCTTCACGACCACATATGTTACCAAAAATGGCTAGTATTTTGACGAGTTTTGAAGAAAAACACAATCCATTATTTTGTCATTGAGTCATTTTCCTTTTGTAAGTTTAAAGTTGTATCTATTGATATAATTTTTCACTCCAAATGACTATTTTTTTATTTTTATCTATATGTCTATGCCTTAATTTATTGATACACTCTCTGCTATAAAGCAAAGTAATATCAAAGATGCCAATGAGTTTGTCAACTTTAACCTTCCAACAATCAAGTCAATTATTGAAATTCACATTTTAGAGAGTTGTGCTTTCAAAGATTGAAACAAACAAAGTTTTCACTAACCTCATTCATTTCTCCCTTACTTTATTAGTTGAATTTTGAGTTTTAAAACAACATTTTGATTAGACCAATGTTAGATAATCCTTTTGACAAATGTCATGATTTTAGTGTCACATGGGATTTGTAACCTCTTAAAATTTCTTTCATCTTCTTCTTTTGTAAGTAGTGAAGTATTCACTCTTTTGTATGGTTTTAGTTATTTCTTTCCTATTTTTGTGGTTGGGGCTCTTGTTCTTGGGAGATAACCATACCTTTTCAACTAAAAAAACTACTCTCGCTTTTTTTGTAATAAAAGCCTTGACACATTTAAATGTAAGTCATTGGTAGAAGTTAATAAATATGATAGTTAAAGAGATTTCTCCTTTTTTTCATGAGCATTTATACACATGTGTATAATATCTTTACGAGAAGTAATCATCTTCTTTATAACCAAGAGTGCTTATCTCTTTTTAGGAGCTCTCTCTTACTCTTTCATAATGAGTTTTTAAAATTTATTGTACGTTATCATTTTTACTTTCTAAATTGTCCTAATTTTAATGCTCCCCTTAAGGTTGTAAAATAGTGGTCATTTATCTTCTTTTGAAGTCAACCTTATTTATTCAAGGATACAATGTTATCTTTTGAGATAATTAAATTTTAATTGTTTTACAAGGCTAATGTTTGTGAATTTGTACCCTTTATTTCCTTTGTTATGGAATCGTAAGTGTTTATTAATAACATTAGGCCTATTGGTAGTTTTTTCTTTTTGGGCTTAAACTCCTTTCTAGTTTTACTTGTGAGTTTGAACTTACGGTTAAAAATTTATAGACAACATTATCAAATACAATACATTTAAGATTTTTTTTTTGTAAATAAATTTATGAACGAAGAGATAAAAAAATTAAATTTTCTTTATATATATATATATATATATTTCTAATAGTGATAGTTTTCATCAATATTATCTTATTTCCATGTGGTTCAAATTTACAGAAAGCAAATGCAAAACAAAAGAAAATAATATAGTATGCTATAAAATGTTTTCTTATGTTCGTTATTAACTAATTGCTTATTTTCAGTGGTAACTATATAACTATTTTTGTGCTATATGTTTCATTGTGATTGTTATAGCCCAAGTACTTAATTCATATTGTCAAGGCATTTTAATTTGAAGAAGGAAAAGGAATAAGGAAACTGACAAAAAAATAAAAGAAAAAAGGTATGAAATTGAATGAAATGAAAGAGAGGATAACATTATATATATATATATATATATAAAGTGCCATAAAATGGCTTAAAATATGCAAAAGGCTTGTAGTCCTCAAATTTTAAGTACACTTTCATTTATCCAATTTTATAACCTTACATATATGGAGGAAGAAATAGATATAGAAATAGAAACAACCTATGCTTTAAAAATACACAAAATTTCTTAACCCAAATTTTTTGAAATAATACTCATAATAAATGTTATATTATAAAATAATAAAAATATTATTTTGAATATGAATTTTTGGAATTTTAAAATACAAAAAAATAACTCAAAATTATTATAGTTATAATTGAAAATTTAAAAATTAAATAAATTCACTATTTACAGAGCGCACTATGCCGAGCTGGGCTAACTCGCTCATTTAACACCTTTATTTTCTTATATGATTAATTAAATACAAATGATTTGAAGGCCAAAATAACTTTTTAGCACAAAAAGTTATTCTTTATTTTTTTTGTGTTTTTTTAGCTAGAAAAATTGTTCATGTTTAGATCAACCCTACCTAGCATACATTGTAGAGGAAGTGATGTGGATACATTTGTAATAATTTGTCTACAATTATTGAACATATTGAAAGTTAAAATAATAAAATATATTTAATTTTAAAATAAAATTAATTTCATGTATGTATACGAATGTACACTGGCTAAGTTCGTGTACAAGTTCTTAGGATAGGCTGAAGGGATCACATCGATCCACGTGTAAATTAAACTCCTTAGACATTATATAGCCTTAGTGATATATCTTCCTAAACACTCACATAATCAAACAAGTACTCCACTTGCTAGTACAAATATATAATAACAATAATTGGAGTTCAAAATAAATTAAACAATAAATTATACCTTATTGTTATGGGTATGGGTTTCAAACAACAATTACTTATCTTTAGCACTACTTTTACTTAGATTATAACCTTTAGCTTGTCCATTAAGATTTTCACAATAAAGGGAATCTAAATTCTCAATGATAGTGTAAAGATTTTAAAAGTGATAACAAAAATTAGGTGTTTGCTTTTATATGCATCTCTTTACAACCGAAAGTCAATTGAATTAAGACAGTAGCCCAATACAAATAATTTTCTTATATGTGTCACTATAAATGTCATAAAGTGTTTACACTAATCAAAATTTTGTAAAATTTTGTTATCACATTTTTTTATATAACTTACACATTAGGGTTAATATATTTACGAATTGTTCTTAGTTTTTACACATCATTCTTAATATATTTACACATCATGCTTAATATATTTAAGATCATGCTTAATATACTAATCTTAGCCCTATTAATAAGCTATTATAATCATATTATAATTAGTCTATTATTTCTCTCATTAATTCTTAATTATTGTTGTTCAAACCTCTAAGTTCAAACTCTAATTTGTATGACTTTTTAGATTCACTTGCATATGTCATATAAAATTTTTTAATAAGTTCACGTCTACCTACATATCATGGCAATTCCAAATAATATGAATTCTCATGAACCATACACATTCAATTACTCCATATGTATATCCTTTCATAATTCAATATTTTAGTTGAGTATATAGAAATAGATTATGGCATTAAGTTTATGCTATTTTAACCTATTTTTGAAATCATATTTTGTAGATAACTAAAAAATCTTTTTAAATTTTACTGTAAACATTTGAAACTATTTTCTAATGACTATTCTAATAAAAAATTAAATGAAGTATTGTCTTAAATATCATAAAATAATTGCACCAACAACATGAAGTGATAGATCCTTATATTGAATACACATTAACCTCTAATATGTGTGTGTTATTCTATACCCAATAACCATTTGAAGGTCGTACTAAGAAAGGCTTTTGACAATCATACACAAAATCATCATGGCATCTCAAGTTAAAAGACTACAAATTCACTTCACACGAGAAAACCACCTTTGATGGTTTTATGGAATGACTATTAAGAGTCATCAATGAGTTAATTTTAATGATTGATTCTCCAATGAGCACTCACATGTATATACAAGCTTTCCCAACCTTATTTTTCATTGAGATATACCATCAAAATATAAGTAATAATAACTAAAGACATCAACTAAGATTTCATTTGCATGTCTATGAGATAATACAATACAAAATCAAAGATTTATTCTACCATTTTTCTTATTGATCACTTAGCACACATTATATAAATCATAGGTAAGAGTGATTTCTTTCTATGTGGAAAATATTATGTCAATAAGACGTTGCTATATAAATCTTAATTCATTGCTATTTAATACCTAACTTGAGTCCTTAGATATTATTTTTCCAACTATAAAATAAGGTCTCATATCTTACTTCAATAAGATCACTATAATGATCAGGAATATTATTGTTGGTCAAAAACTTATTTTATATAGATCTCATCTTGACCAAGTAAAGGTGACATTATAATATACATATTATATGACAATTTGTTTCTCCCCTTTGTTTATTACTTTAAAAATAGAACTGACCACTAGTGTAAGTTAAATGGTTATTATGTTATTTTTATATGTCAAAAAATGAAACAAAGAAAAACATTTTATCATATATGAATAAGATAAAATATATGAAAATGATGTTACGACATAAATAAATCACAATCTTTGCAATCCCAAGGATTTAATATTTAAAGTATAAATATCTTTAGTCATCACTTTAGTAAGTTAATCCACAACCATGTGGCATATGGATAGATATTATATAGTTTCTTCTTTCTCTACCACACTATTGCTTACAAAATTATTTTTGATTTTCATGTGTTTAGATCTTGTTATGTTATTTAACATCCTTAGTAAAAGAAATTGATACTTAATTATAGCAATAAATGGTGATCGATCAACAAATATTTATGACAACTTGAAGATTTTTAAAGAATATTTTTAGTTTAAATATATTTTATACTAATCTTGAACATGCGACATATTCAACCTTTAGTAGTGATAGTATTATGTATATTTGTTACTCAAGAAGATAACATTGTGACAAATAAAAATGCATAACTTGAGGTGAATTTTATCTTATTTAGATGCCTTTTAGATAGTTTGGAGTAAATTTTCTCTTTTGTAGCATAAACTAATCTACTAAGATTCATGGCGCATGTGATGCCACAAATATGGAGTATGTTGATTATGGAAAAAACTCCTAAACTCCTGTTGTGAGAATTCTTAAAAAAATGGTAGGATTGGATTGTTACCCTAGGTTGTTATACAATTTAAAAAAGGGGTTAAAAAGTGAGAAATGTCCTAGATAACATCACTGGTAAAGATCAAGCTATATCAAGTTGTGGCGGTACTTTTATATTGTGCTAAATGAGTTTGTGAACTTCATGCCACCTAAGCTCTCGAAAGAGTTACCTCTTAAACGTGCAGTTGATTATCACATTGAGTTAGAACCTAGTGTAAGAACCCTTACACATATTCCTTATCAGATGTTACATTTAAAATTGGTAGAGTTACAAAGGTAACTTGATGAATTATTAGAAGCAAGGTATATCAAACCCTTAAAAACTCTATATGGCATACAGATTATTATTTTAAAAGAAGCAAGATAGGTTGATGCGAATGTGTGTAAACTATTGCGCACTAAATTAGGTCATAGTAAAGAACAAGTATCCTATACCTAATGTTGCTGACTTGTTCGACCGATTAGGTAGTGTATCTTACTTTACGAAACTCGACTTACAGGCAAGTTATTGGCAAGTAAGGATTGCTGAGGGAGATGAGCAAAAGTAATGTATATAAATCGTTATAGTTCAAAAGAGCAAAAGTAATGCCATTCAAACTTACTAATACACTAGCAATATTTTGAAATCTTATGAATGATATACTCAACATGTTTTTGGATAAGTTTTTTATCATCTATCTAGGCAATATTATGGTTATAGTAGCACTTACTTTGATCATCTTGAGCATCTATGAAATATGTTTTCAAAGCTATAAGGCATAAATAATTTCTCAAGAAACAAAAATACAAGTTCTGTCAGTAAGAAGCAATGTTTTTGGAAAACTAGTTTAACTATAACAAGATTCATATAGATGAAAGAAAAGTCAAAATGATTCTTGACTAGACCATGCCAAAAAAGGTAGCTAAACTACTATCTTTTCTGAGTTCAGAAAACTATAATCAAAAGTTCATTAAGAATTACTCACTAAAAATAAGCACGCTCACTAAATTATTGTGAAAAGATTGGAAGTGGGAGTGGACCGTGGCATATTATCCATCATTTGAAGAAATCAAAAAGAAAGTATGTTTTGAGCTAGTATTGAAACTACTAGACTTTAGAAAACTTTTTGAATTGCAGGATGTGTCAAACATAACCACTAATGGGGTGCTGGTGGAAAAAGACCATCCTATTGCTTATAAGAGTCAAAAGTTAAAGGATGTCAAATAGTACTAAACTTCCCACAATAAGGAAATGATAACAATAATTTATTATTTAGGGACATGGAAGCACCACCTCTTTAGAACCTATTTTATAGTAAGAATTTAGAACTCAAAATGGTAACAAAAATGAAAAAAAAGAAAAGATAAAGAAAAAGTATAAATTTTAATGTTTGGCTTTCTATTTCTTACTTAGTTTTTCTCAAGCATTTTCTTAGTTTTTTTTCCTTTTTTGATTCTGGGTTTCTACTTTTAAGTCTTAGTTTTTGGTTTTTTACTTGTAGGTTTTTGCTTGTGGGTGTTATTTGATATTTGTTGCTTTTGAATAGAGACTATATTTAGCTATGGTTTCTTGCTTTGTGGTTTTCAATCTTGTAAACTTGACATTTCAGAAAAGAACCTACATTTTCTCATCAAATGTCTCTAATTAGAATGCTATTTGCTTGATTATCATATGTCACATGTGTTATCTAGAAATGGACATGTTTTTTGATATGATTAGACTTTACTCTTTGGTAATTTAATAATTTATAAGTGAGTGATTGATTGATTAGACTTGCATTATGCATTTGCCATTGTAATTTGTACAGTTGATTATGTTTCCAAAGGTTTTTATCATAGTAACTTCGAATTTCTTTTGTCTTGGATATTTATGTTCTTTTATTCGCAATTTTACTACCTCTTACTAAGTAAAATACTTAATTTCAATTATTGCTTTCAAGTTAATAATATAATTGATCTAAGTTAAAAAATGGGAAATAACCTCGAAAAAAAAATTTCTATTATAATGAACTCTTGACATTCGATAAATTTCTTAAGCAACAAGAGATTAGTATATGGAAAAGAGGGATAATTAAATTAAAGTCTTAACAATGTTAGAAAGTACAAATGTTTACAAGTCTATTTGCTTTCAAGGAAGAAATGTAGTATTTTTTTTTTCATTTTGATTTTCCCAGTAACAAATCTAGTACTTTGGAATTCATTGCATAAACATGGAAATAGAAACTACATCATACTATCCATTTTCTTAATGTAATAGTCCCTAGATGAATATTCAAGAACTATTTTCTTTGTCAAGTTTTGAAACCAAACCATGCATGCATTTGGCTTTGCTCAACCTCGATGTTAAGGGATTAAACTTTAAATCTCTTGAATGTCAGAACTAATTTTTTTCTAACCTTTTGGAACCCTCTTTGAAGCTAGACATTCATATTAGACTTCATTTGGGTTTAGTCTTGAAGTACTAGATTTAGTTTGAAATAGTCCAAACAAATATTGTTCCAACATTTAATATTTAAACCTTAATGTCTAATGTAAACTTTAATGTTGCCCTTTCTTCCTAAATGAGAACAAAAATGGTTTCTTTCCTCCAAACTAGTATCTTGTGTATTTTAATTTCCTTCAAACTAAAGAGTAAAGACATAAATATTTGTCTTTAAACAATTTTCACTCATTTATACACTTAATAAATCCAATTATGTCATCATGTGTACACAAATATTTAAAACTATCAATTATGAAAAAAAATTAAATATATGCATGACAATGTTTATCATATAAATGAGCACATTGTATTTGATATAAATAAAAATTTTTCCTAAAAAAAAGATTTATATTTCTTAGGTATCTTATTAGCATGATTTTGGTTTTATTAGAAGGAGTAATATTTGTCATTGTCATTTTTGCATTAATTGGTTCAAGATTGTTGGCATCTTACAACATTGCATCGAAATTGTCTATATTTTATGATTTCTTGACACACAACAAATGCATACATAAACTTGAAGAGCATGATGAATGTGAACATCATATGTATAAATACTTGCATGCTGAGAAATTAACTTGTAATGTACCTTCCATAACCTAGTTTAGTCATTTTTAGTTGATTCATTGTCAAGCTTTATAGAACATGTATAAAAATCCTATTTAGGTATATGGCATTGCATCTATAATATATTTATAATACATTAGACGTATAAGAGCGTTGCGTCGAACATAGCACACTTAATTAACATGGAATCGAGGCATAGGATACTTATTGTTTCTTTATATATATTTAAGTATTAAATTTTATAATTTTAGGTTATATTTTATGTTATACAAATGTTAAAATATTTTGACTATCATAATATGATTTTTTATAAAGATATTTTAGTAACTTGGTGAAAAAATTAATCATTAAGACTATCAAGTTTTGTTAAGATTATTTTTTAGTTTTTGGATAAAGATAAGCTTTAAATAAGGGCAAATATATCATGTACCCAATTTACTTTATGTAGCCTCAAGCTTATTTTCAACCAAATTTTTCAAATTTTTTTTTATTTTTCTACCATTAAATCAAGGGTAATTTAATAATTTTATAATTTATTATGTTAGCAACCTAGTTATGTATTAATATATAGCTCTAAATATTATGATTAGTGGTGAAAAAGGTGTATCTAAGATATTTTTTGCCCATTTTTTCATATATCCAAATTTTAACTTCTACAAACTTCTACAATTTTCTCTTATCTTTCTCTACCATTTATCTCATCTCCCACAATTGATGAACCATTAAACCACCTTAGAAAAATTATAGAAAATTCTATAATCATAAATAATTAAGGACTAAGTGATATAAAATTAGAAAAAATAATTGATTTCAATTAGTTTCATTGGAGGAAAAAAGTTTAAAAAAAATTCAAGATGTGAGTTCTTGAGCTTAGAAACTTATGGTAAGTCCCTTCAACTTTATTTCAAACTTGAAATGATGTTCGAAATATGTAAGAAGCATGAATTTAATGTTGAGTTTAAGAAATCCTAGGTAGCCAAAATTGGTATATATCTGTGTGCTTATGTATTGTTTTCATATATAATAAAATTGATTATTTAATAAATATACTTTAGTGTCTAATTGATGTTAAGGATATATAGTTGAATATATGCTTATTTCAAATGAAATTTTATTTCTGTATATAATGAATAAGGTGGAGTGATAGTAGTGATGTAAGTGAAGTATTGTAGGATTTCCAAAATGATTAAATTTTTAGAGAAAAATCAAAGATGAATTTTATTTTAGGAAATATTGATTTTATGTGTTTATTTGATGTATTTAATGATTATATTCTCCTTAAATTAAATATTATAAATTTAGTAATAGTTAATGGAGAATTGATGCATTATATCAATATAAATTTTTTATATGTAATTTCATTGTTTTTGGGTAAATTTTAGTCTTACATTGGTATATATTTAAGATATAGAAAATTTATGTTGGAAACTTGACATGATAATTAATATAAAGTATTTTATTTAAGTGAGAATCGGTGCTCATTGGCTTTGTAGAAATAGTTAGAAAATTTAGTAGGCAAATGCAGGTAAAATTGGATTATTTTTATATAACATTAGTGGTTCAATTTGGTGAGATATGTTTTATGGATCAGCATAATGATACCTAATATTTCATGATATTAGTACAATTTTGGTGTATTGAATAAAATTGTGACTAGATATCTTGATAAATGTTAACTAAAAGTATATGGATTTCATGCATTTCATCAAAATTGCATACTTATAATAAACCTAATATATTAATAGTTTGTGTGTGAATAAATTTTATGTAGTTGGTATTACAATAGTGAGAGATCTAGCTCAGTGGAAAGATTAAATTTAAAAGTGGAGTACACCCTCTAATAAACTGTAAGTAAATGGATGTGCTTTTAAATTTTTTTCAATAATATGACTTTAAATATTTTACAAATATAAATTTATTTTCAATACTTTTTGATAAAATGAATTTAAATATTTAATTGTATTATGCAATTTATACTTATGAATTACTTTATGAACATAGAATTAGAAACGTCGGAGTAAGAATGAATTTAAAAAAAATTATAATTTAAGAATTACATACATTATTTGTGGATGAATGAAATGTGATAAAATGATTTTGTATTGATATTGAAGAATACGTATAAAGAATTTATTGAAATGATTTTGTAATATAAGATTTGGTAAAAGTGCCTATTGGTGCGGTTATTCATAAATAATTATTAATAAAGGCCTATGGTCAATTGTATAGAATTAGAATAGGTGCAATGTGATGTGAAGTTAGCTTTTGTATGAAAATGTAAAAGATGAATAGTAAGTTCCTTGCAAGATTAAGATATAAAAGAAAAAAAAAGAAACCTATAAGACTGGGTAAATGTGTTGCCACCATATAGAAATCCCAAACTAATGCCAATAAGTAAACTTAATGATTCTTAAATTTATATGAGTATGTGAAATAATTCATTGGTAAGTCTTAAAATGTTAACCAGGTGTGCACTGAAGGATGTCTTGAGAAATAATCTCTTGGCAAAGTGAAGTTTTAATATTGCGTTCCACTTAGTTTTAAATAATTTTTTATTTATAAAATTGAATAACTTGAATTATTGTGAATTTTTTTTATATTTTCAAATATAATATTCTTACTCTTATTTATTTATTTTTTTTGGTTACAATCATCCATCTATTCATTAAGTTCTATATTTATATTTTTTCTTAAAAATATTTTCAAATTTGATACGTTATTAAAAATTTATCGATCTGCATCCCTAGGCAAAGAATTCATAGCTTGCAATTTATTGGAGAATATTCTAGGTATATAGTATTTTTCATTACTATATATGTATATATCTTCTAGAAGAGATTCAGAAGAGTTTCTATAAAAATACTTAGCTGTAAAATATTAAATTTGTAATAATACATATTTATTTGTTGAGTATGTATATATTATGTAAACTAGTCATATAAGGTATTAAAAACCTTACACATTTATGTAGAATACTGGTGAGTGATATATGTAACTCATGGGTGTCTGACGGTTGTTACAAACTCGAATTATATGAATGTGTTACCGTATTATTTTTCTCTTAGGTAGGCTATATCTAGGATTTGTTAAAGTAGTCACTTTACTTTATCGTGCATTATTCATTAGAGTTTCCAATATATAAAAATATATATTTATTATTTTAAAATTTTGTTATTGAATAGTAGCATTTGTAAGATTAATCTGGTTAACATAAACCTTAGCTTATGATTCAAGAATATCATCTACCTTTTATGAATGACAAATAGTTGAAATAATAAAAGAAATTTGTTGATTAACAAAACTTATGTATTTTTGTTTTGACACTAAATTTCTATCGATTCTACATTTTTAAATGATATCAATTGGTTAAAATTTAAATGAAAGTGGATTTAGTTCTGTCACAGCGAGTGTTATTAACTCTAAAAGATCTAGAATATCAAGTGTTTGAAAAAATTTTTATATTAGAGTCTCGAGTTAATAACGCAACTAGAAAATAAGAACAGAAAGTCATTTGTAAGTTATGTAAGACTATTCTAAGTACTAAGAGTGAAACTGGATATTTAAAACTACATATGACAAAATGTATAGAAACACGTGCTCCCTCAAAAAATTGTATCCAATCTTTACTCGTATCAAATACTTCGAGGAACAACACTATTATATGTCTTAAGTACTCACATCAAAAAATGAGAGAGAGGATGGATAAATTAAGTACGTTTAAAAATTTTATGATAAGATACATTCAACTTTCTTTTAAATTAGTTCCTAAAAGTATATGTAGGAATAATTGTATAAAATTGTTTGAACAAATAAAAAAACTTTGATTGAAACTTTTCATTCTTTTAAAAGTGTTGTTTATATTACTTTTGATTGTTAGATTGGATGTAACAGTTCAAATTATATTTGTGTTACTTCTTATTATATTAATGATAATTGAATGTTGCATAAAAAAATTTATTATATTTCGTGAATAAAATTTTTTTCATAATTCCATTTTTTTTTCATTTTTAATACAATGATGAGTGTATTTTAAGAATATGAAATGTAAAATAAAATTTTCAGCATTACATTCAATAATAGTTTTGCCAATAATTTTCTTATTGAATTGTTTACTAATAACATAACACCTATACTAATTTTAGCACGCAATTTTTTCATATAAAATATATTTATCATATTATTAATTTAATTGTATAAGATAGTTTAAATTTAATTAACTGACATGTAAAAAAGATTAGAGATGTAATACAATATATTTTATCTAAGGATTCTAAAAGACAAGATTTTAATTCTTCTTTATTGGTTTATAGATTACAACATAAGAAATTCATACTTGATCTGAAAATTTGTTAGAATTTTACTTATTTAATGTTAACATATTGTATTAATTATCATGATGTTATTATTAATTTTTCTAATAAAAAATTAAATATTATGCTATTGGCTTATAATAATTGGATTATAACATTTAATTTTATGAATTTCTTAAAAATATTTCATAATGTAGCATTGTTATATCCACATATTTACTTTTCAAATTCCTTCTGTGTTTTAAACCATGTATTTGATATTAATTATATTCTTACTACTTATAGAAATATAAATAAGTTTCAACATATTTTTTTTTGCAATGGAAGAAAAATTTTAAAAATACTAAAAAGATATTTCAATATTATTTATATTTGTAACAGTAATATATTCTTGAATAAATATTTCTAGTGCCATCAAGTTAATAGATATAATTGTAGATAATTTGAATCTTATACTTTATGTAAATAACACATCTTTTAAGAATTCTTTAACTAATATTTATATTTAATATCAAGATATCGTGAAATAGATACACTAATTTATAAATGCAATGGTGACCCTATAGCTAATACTCCTTCATAAAAGTTTTTAAATATTATTATTAATAGATGTGTTTGCTTGTCTTCTTCTATTGGCTTTAATGAATTAGAAAAATATATTTTTATTAATTATAATTTGATATTTAATAAAGAATGAAAAATAAATTTTGATGATTTGTAATGGTAAAAAGCAAATGAAAGGGTGTTTCTTATGCTATCCATCATGGCTTGTAATATGCTAACTCTTTTTGTATCTACGGTGGCATTGGAATCTATTTTTAGTGCAAAAAACAAAGTATTAAATGAATGTAAATCAAAATTATCACCAAATGTATTGTATTACTTAATATACTTGAAAGAGAGGATATAAAATATAAAAATTAAAACCAAATCTAGGACAATAACCAAGACCATGAAAAAGAAACAAGGAGTTATTTTATTTACTAAAATTAGTTTGTAATATGCATAATTTTATATTTTTAGATTTTTAATATTTATAATTTTTATTTAAAACAAAAAAATGGATGAAGTACAAATGATAAATAATTTAGTATATACCAATCTAGTTAGAATATACTGTAATGATAGTAATACAAGTTTGATCATTTAATTTAATACTAATTTATATGTTAAATAATTTAAAATAAATTAGTCAAAATTATATGATATATAAATATTATTTATTTATTTTTATTTTAACTTTTAAGTGATGTTATTGCATTTGTCATTTATAAAATTAAATATAATTATTGGGTTGGACTAAATTTCTAATCGGGCACGTTATATGGACCTTTTAAGTCAAAAAATCCATTTTATAAAAAAGAATAAAAATAAAAATTGGAAATATAATCAACATTTTCTTAAAAATTCAATCCATATAAATTCCAGAACTGAGCGATCCATAAACGATAATCATCACAAAATGAGACCAAAAGGAGACCCAAAAAGAAGAAAATCAACAACAATAGCACGCTCTTCTTCTCCGCCAAGAAGAGCCCAAACAACAGTTCCATCAGCCACTCTTCTCGACAAAGAACTGCTTACAGAAGAAGAAGCGGCAACGTTTTTGAAGGACCTCCAAATTTCGTCGCCAGATTCAAGCACAAACCCCAGGAGTTTCCCGTACAGCGTGAAGCAGCAGTGCTGGGAAAAGGCAGAGAAGGTCAGAGGACGAGACCCAGATCGCTGGCGGAGAGACGCACTTGGCAATATCGTTTTTAGGAAGCTTGTAGGTTGTCCTGGTTGCTTGTGCCATGATTACGATCACATTCTGCCTTACTCCAAGGTAACTGCATTTTTGTTTTGGATTTTTTTAATCTTTATTCGTGGTTGTCGCTTTCTTGGATTTTTGAAGTGCGTTTGGTAGGTTTTGTTTGTTGTTCGTGATTTAAATCATTTTTTTTTCTCTCTTTAATTTACTTATAATGTAAAGTTATAGTTTTTAACGTAATGAGGTTCTTGTTCGGAGAGGACATGATTATGGATGCGTTATATTGGTCCCTCAGGATCATTTAAGTTCACTGGTGATGTTGAAAATGTTTAAGATAATGATTTTGTGTATTTTAGTCAGTTTGAGTAAAAGTTTCTGCGTAATTTAATTATGATGTAACACTAAAAGAAGAAAACTGTGTGCAAATCTTTGCCAATTATGAAGCCAAGATTGAGTGTGTAAGCCAGTTAACATGCAGTTCCAATTTCGTTTTAGAGTTGGGTATCCATTTAAAAATACATTCCTTTAGTGAAAAATAGTGTATTACCCTTGTTGAACTGCATAGGATATATAATACACTGTATTTTAGACCTGAGTTCAGTGCTTCTGGTGCCTCCGAAGTGAGTGGAAGACTAGAAGGATGCTTGGAATTTTGAGAATCTTATTATTCAAAGAAGAATATTGACAACCTTATTATTTGAAAGAAGAATATTGAGAATCTTACTTTTTGAAAGAAGCTTATTTTCTGTTCATTTTTTGACTCAGCAAAGGATCTAATTGATTTGTGCAGTTGTGCTGAATGTATGATTTGCGGGTGCATTTATATGCTTTAAGGTTTTTAACAGGTCAATCATGTTGGTTATGTTATCCAAAGAGGAGAAAGACAAACTTGAGAGTTTATGAGCAAAGTTGAATCCTGCAAATGTGCTTGAAGAGTCGAATAAGAAACAAAATGCAAATTGGCACAGAATTTTGGACTGAGAGGTCAAATTGAGATGCAATACTCTTTGTCTTCATCTTTAGTACCCAAAAGGAAGTGAATCAGTTATTAGATAGATGGCTTAAAATTTAATGACCAAAGAGAGTAAATGAACATTTTAGTTAGTCAAAAAATTATGTGTGAAGCCTGATTTTTCAGATCGAGTCCTTGACAAGATGTGAGGTGATTCTAGGGAACCCATCAAGGAAGTATCGTACTGATATGCCCATATATTGATTTCTTATTGCCTATTCTTGTGATATTATATGAGGTAGACTTCTTAGCAGTCATCATATTTATGAATTCAAGGTATAGTAGTTTCCTGTATTCCTTCAGTCCAAGTAGTAGTACTTACTCCTTTTCTTTTATGCATTACCTATGTTAACATGTTGCCAATTCTTAATTTGATTGATGTGGTTTGTCTTCTATCTAGTTTTTTGCAATATTGTTTTTGATAGGAAACAAAAGAATTTTATTAAAATTATAAGGAAGACAATACAAAAGCGAATCAGAGGTCCACAGGGGTAACAAAACCAGCCCTTTAAAAGCTAACTACTGCTGTATAAAACAAAACAGCATATTTATACCCCAAATAGTTACCTGCCCAAAGTTTACAAAAGTTGAAAGGAGCTTCACTAAAGAGAATTAACATAATACCCCTTTCAAATTGGTTTTTGGCAATATAAAGTTAAATGTATCAGTTTCAATTTGAGTAAATGATTCGAGTAACTCAATTTTAGTTCTGCCATTTTCTTTGATAGACTCATTATGCTGTTGATTTCTTGACTTCTTATTTAGATTGTTTGTTTGATTAAAAAGTCTTGCACGTACAGAATTATATAAAATGCTTGTTTTCACCTAATGAGAATTTGCCTTATAATTGTTTTGAAAGTATAATCTTGAATCGTGCATACATTCTCTCTCATTTTACCCTGAGTGTGTTGAGTCTTTATTTTACTTGTTCTTTTTAATACATAACCTCTCTTTGCTTCTTTCTGTAAGTGCAGCTGTAGACTTAACTTTTGTATTCATGAATTTCAGGGGGGCAAAAGCACTCTTGAAAACTGTCAGGTTTTACAGGTGTGAGCTCTGTTTCCTCTTGTTAACCATGATGATTATTATATTTATGTGGTATTTTAATTTAGTTGTTTGATGTATTATTCTTCATTATACTTTTTACTGTTCACTATCATATGCTTTTCTGTTTTAATTATCTATTTAAAGGGAAGGGTCCATTCCTAAAGCTATGCCTTCAGCCACGATGCTTGTAAAATGCCCCAAACTGTGCAGTGCTTTATATTTGTGTCTCCATTAATACTTCCCTGGGATATTCTGTTCTGTTTCAGTGTCTCACCATCTATTACATTGGGATCTTTTAATTTACCTCTCACAGGTTCATCGTGAGATTGCATGCAAAGGGTATGATTTGCTTTTATCATTTCCAGATTATTCTGCTAGCCTTGGTGTACATCTGTTTAATTATAAAATTTCCACCAAATTTCTCCCCTACTAAATTCTGAGTTGTACTGAGGTTTATAATCTGACTGTTGTATCCTTTTTCAGCTGCTCAAACTTCCTATATCAAGGATTTAGATTCCTTTTCCAGGTTCTTTAGGTTGCAGAATTCTGGCCCTGTTATCAAATATTTTAAGACGAGATAAAACTTATTTATTTAAAGAGAGAATTTGAGCTTTTGATTTGTTTTAAACTGCTTGAGATTTAAAGAAATAATTTGTAATAAAAAATATACTAATTACTGCAGGCAACAGTAAATAGATCAAAGGGAAATCAGACTGAATTATCCAGAGCTGAACTGATTCAGAAAAGTTCTTATTGTCGGGTTTCTGGTAATTGCAATCCTTGTGACACATGAAGTCCTAGGAAGAAAATAATTAACAGAATTCCTAACTTTTTGAGAATTGCTTTGACTGAATTCAGGTCGTGACATGGATCTTCTTGAACTGTCAGCGTATGGCAATGTCCGTCGAGGACAAGATCCTGGAGGATGTAGAATTCAATGACCTGTTTCAGATACAGCTTCTTGTAGAATTGAATTTAAGATGAAGAATAGGAAATTAATATTCCTGGATTTTCAATTAATTATGATTATTATGCTCAGTACTACCAAGTTGTGTATTAAAATGAACCACATGTAATTTTTATAGACTAAAGTAATGCTTTATCGTGTACATTTTGATGGTTTGTTATTTTTTAATTATATTTTCGTGGGTTTTTTTTTCCCCTTAAAGAAAAGCTCGGGTTGGATTCATTTCAGAGAGCTTCTACCACGGGTTTAGAACTCAAAGAAGAAAATTCTAGTAGGGCTAATGAAGGCCTATATTCACGAAGTATTGAGTTTAGGTAAAATATACGATCTTGTTTTGAATACAATGCTGCCATGAAGAGGGAGATAATTGTTGATGCAAGAAAATTTGCTCGAGGAGGGTGTTTTCCACCTGGTGGAAACCACCAAAGATGGTCTAACACAAAACGTTTTCAAAGACAGTATAACCCAAGACGAGTAAAGGAACCGCCCCAAATTCACCACAAACTGTAAAAGACGACAAATTCGTAGAGGATGAAGGGAAGCGTAGTTTCCGAGTAAGTCGAAGCTTCTACCTTACTCGCGTTCACGTGTTGACCTGCGAAAACAATGTCATAAGAGATTACTTTGATTCTAAAGTCAGAAAATATTGGAGGTGCAAGCTCTAGGATCTTTCTGTCTTAAACAAAGAGATAAACACATGGAAAAGTAAAAGAGAGAGAGACGAGTGTCTGTATGTGGAGTCCGACAAAATGAATTTGTGTCTATCCGCATCCTCAACATCATAATCATCATTAGGATGGCAACCGGCCGGAGAGAAGTCGAGCATTGGCATCCCTAATCATCAGTCATTTTTTTTTTAGTAATAAAGGCCAATATTACTAATATGTACTAAGCTGAATTATTTTAATAACTAAAATGTAATATATTGAAATAGATAAAATTTAATATAATGTTATATTTAGTATTAGGTTGGACTTTATGTATGTAAAATATTTTTTATTATTTTATTATTTTATATTTATTTATAATATTTTAATTCATTAAAATATTATTATATTTTTATTGTATTTTATTTACTTATAGAATATTATATTATATTAATTTATATTTTTCTTTCATTAAAAAAATTCAAAATTAGAGTCCACCATCATTCCAAATCAATGAACATGTACTCAAATTGTCATTTTTATGCTCTAGACAATGATATGATCATCATTACTATTTAATTGGTTATCTTTTGCAGAACTAAAACTTAATTTCAGTTTATGAAAATTTAACTTCAAATCTACTGTGAATGGTGGGTCAAATGATATGATAATAGTACCATTGCATAAAGCAGTGGATAAAAATTCTAATGAGATAATTAATGACCCAAACAAGAGTCAACAGACAACAAATGAAAGAGGCAAATGTAGTGACAGCCAATTCTAAATTTAGCAAGTGGCGGAAGAAAATTTAATATAATTTATTATATTTTATTTATAAATAAATAATATATTATTTTAACATATAATATTTTTAATATTTTAAATTAAATATATATATATATATATATATATATATATATATATTTTAAATATATAACAAAAATAAATGTCATTGTTTGCAAAAAATAAAGTGACCGGTTAAGTATCATCTTGTAAGGATTATTTAGATAAAATTTAAGTACTAATTTCGCCTACTTTATTGTTATCTGATTAAGTTAAAAACCAAATTTATTCACTAATTAAACTAACAATTAAATAAAAACAAGATAGAAACTAAATTTGTGATCAAAAAATAGGATTCTAAGGCACTCGATTTCAACTAAACTAATCCAATTTAGTTTATTATTCTCATTAATTAAAACTAAGTTCATGATTAATAATAAAAAATTTCATATGTATTCATTGGTCTTTTTTAATATGACAATAAAAATATTTTAGATCATTAACTCATTATATTTCTATATGAATTCGAATAATTAGAAATTCATGAAATTCCTAGATTTCATACAAATATTACACCAACTATGCAAGTATATTACTATTTTACATATACTTGACAAAATTCATCTCATGATCACTAACATAAGCACATTTTCTAGGGTATTACTATGTAATCAATTTATTTAATCAATGGTCAAATGACATAAAAGCAATAAGAACAATACAAACACTCAACCATATAATAAAATTTAAATCAACTCAAATAAATAAACAACTATCTTTTATAGTTTGGTTACATCTTAGCCCTTAAACAATGAATTTAATTCATAATGTAAAAAATAAAAATCAAACAACTTAGTTTAATATCGTGAAACAAGAAAATTAAGAATTAAAAAAATTAAACTTAGAAAACGTCCAATTGGAAGACATAATCTCTTTTTTTTTTGGTCTCCTTTGTTCCTCTTCTTGTCTTCCTTGGTTCTTTTCTTTCTTTAAGTCTAAAAAATGCCTCCCTCTTGAAATCCCTTCTTTTTCCTTTTAAATCTCAAAAATGAAAGACAAAATACCATACTCTAAAGACCTAGAGCTACTGCCTATATTTTTATCATAATTAGAGTTATAGCTCTGATGCTTCTACCTACTATTCTTCATTCTTTTGTTTTTGACGCGTAAATGTTGTCCATTCAATGTTGTTGACTTTAAATCATTTCCAAATGTTTGTTCTTTCATTAGTTAAAAATCAAATAAGAAAATGCATTAATTCTTCACATAATCTCAAAAACGTAATTAAACTTCATATTCTCAATCCTACTATTACCCTAATTATAAAGCTTATTTGGATTATAGTTTAAAGAAAACTTAAAACATTATAAACATATACAAGTCTAACTCAAGTACCAAAATTTTCTCTCTATTTTAGATTCTTTGAGTGTGTGTGTATATAACACTCTATTGTTACTCAAACGTTTGCAATTTAAATACATCCATGCAATAAATGTACACATACTGATTTTAAAACTTTAAATTACATAGACTTATTTTTCATATCACACTTTACTAATGCAATTAAAAATGCAACGCTAAAATCTGTAGGACTTTATTAAGCTTGTAATATATGGTTAGGGTAACGGTAGGATAGGGAATATCATTGTGGCTCAATTTACCCTATGCAAATAAACATTCCATGTTTTTTATTGAGCATTGATCTCACTTCAAATATAACTACCTCTTGCCTTTATACTTCTACTTTCATCCACTTTTAAATTCATCCAAATTCACATTTTTCTACAAACCTAAATTTATTTCTTGTTTTGTATAACAAATGGGTGTACTATTTTTTTTATTCTTTTTTAGTTTTTTTACATTTTATTCTTTTTATTTTTTTTATTTTCTTTTATAAATAACTTCATCCTTTTCCTTAAAGAAGATAACTGCTCAAATATTTTATTAAAGTGGTTATTTGCTTTTGGGCGAAGGATTAAAATTTGACAATTTGTTCAAAGCTTAGGTTAAATGTGAGGGTGACAAATAACAATAACTAAGACTTAGTTGGGTAGACTAGGAATAAATAATAATGCAAGGTGAACTTGTAAGGCTCAATCGTTCCAAAAATGACTTAAATCTTATCCTAAGTATAGTGTATCTTAGAATTTTGCCTTAGGTAATAATTAAACAAGTTCTAGAATTACATAAGATTGTGTTACATACTAAATTCACATGAACTCTTTAAGTAAGCAAAACAATTAAGTTTCTAAAGCTATGTGCTTAAAATATTTAAAGAATTGCAAGCAAGAATAAAGTCAGCACAAGAGTCAAAAATGCATAAACGTACATGACATTCTTCATCTTAAATTATCTTCTTGTCATTAGCCTTATATTTAAAATCAAAATAACAGTCAAGCCACAAACTAATATAACCCCATTCAAAAACAAAAATAATAACACATACAAACAAACATCTATGCCCCAAAACTTAAAACAAACATTACTCTTAATGTTGAATAAAAATACAAAAGTTTAAACAATAAAGGACTACCTTAAATTATGGCATTTCAAGACTCATCTTTTTCATTATTAACAACAGGTATGTTTGTGTGTGTTATTTATTTCACTTTTGTTAAGGCTGCGACTTTATACCATAGTGCTGGGCATTCTACAAAATATTCTTTATTTGCTATTTTTGGCACTGTGGACTAAGAATTGAAGCCGCGACACTCTAATTGCTAGTTATTTGTGCATTCTTCAACATTTGGAGCTTGCCTCAATTTGTGAACTTTGCAATAGTCCTCACACTTGCTTGGGTTCTTGCAAAAATAGGTCTCATCAAGAAAGACTTTTTTAAAAATAAAATTAAAAAGAATGTTAATAAAAAATAAAATAAATACAAATTAAAAACAAAAGTTTAAAATCACTTAGGTTGCTTACCAAGAAGCACATGTTTATAGTCTATGGACTAACTTTTAAATAAAACTTATTACTTTGAGTTTGCTATAAGAATTATAGACTTTTAGATATTGCCCTTTCAAGCAATATATGCTGCTTTGAGTCATTGCCCTTTTACCTTGAATCTCTAACCATTACTTTGTTCCTTCACCTTATCCCTCTCAAAAAATTATTGTAATCTCTTAAAATTTTTTTGTGGTGCAAAGAACAACTATATATATTCAAAAACAGCTAAGTACTTCACTTAAGTGCTTGATTGCCTTGAAGACATTGAATATGACATGTTCATCTTGACCTTAAAATAAGTTCTTCTTTCTGCACATTAATAAAGGCTTTTTTAATAGTTAAGAATAGTCAAACAAGAATGAGTGAATTTTTTTAATCTTCCTCTATGTTAAGGATAAAAAAAATTGGTTAGGAAAATAAACTTAATTTTACATTTACTAGCACATCCTCAATGATTCCTCTTGGAATATTTGATGGATTTATTTGCCAATTGTAATGAAATTATTGTCAATTTTGCTTCCTTTAAGCCTAGTGATCTAAACACAGATAGAGGAATCAAATTTATGTTCACCCTAAGAACACATATAGTTACTTGAAAGAATTTTCTATATAAACTTGACATAACTAAGTAATTGTTCCAAAACATCTGCAAAAGAAATGTTAATGTGCAATTTTTTAAAAAATATCAAAAAATTTAAAAAATTATTTATTTATTTTCTACTTTTGAAATTGCTAAGGATATGAAATAGATGGCATATAAGGTGGAAGATTGTCAAGAAATAGCATAGATCTTGACTTTTCTCCTTCTTATTTACTGAAACTTTCAAAATCTTCAACCTCTTTTGATTGGGTAATTTACCTTACTTATTAACTACTTTTCTTAGATGATGCTATCAAATCTCTACCACGATGAATGTGATATTATTCACACCTTCCTCGGAGTTTTTTTCTATATTAAAAAGAAGTGTACCTTGAGGTCTATTATCTATTACATTTGTTTGATTTTGAAATGTCATTTTAGTCTTTTTTATGAACTGAGAAATACTCATAGTAAGTTATGTCAATATATCTTTTAAAGATATTTTCTTCTCTAGTAATTGTTGCCAAAATCTCAATGGTTATTGTTGAAATCTTAAAAGTGGTCTCACCAACTTCTGATCATTAATCTAAGATTAGTTTAGGTTATTCCCTATCCTAGATAGTATATGTTAAAATAAGGGTTATTCCTCTGCCTATTACAATTTTTCACAAATTGTAATTCTTCAACTTGAGGTGAAGCATAAGGGTTTCCAACTTAACACCGAGTACTAGCATAAGATCCATTACATTATTTACATAATTAAAATGAGGTATGAATGGTATTAGCTATTAAAACTTCCAATTGCTTAGATAATACAACTACTTGAAAAGATAAAGCCATAATAGGTCAATTTCATGAATATCAAATGCTATCTTTAGTATAGAATTATCAGATAGCCATTATTAATAAGCATTTGCGACATTTTTCTTAAGTAAAAGATAAGCATCTTTATGTATCTTAATCATCAAAGCACCTCTTACTACATCTCTTCTAAGCTCTGTAGAGTGACTCCATATTGTGCTAAATAAAAATATTGATATCACTTCTCATCTTTGTAGTCTACACAGATGGAAAAAACTTTACTAAAAATTTTGTTGCCAAATCTGCCCATATTGTAATACTCCTTACTGGTGAAGTGTTGAGCTAATTTTTTGCCTTATCTTAAAAAGAAAATGAAAACAATCTAAGTCGGGTGGCATTATCTAAAGCACCATTATTCTTGAATATGTCATAAATCTTTAAAAAACTTGAAATATAAATGCAAGATTATCATGCAATGAACCTCTAAACTAATTTGTTATGCCTATTTGAATGATGATTGGTTTGATCTTAAAATTATTAGTCTAAGTCATTAAATGGATGATTCTAGATACATTATTGGTGACTGTCGTCATTGCATACTTGTAAAAGGCTCCATTATTTTTTACTTCCTCAAGATTTTCAACTGTTACATTTATTTGCTGAGCACCTTCTATCTTTTTCTTTCTACAACGTCGACATGTTCTGTCAATTTCATAATCAAAAGGCAAGAGCTGACTCCTCCCAACACTTCGCATATAATAGTTGAAACCATTTAAAAGTAAAATAAAAAAATAAGAATTTAGAATAAACTTCAAAGTAGCTTTCCTTGACATAGAATATATATATACGTAAAAATGATTTTTAGCAATGATGTCAAAAACTTGTTATGAAAATATGCAAATGAAAGTACATATTATCATTAAAAAGTAATAAAGTGATAGGTTAAGCATTATCCCGTAAGGATTAGTTATATAAAATCTAAGTACAAATTTTGCCCACTTTTATTGTTATCCAAACAAGTTAAAAACTAACTTTATTTACTAACATAACATTAAACAAAAATAAGATAGAGACTAATGTTGTAATCAAATAAAAAATATTCTAACGCATCCAATTTTATCTAAATCAATCCAAATTTAGTTCACTATTCTCGTTATTTATGGTTTATAATGAAGAATCTTATATGTATTTATTGGCCTTTTCTATGGTGATATTATTCTTATGTAATCAATATAAAAATATCTCTAAATTATTAACTCACTATATTCCTATATGAATTCGAATAATTAGAGATGTATAAAGTTCATAAATTTCATATAAACATTATACCAAGCATGTAAGTAAATACTACTTAAAACAAAAGTTAAGGATTAAAGCATTAAACTCTAAAAATGTCCAATTGGAAGAAATAATCTCCTTTTCTTTTTTGTCTCTTTTGTTTCTCTTCTTATCTTTTTTAGTTCTCTTCTTTCTTTTTGTCTAAAAAATGCTTCCCTCTTTAAATCCATCTCTTTCATTTTAAATTTGAGAAATGGAAGGCAAAATGCCACGCTTGTTTTCCTAAGCCACGATAATTGAGCCTTAAATGTTAGGACTACAATCTAAAGCTGCAACACTTAAGTTACTACCCATATTTTCTTCATGGTTAGAGCCATAGGCTAAAGTTGTGGCTTTGATGCTTCTATCCACCATTCATCATTCTCTTAGTTTTTAAGCAAAAATATATTCATTCAACATTAGTTGACTTTAAATCATTTTTAAGCGCTCATTCTTTCATTGATAGAAAATCAAATAAGAAAATATATTAATTCTTCATATAATAAAAACTTAGCTAAATATCAAGTAAAAATATTTCATTTAAAGGATATAAAAACCACTTATCAGTAAGCTCACGGGTAGGCATAAGTCAACCTTACACTAGTCGCTTTGCATTATTTGTAAGAAATAATGAAGACCAAGTGGTAGCCAAATATGGATTAATTGTTTCTTATTGCAAATAGTTCATTTAATCTAATGTAGTATTTAAGGATGATAATTTTACTCGTAAACTTGTTAATACCCACCCGTCATGAGATAGTTTTAGTAATGCTCTTAGAATAATAAGTTCAATTAGTTGAATACTATTTTTAAATATCTCTAGTCAAGTATTATTATGGATATGGTAACAATAATATATAGAAACTAGTATATATAATAATTATGATAATATATTATGTGTTATGATATAAAATATCAAGTCAATACACGAACACGAATTAGTAAACTAATGTATTAGATCGACTCACTATGAAAATACTACTTAAATTATTATATGAGTATCATAAGTTATTTTTATAGTAATAATTGTGTATATAATCTTTAAATTTAATATCACTATAGTTCCCAACATTGAAAATGACATATTTTGATATTTTTAAACGTCATTTGTAATAAAATAGACTATAAAAAATTAATTAAATATGTCATAACTTTTATAAAGAGATATATGTGATTAAGTTATGATTTATCCTTCTTATATAATAAAAGTGATATTTTTGCACCTTTTAATCAAATGGAATTATAAAAATACATGATCATGATTAAATAAATTAATATGTGATTTAATTTCATTAATTTGAATAAGTTTACTCAGAAATATTAAAAAAAATATAAAATTAAATTTAAATATCTAAGGCAAAAAATTTAAATTATAGAATAACATTGATTACAGATAAGATGATATCAAACTATTGATATTTTTGTTACATGAGTAGTCATAATGTGTTATTAGATACTACTCATTGCTTGTGATACTAACATTAATTTTTAGTGTTACTACCAATATTACGAAAACCTATTAAACTTCATATTAATATTGAAAATAATAGAAACATTAATTTATAAAGATAAATTTTAATATATGTATCTATATACATAGAGAATCTTATATTTATCTAGAACTCATTAAATTGTTTGAGTATTGATTTAGCTAAATCCATAATATAAAAATTGAACTAAATTTGTTAGTATATACTTTAATAAACAAATTGGTTTTAAAAGAAAGCTTAATCCAACGGCATAGATCTAAATTAAAATCCTAAACTAATTTTATAACTATATAATACTTTGTGTTATTAAGGTATGTCTAGTTACTTTTATGTGTGATTCTTTTACGAAATGAAAATACATGAAACAATTGACACTTTAAACATAAAAGTCAATATTCTAAGTTGATTCCTAGTAGTATGGATACCATAAAAATATAAAGATATTTAATGTTTGTTTGTAGTCTAAAAAGTCGTCTAATATAAGGTATGATTAAATTTGTTGTGTATTTCGTTTTTGTGTGTACGCGCGCGCGTAATATTAGAGTTTATTGTATAGATATTGGTAAGCAAACAATTCTTTTTAATTTTTTTGCTGTATGTATATTCTAGTTTGCTTATATTTGGTATGCCTTTTAACCAATTTTAAACCTATTTGAGAAAAAAATATAAAAGTTGTGGCAGATTTAAGACCGATACGAATACGAATAGAGATCTGCGAGTATTTACAATGGATACCTATAGATACTTAATTTTTTTTTATTTTTTCTAAAAGCGTGAAATGAAGTCATTTTTTCGTTTAAAAAAACAAAACAATGTCATTTTGATTTTATCCGAAACTTCTAAATCAACACAAACTCGTAAACTTTAAAGCTTTTTTCGTTTCATCTAATCAAATACTCGTAAACTTTAATTTCAAGTTTCACCATTTAGTCATTCCCTTTTATCGCCTCAATTCTTGGACTTTGAATGAGCTACAGAAAATATTCTAGTATTTTATTTCAATTTTGTGATTTTTTTAATAATTGATAATTTATTTGAATTAGGTTTCTTTTTCTTAAGAGGAAATTAGAGGTTTGTTTGTTTGTTAGAATTTATGTTATTTTGTTTTTTCTATAAGCTAATTGGTTGATGTATTAGTTTTGCTTTTCTACTTATTTTGGATCTTGGGAAGTTATGAAGATTATCTTACAATTACATTGATGAACTATGTAAATTACAGATTCCGTTTATTATCTAATGGCATGTTGCTTGATAATCTTTAATCTTTTTATTTGATTCAAGTTTTTACCTTTTCTAGAATTTCTGGTTGAATATGTTGATGGGTTTTTTTTTTTTTTGGTGTAAAAGGCAAATAATGAGATAAAACATAATCATTTATACTACACTTTAAAGTCATTTGAAGACAACTCTCTCAAAATTTTCTAATGTCTTCTTTATTTTGATTTGAGTTAGTTTACTTAATCAAATGTCTTTTGTTCATTATTGCTTTGGTGTTATTGTTATGTGATGTATTCTTGGTGTTATGCTATTCAAAGATGAGAAAAAGTAGACAAGTAACTTGATATTGATGTCGTGCTGAATGTCAACAATTTTTTAACTTGGGATTTCCTTTGCAATGCGACGTAACAACTCTATTTTGTATCTTTTATAAAAATTTATTGATTTTTCATCCCAACATTTCTATAGTTTACTTTCTAGTCTCCAATGTTGTTAGATTATTAAGATTGTTATTGACGTTATTCCTTTTTTTCATGATGAAGTTACTTCTAAATATGTCTATACATATAACATTCGTCTATGATATGCTATGCATCTTTTGTGCTCAATCATGTGTGTTTCATTACTATTGGTTTGTTTGTGCTAAAATATTTTTCTATTCAAAGTACATTCCTATTATGTTTTTGATCTAATTTAAACAAACATTTTTGTTTCTAATGGATTACAATTGGCCAACCTCAATTTTTATTGCCAAAAAGAGATAGTGGTTTTGTTTATGAATAATAGAAACTAATATAAGAAATATTTTTCTTCATCATTGATAAAAGAACAGAATGCTGACGTGTTGTCTATACTATAACTATTTATTGTTATCTATGTTGTAGATAATTGACATGTTTTAATATTTTCTCTATAATAAAGCCCATGTCTTGTGTTATTTGCTACTCCTCTTAAAAGCATCTTCCACTTTTTAAACCCCTACCAATCTCACCCTTCAAATTAAATTCTAGTACTCAACAGTGTATAGTTCAAAATCAATGGTTGATCTATGTTAATACTTAAAGTTTTGAAATTTGTAATGAAAATTCCTCTTGCATAATTATGTGCAACTTTGTGTGTGATATTCAATTAAAAATATATTTGATTTTAGGTAAAGAATGGATATTAATTTATCACAATCTCATGAGCAAGTATTTCTTAATGACAATTTTTTTATAAAAGAACGTAAAATAGATTCAAACCAAACTCTACTCACATATGAAGAAATTACTAGTGAAAATATAGGTAGTAAAAAGTTGACATTAAAAGTATGGCAACACTTCAAAAGGTATAGAGTCAATAGAAATTGGAAAGCTGTTTGTAAGTATTGCAAAAAAGAAATTAAGTGCAAAGACAAGAAATGGAATCACCCATTTGCATAGTTATATTAAGGCATGTCCAATGCAAAGGCAAAAAACAATTGATGAGTTATTAAAGTGATTGCATACTACACAAGTGGATGGGAAGGTCAAAGTTACCACATTTCTTTTAATAAAAAAAATTCTAGGAGAGAGCTTGCAAATATGGTCATCATGCATGAATACCTTTAAGTATAATTGAAAACCATAAATTTAAAAAGTTTATTAGTATACTCCAACTGATGTTTAAGCCCATCTCTCGTAAGACATTGAAGAATGACATCTTGAAAATTTTTTTTCACGAGAAAGCTAAAACAATGAGCTTGTTGGAAGCAAATGAAAGTATAACTGCCATTACTACTAATATGTAGACTTACAGTAACCAACGAAAGGAATTTATGATTATAGTAACATCTTTCATAGATGACAATTGGATGAAGCAATGTTATGAGGCAATTTCTATACAAATAAATTTTTTGTATGTTAAAATATAAATGATATTTTTATTTTTTTATATGTAGATTTTCATACATACCTTGTCTACATACTGTTAAGATACTCATTAAAGTTTTGATAAATTGCTTACTAGAATGGACCATTGACAATAAGCTTTTTATTTTGACAATTGATAATTGCATTATAAATGATGCTATGATTGAGTATATTCTAAAAAGGTTTTATAACAGTTCACTTTTGTTAAATAGGAAGTTATTTCATATGTGTTGTGCTACTCTTATATTAAATTTAATTGTGAAAGACAAATGAATGTGATAAATGAGAATATTGAAAAATTAATAATCGTGTGCTATATTGAACTTTTACCCTTAAAAGAGAGGAAAAATTTGTTATTAGTACTCATAAATTAGACATTTTAAGCATCAAAAAGTTAGTTATTGATGTTAAGACTCGATGGAGCTCCATATACTTAATACTTTATACGACTTTGATTTATAAAGATGTTTTTTCTCATTTGAAACAACCAACAATATAAATTTTTGTATAATAAAAATAATTGGAGGTTTGCATAGGAAATATGTGACATGTTTAAATCATTTTATGAGGTAACTATATTATTTTCTAAGACCAAGTATCCTATAACTAATTGTGTGATTAAATTGTCAATTTATAAGTGAATAATTGTAGTAGTGAAAAAATAAAGTCAATGATTGAAAATATGATTGTAAAATTTGATAAGTACTGGAGTGTAGTTCATGGATTAATGATTGTGTCAGCTATTTTGGATCAAAAATGTATAATGATATTGATAGAATATTACTTTTCTTTCCTTATAGAGACTATTCTAGGAGTGAGATTAAAAAAATTCAAAATTTTTATTCTGATTTGGTAAAAAAATTATCAATTTTGGTCTAAGCAAGAATAGAAAAATCGTCAAACAAAATTATTAGTTGCTTTATCATTTAAAGTTGATGTATTTCTTACGAAAATTGAAGCATGTTTGGCATATTTTAATTTGTTCGTAGACTCATGCTCTAGTACTAGTTGGACTAAGTCTAAATTAGACTGCTATTTGGATTAACACGTTATTCTAAAAACTAATTATTTTAATGTATTGAAATTAGTGGAATGCAAATGGATCAAAATATCCTACTTTGCAAGTAATTACTAGAGGCATTTTAGTCAATTCTATTTCTACAGTTACATCTAAGTTGGCTTTCAACATTATTGGTAGATTTGTATCTTTTATGTGGTGGTAGGCTATATTCAAAGTTACTAGAGGCATTAATATGTACTCAAGATTAGTTATGGGTGTACTAAAAATTAGTTATGGATTGAATTTAATGATAAATAAATTTAATTATATTTTTATAAAATAAATATTTTATATTTTTATAGTATTATTACTTTTAATTAATTATTATTTTGTTTTAATGATAAACTTCAAATTCATTCATAAAAAAGTTAAAAATTACAAGTTATTCGAACAATGAATATGCTATCAATAAGGTGAATTGATTATTTTTGTTATTTATAAATATTTATTTTTCATTATCTTATATATTATTATTTACTTTATAAAAATCATGTTAGGTGAGTGATAATTACATTTGAGTAAAAATGAATTTGTAAATACGAATATAGTTTAAAAATATAAAAAAAATTTGTTAAAAATTCATTAAATAACTGTATTAGTTTGATCATTTTGTTAAAAATATATTGAAACGAATATAATATTAAATTTTTTTAGCAAAAACAAATACAAATTTAAAAGCATCTGATCCAAACTTGTACAGCTACCATCTCTAATGGTACTACCTTCCAAACGTACTAAAAGTAGCTTATTTATATAGTTTGGTTGCTCTGGTTGGTTCAAGCGGCATAAATCATTTAAGTCTCTTTTATTAATGTTTTGTTTATTTAAGAAATATTTTATAACTTACTCCCCAAAATTATTTCATTCATGTATGTGCTCTCATTAATTAATAATTTATCCATTTTTATGTTATATGTGTCAATCCTTAAATGGGTTATTGTGATTATATTATTTCCCTGCGGTCACTTATTCTTAGAGGTGGTAAAAGAGTCGGTTAACTCGCCTAGAAGTCAGGCTAGGTCAGATGACAGGAGCCTGTCAAACTTGAGCCGAGCTTAGGCCCACAGGTTTAATGCAGCCCACTTGAACTGGAACTTATGGTTCATACCATGTTTAATTCTTTTTATGTAGATCGAATCCGATCCAATCTATGATTCATGATCCAATCAACAAATTCTCAGGAATCTCATTTTTATAAGTTGTGCTGACCCAACCCGAATTACGAGCGTATGCCACTAAAAAATAACATCACATTTATGAGCGAATTTATGATTAGAGATCACAACTCTAGCAAGTTCCATTATTGTGCACGGGATGTTTGGCTATTCCACGTGGCATTCTTTTCTATGTCCACGTGTCTAGTGAAAATTATGCTATGACAAAAGTATATATGAATGAGTACAAGTACAAGACGCATTATTTATGTGTATCAACGGTAATAGGCAATATACATGAGCATTGTATTTCTTTGCACACAACAGAAGTAAACAAATTTTAAATGCAAACAAATAACACTTCTTACATTTCCTGATTTAAAGCTCGTGTTCTCATCAGTCCCCACCGTATCTTTTTTTGTTCTTTCCTTTTGCTAGAAAGAAAAGGTTCGCATCCTCACTTTCTTTTTTTATTTGTCAGGCACTTGCATTTGATTCATACGTTACAAAAGAAGAAGGGTACATGACATATATAAATAAATGATAAATGGCACATATAAATAAATGATTCTGATTTTGGTCATTCTCGCCTCATGCTTGTTGCCATACACTTGTGACTCCCACCCTCGTGAGGTTATGCTTTATTCTTTGTGGACTTTCTTTGGACGAGCAAAGTAGCTGCAAAATCAAATTGGAAGTCTTCTTTTTTGACTTTTTATGTATATATGAATGCATTAAATCAGCAAAAAGTTCAACAACAACAAATGAAAAGGTTGCAAGTTAAAGTGGCTTTTGAATCTCTACTTTATGGCTCTGTGTGATTGGAGCGATATTATTTATATATAAAGCACTGAGGAAAAAATGAAGGGATAAGTTGTAGTGGGAGATTGTTGACTCTCGGCTAAATAAATGTTATTTTTTACAACTAAGTCAACATTGATAAGTGGCCATATATATTTTTTTTTTGCACAAGTGCTTTTAACAACATTAATTTATGATATATTAAGATAAGTGGAATTACAGGGGTCAAATAGGTGGGCGAACTCATTCATAAGCTTTGTTAATTAAACAAGAATTTGTCTACTCGTAATCTTAATCTTCACACCACTATTGTGAGCCACTGAAAGAGTAAATATATGTTCTTGGATGAAGCACTCGTTGATTTGCTTTGTTATTGAACATTTCAGCACTTCAAAATATAGCCAATCTGCACAAATTATATATTAGTGGAGAGGAATTTGCAACTTTGAATCTTGTTTTTTGGAACCAAATGTGAGCCATGAATTTTCTAGTCATAAAATGAAAAGCAAAATAAACATTTTGCTACTTGAGATTAAGATTGCAATTGACTAATTGAAAGTTTGGTAGTGCTACTTGAGATTGACATTACAATCTACTAACTGAAAGTTTGGTCAGAATGTTTGCTATTGTCAAGGAATTGCTTAACCAGATGATCTAACAAAATAACTTGTATTCTTCCATATTTTCAACAGGGTTGGAAAATGATGAGGGCAAATGGCTGGAATTTAATGACCAATGAATAACAACACAATTTGCTGAAATTTGTTAGGTAATATTCAGTATAAATGGATAGATACAAGGAAGAAGCAGACATGTGCTTTCCATCAAAAAGAAAAAAGCAAAAAGGAAAGGATTCTTGGCATCATGCTAAATTTGGGTCCCCAATACAACTTATTTATGCATAAAATGTGGACTATATTTGCTGCCAATGGTGGAAACAAAATATCTAAATTGGACACATTTGCCAGATTCTGATGTATCTCATCAATCAATTTAAATTACGTTACCATTCCATTATCATTGCCACATATCAATCCCTGTTTCTGCCACTACATTTAATAAAGAATTAGTTTATCATTATTTTTGAAGCACTCACTCTTTAATTCATTTGTTCTTAATTTCTTTTCAAAGATATTCAAAATTATCTTCTTATCTTCAAATATTCAAACTTCTTACCTGCAGTGCCATACAATAAGCAGAGAAGAGTAGGTAAGAGGTCAGTGTGAAATTAAACACCCAAGGCCAAAGATGCAGAATATTCATTTTAGATTTAATTTTTTGCAAGTTGCACAGGTTTCTTAGTCCTCGACTTGGGCTAGAAAAAGAAAAGTTACTGGACCTCTCTGTGAATTAAATTCAAGAAACAACTACTTCTGCCAGGTTGAACTCTTTGAATCATAGCAACAGCCACTATAGATGAGAAGAAACGTACCACAATATTTCACACTATATATGCATTACAAAAAATATGTACAGTAAATAAACACAAATCTCAGAAAACTAATTAGGATCATATCCATAGGCAGGCACCTGTACTTGGTTAATGTTAAAAGAAGATAATTAGTTAAAAAAAGATAATTAGCTCCCACTAGACTAGACTGGACCAGAGCTTCTTCCCTCCACCCTGCTGAAAACTAGAAGAAACTTATCCCTCTTTGTGGATTATCTCATTATCTGTTATGTAATGTAATGCTAATGTAGTGAAGCCATTGAATTCAAAAACAAATGTTGATGGTAAGTCTCTCCGACAGCTTCAGCTGCTCTCATGGAAGTTGATTGATCTAGACAAAGCAGCAGGATTTGCCTGCAGTACTGGGGAAGTTCCAACCATTTTACTCTTTTCATCGCTCTTCTGTTGCAAGCCCTTGAACATCCGTCCCCCACTAATTGTTTCATTTTTAATCCCAAGTGTTGCCCATATTGAACTCTTTGCAGCTTCATTTGGATCATCCATCCTTAAGGTTTTCGGAACTAAAACACGTCCATTCTTCTCTTTTGATGCCTCCTCTTTCTCCACATTATCTTGGTTAAGTATGTCTACATCCCTTGAATGTTTCCCCAATGTTGGAGAATTAGGCCCGGAGCTTGGAGCCTTCTGGTTAGGAGAAGATTGGCGAGACAACCATGACATGTTCCAAGTGCCTGGGATCCCACAATTCCAAAATGGTGCCGGATAGAATGAGATAGGAAACCCTGAAGGACAAAATGCAGGTGGTGGAGGAACTGCAGTGTTCCATGGATAAGGCCAAGGAACAGTAGAAAGACATGTAATTGGAGAAGGGAAGCTGTTAACATTCCGCATAAAGAGTTCCTGCATAGAATTTCTGCTTCCTTCTTCCACAGGATTTGAGACTGTGATAGAAGAAGCACTTGAGCAATCATCACCACTTTCTCCACCTCTGCAAGAAACTGGATGAATTTCTTGTTCTTGAAAGCCAAGAACACCATTTCGGGTAGCATTAAATATCTTTTTCTCTGCAAGATTTAACACAGAAGCCATGGAGTCACCTTCTAACCCAAAGCTGAGAACTTTGCCATTGCTTTTCAAATTTGGTTGGGTTATTCCATTTGGAGCATCAATTCGAGTTACTTGAAGAGCCTCGGATATGTTGATGTGATGATACTGTGAGCCAGAGTTCTTGTTCTTGCGACGTCCAGCACCTACTGGCACATTCCTCATGGTACCGCCTGCAGTCCAATATCTTTGACATGCTTTGCAAAAATGGCGGGGTTGATTAACATTGTAATTGTTGTAATAGCAGAATTTTGTGTCCATGCTATGGCAGCGAGGGCATGGAAATATTTTATCTGGCTTCTTGAGGGTCTTCTCTTGTGTGTTGGAAGCTTCATTCTGGGATTTCCCAGATTTGGAAGCCTTTGATTTGGCAGTTTCATCATCTATAGAAGGTGTTTGGGGGTTCACGTTAGGCTCCAGCAGTTCTTCAGAATTTGTTGACTCATCTATATTTGGAGATGGCATGTCATCTTGTTGTGTAGTCTCAATGGTTTTTGTTGTTGAAGAATCCTGAAATTTAACATGGTTGCTTGTTCAAGTAAGATATAAGAATGAAACTGTTGCAAAATACAATTGTATTAGTGTTGGAACGTAATTTCTTTGACAGTATGGTGTGACGATTGAGATCCTACTATATGAGTTTAACCGGAATGACAAGAACAACAAAGAACAGGTATAAAGAAGAACACATGAAAACAACCGTTGTTTTAACAAGATAATCTCTGTAAAAACTTCCCTTGTTTTTTCTTATCTACGTAAACATTTCGTTGAAATTTATGATAAATTAGATGATGTTCCTTCTCAATTCCATCAACTTTTCTGTATTTATACGCAATCAATTTACGAGGCATTCAAGGCTAAACCAATACAAGTTCTAAATTATTAGATAATTAAGCTGCTGTGCTACGTATATATCAAGTATTTTAATGAACTATCATCTGGAATGAGAAATAAAATAATAAAAAAAATGTGAAGACATAAAGAATGCAAGAGGTACAAAAGTCACCGAATATAAACAATTTAAAAAGTTTTTGAAGTAAACAGAAAGAAAAATACGAAGGCATCAACCCCTTAAGTTCTCAAATGTGGAAGATTTTGATTGGCTAACAAGCACAAATTTGAAAAGTGATTTGAGAAAGAATAAACAGACATTTGGCAAAAGGCTGACCAGCATGGCAGCTCAAATGAACTAAGCACATAAAATTTGGCTGAAAAGATAAATACCATTCCAAGTCCATACATCTATAAGCAAAGTAATCAAAATTCCCAGACCTGGAATAAAATAATTAAATCGTTGAGAGTTATAATTTTATTTATTTAAAAAAGAAAAGTAAACCTTAATACTATTCAAACTAGAGCCGTAGTGTCTCTATCTTACGCTCAACGTAATAGAACTTGAAACCAAGGGATGACAATTTAGTAAAGTAGCATCAAAGAGAAATTTTATTTGATTGATTACCAATAAAAACAAAGAAAAAGAATTAAGATTTGCACCTAACTGAATTCAGTGGAGATTTTTCTTTACTAAATTTGATTTCAGAGAAAGAAAAAAAAAATCAACTAAGATTTGCATGAACTTCTTTTTTATACACCAAAACCAGAACCAAACCCAAAACAGGGAGAAAATTAACCATTTAATTTCAAAACTGGCTTGGAAAAACAAAATCTCTAAAAGAAACCTACTTCAACCCAACAGTTTTAAAACAAATCTCGAAATTAGCAGTTGAAACAAAAGAAGAAACTGCGTGTGCTTAGCTTATTACCTTCCCAAGGAATTATCAAAGTAAGAAAGTAAAAGCGACCCATGAATTCCTTTAAATTTTCAACAAATGGGCTGTCTTCAAATTTTAATATAAAACACTCCAAAGAAGATTCTCTAAACTGCATAAATTTTACCTCTTCCGTTTTTTCTTCTTCGAATTCTTTGCTACACTCTAACTTTGCCGCAGGAGACGGCATATCATCACCGGGGATCACGGGAATCTCTACATCCGAAGGCAGAGCGATGTTTTTGCCGAAGAGTTTGATCGCAGGATCTTTACTTTTTAGCATTTTCTTGCGGACCAAACAGGGGAAAAAACGCGCGAGAAAATTCGTAGGTGCTTTTTTTTTTTTTTTCAGTCTTCGTTGGCAGGAAACGTAGTGCGTCGTTGATGTTTTTGATCCGTTTAAACGAGGAGGTGGATGCCACCTCAGGACGTTAATTTAATTCTCAGCCACAAGTTTATGTGGCCTTGAGATTTTCTCTTCTTTCTTGGCCAAATTTTGATTCTTTTCATTTTATTATATGGTGGCACAAAAAGTAAGTTCGTGCACCTGAGCAGGTCCAATTCAATGGACGTGTGAGTTTGTTTATTCGGGGAATTCGCTAGTGTATCAAAGTATGGCTGTGGTGATGATGTGTCGTGATGTTATGGGAGAACGAAGGGAAAAATTTGTAATATTTGTGTCTTTAAAGGTTACCCGGCCATATATTAGGCTGAAGCTACCCGGTAAACGATGGAACGAAGGAAAGGAATTTATGTATTGCGATGAGTGGCTACTTTTACTCGTGAAATTAATCCTTTGCCCCTTGTATTTTTATATCATTATTATTATTATTATTATTATTATTATTATTATTATTTTATTATTTTGCCAGTATAAAATCATGTGGTGGGATGAGATCCAGCAAATCCATGTTTTAAATGAATTGATCTGAATTAAAGGTGTAAAATGGCTTACTTGTTGGATCAATTTGGTACCGAGACCCGAAATCAACATTGTAAAATTATTCACAAAACGTATGAAATGATATGAATTTTTGAATGTTCGTTCAAGATGTCCTCAATTCAGTTGAAAAATCAATCCAATTTTGAGAAACATGGGGTTGAAAGTGTTATGTTCAGAGATGACAACCAAAGTCCGTCGTGAGTTGGAATATTTATTCCATCCCTATTTTAAAAATGATATTTTTATCTTTAGTCTTCTTATTTTTTTTGAATAATTCTTCATTTTTCTACTCATTATTTAAGCCATTTTAGAAAAAAATATCATTGTCTTTGTTTAACAATGTTAAATTAAAAAATTAATTAATTATTAATAAAATTAAAAAATATATTACTAATTAATTAATTGTTTTAATTATCTAAATAATCACAAATTAAAGCATCTATAAGTTATAATTTTGATTCTTAATAAAAATAAAAAATAAAATTAAAGAAACCAACACTTTTTATTAATTTTGTAAAAAATATATTTTTTTTGATGGATGAAAAGATAAAATCTTAAAAATAAATTTTTTATATCAATCTCGTTTTAATATACTAAAAGCTAATTGCTATAATTGATCATATAATTTAGAATCAACTAACTATTATTTATTATTTTAATAGATTTTTATTTAATGATTTATCAAAATATAAATTATATCAGTTATTTTTAATTTTAAAATTTAAAAATAGAGACCCCATCTACGTCTTAAAATAAAAATAAAAATGGGTTAAATTTTTCCTTCCCATCCCATTTTTTAGTTCCAGAGAGAAACCTTTTTTAATACCAACCATTACAAAAATATTTGTCTATCTTTATTTTTGCTATAAGATTTATGCGATCAATAATAATTAGTTAGATTCTTTTTTAGAGTGAATTATAATAATTTTGAATTTTTTTTTTATAAAAATTTTTAAAAATTATTATTTATTAATTACTTTAGTTATTGTATTTTAGAATACAAGAGGAAATAAAGATTTTTTGTATTTACATGAATTGTTGAATTACATGAGAAATAATTTAACAAGTGAACATAATGTATATGAAAAGAGGTACTTTGATTAAAAAAAAAAATTCCCATCTCATACCCATTCCTTGACCATTTAAGAAGACATTAAGTTTAGAAAGTGAGAAAATAAAATCTTTGTGAGTATTTTTTGCTTTGTTAATTTTGTTTTAATATATATGAAAACATTTTCTTTTATTAATCTTGTGTGAATATTAAAAAAAAAAAAATTAACTCAACCAATGTTAATTGTTCATTTGGTTTGATATCAATTAATTATTTTTTTATTTTGACAAAATGCTTTTAGTTGATGAAACATTAGAGAAAAAACAAAGATAAATGATATCTAAAAAATTAGGCACTATTGTTTTATTAAAATAAACAATATTCTCAAATACAAGATTTAAATTATTTTTCTAATTTTGAACAATTTATTTTTTAATTTAAAAATAAAAAAGTGGACCACAAATTATTGATTTTCTTCTGCCATGAAATAAAGCAAGGGTGGGGAATAAATCCCAGTTAAATATAAATAAAAATTGAAAATTATTTTATAAATAATAAATTTGGCAGTTATTAAATTTGTAGATAATATATTATAAAATTTATAAAATAAATTAGATAGGGATAATTTTGGTACTAAATGGGATGGTGCACAAAAAAACATAATATAAAATTTCAAATGAGCTGTATTTATAATAGGGTGTTATTACACAGATAGTGGGTGACAATATTATCGCTCCATCTTAAGTCATATTTTATAAATTTAGTTAAGATATATTTTATATATCTTACATCACTTAAAATATAAAATATAAAGTATAAAATTTGAAATGATTTATGTAAAATTTGAAATACTTAATATAAAAAATTTAAAATAAAAATATAAAATTTTAAATATAATAATTAAAAAAATTATATATATCCAACATTATATTATGACCAAAATTGCATTTTAATATTTTATAAGAAACATGATAATTTCAACCCTAGTTTAATTGGGCTTCAATATTAAAACAAACATGGGCCGCTACAAAATTACCTTGACGTCCAACAGGGATAGGATTAGGATATGAAAGTATATTAGTAGAGATTTTATGAATAAAATAGACAATACTATTAATTATTTTATTAGTTGATTTGGTGTGAAGTTGTAAAAGGTTGTTTGGTTTAAATAATGAAATAAATTTACAAAAAAAAAAAAAAGAGAAAATCACAGGAATGAAGGAGGGAACGGTATATTTTGTTTTATTGATTATAATATAAAATCATCAACTAAAGTTTTTTTTAAAAAAAAGTGATTCTAACAATTATGCATAAATATAAATTCAAGAAATTGAAATCCTTGATTTTCATAAAATAATAAATATGTTACAATGTAAAAGAATACGTTAATCACAACTTATGTTATATGTTAAAAACGTACTTTAATCACAATTTTGAAAGTTTTTTGACATTGAAAATGGAGATAAAAATTCATTTATCTTTCGTAACCTTTTAAATTTTTTTTCTAGTGTACAATTATATTTGGATAACGAAATTGATAGAATATCGGCTTTTATAGGTAGAGGGAGGACTAGACTTCTATTTCAATGATGATGATTCACTTTCCCTAGAAAAAACTTAATCTTCTCATAATTTATTTTATTTTTTATTTCATTAAAACTAACAAATATATCAATATAGGCCTTAAATCTTATATCATGTGTGCCACAAATATGTTACATTCTCCTGTGTAGTCCATATGACATAACATACTTAATGGTCTAATATAACATTAGATGCTCACTTAACTCAAGTTAATAATCGTAGGCGCCATAGCTAAGTGCAACACAAATGCGAGTCACAGAAGTTTTCTGCCCTTATATTGCACGTACTTTTGTCCATACACTAGAACATTTGTAAAATTCTAACTCGGAAATTCAAGAGGGGATTTGAATCGGCTATTAAAATACAATCCAAAACTAATAACACGCAACTTAAGAAATTCAATAAACAGGTCTAATCAATAAACAAGTAATAATTTCAAATTAAATTTTAGTAGTAAAATAAATATGTACAACAATTATAAATATATTTATAAAATAAAAAGGTAGGGAGAGAGAGAGAGAGAGAGATCAAATATGATAATTTTAAGTGGTTTGGCAATTTTGACCTACATTCACGCCTCTGAGCCAACCGAATTTGAGAATTTCAGTTTTTTTTTTCCTTTACCCCCGAAGACCACCAAATGGCCCAAATGTAAGGTAAAGCCCACGTTTTAAATTGAGTCCAGTAATCGAACACTGTTGTATTTACATTTGTGTTGTACGTTTTAAAATATGCATGCAAGTTGTCCTTTAAAAAAGTGCTTCTGTTCTTTTTGTATGAACAATATAATATTTAATTATACAAAGAGAGAGCAAAGCAAGCGGCACAGCTTCATCGTTCACAGGTCAGAAGAGAAGAAAAAGGGATCGGATATTCCTCTGCACTTCAATAATTTAAGAGGATAAGTTCATCAAGCTGGAGCTTCAAGCTCAAGATATTACTTTAATTAATAAGATATTCGCTTAAGTAATCTGCACAGTTTATTATTGTTGTAAAACTATCTTGTTTTTATAATTGATAAGTAAATATGAGTTTCAACTCCTTTCTTTTTTTTAAAAGAAATCTTGATTTCACCAAATATTATTTTAAATTGCTTGATTGTTATACTTGGTGAAAATAAATATATATTTCAAATATAACCAAGAAGTTAAAATTTCTTATATTGAAATATTTTGGTTTGTATTTTTTGAAATTATAAATTTTGGATGAATAGTGAATTGGATGGATAATAAAGCAATTTAATAAGTGTATTGATTCAATAGTGAAAAGTGAAAAGAAACAAATCCAATCAAGAATTGGTCTAATGAAAAATAAGACAATAATAAACCAATAAATAGTAGAATTTTAAATTTTTGTTTGAAAATTTAAAAATCAGTCATAACTGCTAGTTTTATTTGAAATTTAAAAAATTAATTATAATTGTTAGTTTTATTTGAAATCTGAAAATTTGGTCATAATGGCTAGTTTTTTTTTTATATAAAAATTGATTAACACTACGGGAGTCAATTATATTTGTTGTATGTGGTTAAGTTCTCACCAAAGAAAGCCAAGTGGTCATAAGATATAATCACATGTTTCTAAGAAAATATAATTTGCTATCATTAAAATCTAGGCTTGTATGACCTTTAGGTCAACATTCTCCATATTTTGATGATGGCAAACATTTCATGTATTTTGATTATTAACCAAAAAAAGAAAAGCTGATAGACATGAATACTTTTAAAAGAAAACATCTCACTAAGTGTGATATGAATTTTTTTTAAAATAAAAATACTTGAGAAGAATACATGGTTACTAAATTAATGAAATATGTAACAAAATGTGCAATATGATATTAAAAGTTCATTAATTATGCATAATCTTTACATTTACCCATATCTTAGTATATTTTTAAGTGTTAATCAATAAGCTCATTCAAGTTCAATGTACTTGTAATCATGTTGTAATGAGCTCAATTAATTTCAATGAATATAAAACATGTATCAAAATACATTTCAATGTGTACTATGTTTCAAAATATCATACTTCTCCCTCTTTTTATATCATTTAAAGCAAACATAAAAGAAAAAGAGGAAGTAAAATAAATTTTTAGAGAAAACAAAAAAAAAAGTTCATAAGAATAGCAAAAAATAGATAAAAATGAAGTTCAATGTAAAACATAATATATGATATGAAAGATAACATGCCGGTGCACCATAAAATGATTTGGTCAAATGTGAGGACTTTTGATTCCATAGAATTTTGATAGTCTCAAAGTTGCTTTTAAGACTAGATTTATTGTCGAAAAGGCTAAAATAATGCAAATTTTTGAGTACAAGGAAGATAGGTTTTAGGGTTAAAGAATGATAATAAATGATAAAAATTAAAATTTTCGAGTTCTAAAATTGACCACAAGAATAAATCTAAACATTTTAGTTTAACCTTTTAAAATGTAATGTTTGGTTTTGACTCCTTTTAGGTATAAAAGTTTTATTTAACCTCTTAAACTTAGAACCAAGTATAAATAGAGGCATCAAAGAATTAGAAGTTTCACTCTTAACAATTTTATATTGATCATTCAATCTTAAAGAGCCAACTAGAGTTTGATTTGTTAGAGATATGTTTTAGAACTAATCGTATCATAAAATTTAGGGATATCATTCCTTTGTATATATACTATTGTAATTACTTGTAAAGATGTTTACTATTAATATAATGAAAATTATTTTATTTTATATTTGTTCAGTTATAATTCTCTAATTTATGTTGTATGCAAAATGAGATCTCCTTATATATTATGTGTCAAAACTCTTTTTATAAAAAATTATAGATGTGAGTATAGAGTTTCTGATTTAAATATATTTGAATCTATTTTTAGTTGAGTTGATGCCATCAGAGACAATGGCATTACATGATTGACATATTTTGTTGCTATTACTAATTAATATACAATTTTAATAATTGGGTGATGATTCTCATGTCACAAGAGTATGAACACAAGTAATATGTTATAGAATTAATTACTGAACATGACCACAGGTGATAGATCACATGGATAATTATCCATAGTTAATGATTCGTCACATAATCATACTAGTGTATTATTAGTTCTTTGACCTAAGATATCACAATTACCTTTTGTAGTAAAACATATCATTCACTTGTGCATATTGCACTGGACCAGCCATGCTTGGTGAATAAAGCTTGATGACAATGTGTTTTTATTATTTAAAGATAGGTGATGATCAATATGGAAGCTGTTGACTTAGACACTTGAGTTCCAGATCTTAAATAAACTGTCATATGTTGGAATAAAATTTTTGACTAAAGTATGCAATTTTTGAAAATGAGTTTTATATCCCGCATATAACTAAGTTTTAGGTTTTATGATTGAATTAAGAGTTTGACAACACCATGGCCTATACTCAATCAGGAGTCAACAACAGAGGAACTTTAATATACATAAGTTGAACTATAATAGATTTATTTAGTAATACATTCTATGTCTGAGGGTCATGATATCTTGTTAGAGGTCACTCATGATCATTACTTCGATTACAATGAATTATAATGAAGTAAAATGAATGAGTTCTATCTACTCATATCTAGTTCACGGTAAATTTAAAAGCTCACACACAATTGCTAATAGATTTATGATAGATAAAATATATCATTAAATTAGTTAATAATTTTTTGTATTAATAGAATTAAAATAGCTTCGATTTAATCAAATGGTTATTATTCTATTTTGAATAAACAATAAGTTTTTTAGCCAAAAAACATTAGCATCTATAATGGTCGAAAAATTTTCAATTAATTTTCAGTATATTGCAAATACGATTGGTAGACTAAAAGAAGAAGGTTATGGCTATGTTTTTTATTAATTAATTAATATTTAAATTATTTATTTATTTATTAATTTATTAATTTATTAAATCCTTGCTTGACAAATAGATGGTTGTGATTTAATCTTTCTTTAAGACATGGATGGCTTAGATTATGTTAAGTGTCAAAATCTCCATCAAGCAACTGTATGATATATGAATGGTGAAAATTAACACATATTACAAACAAATGGAGGGTGGAGATTTAATTACCTTTATTATTTTGATGATTCATTTATGTGATGAAAATAAGTGGTTATTAGTTTGCCAAATATAGATCAATTAATTAATTAATGTAATTAATTGACTTTATGAAGTGAATAGAAATTATTTTTATTTTGGCATTTTTAAAGGCGTGAAAAATTTAGCCAAGGAGAGGAGGAAGCCATCCAAAAATTTTGCTAAGTTTCAAAGTGAAAAAGAAAGAAAAAGAGAAACAGAAAAGAAAAAGTTTCTAACAAAATTTTCCTTCTAAACAAACACAGCAAAACTTAGTTTTATGTAACCAAAATAAAAGTCCTAAATAGAGTTTTTTTTTCTTAAAGGTGATATTAGAATTGTCATCAAATCGTTGGTGTGTAGATACACTTAAAAGCAAGCCGAAGATGGTGAATTATTTCGAAAACCAAGAAATTATGTATAATTCCCTAACCTTTAATTTTATTTTATAATTTAAAAACTTGTATAAATTCAGTTTAAATCCTTTGGAAGTTTTTTTTGTATGGACAGTATAATAGTTGTTGCTTCTAGTAGTGAAAACTATTTCATAATCTTTTGATGTACTTAGAGTTGTCTCTTTTTCCTTTTCTTTTTTTTAGCATTTACACCCTTTATTTAAGTAAATAAATACTTCTAACATAAAAAAGATCTTTTGTTCTTTCTTCTATTGGAAGTCTAGCTCTTTGGCTAATGATTGAGAAACAACTCCAAACCAAAATGAATGATATTAGAAAAAATAGTACCTATCGATAAAAGATCAAGATAGATAGGACTGGACATTCAAAATTTTTTGTTGGATTTTTTTGGATTGAAAGGGGTTGGTACACTATTAGATGGAGTTTAAAGGGGTTGGTACTTATATTGGATGTGTTGCTATATAATTTTTTCTTGCAATGTAAAATTAGATATGATAATTTTAACTGCAAACCCTCAAATTTGCTAATATCTAACCTTCATAGGATGAATTTAGTATGTCTCTTAGTAGATTTAAGATGAATTTGAGGTAAAAAAAAATTTAGGACGGATACAGATGCAATGTAATTATCAATCAATAGTTGCAATATACATATATGTACGCGAGCACATGTTTTGATGTGCATTATTTTTATATAATTTTACAATCCTCTTACTCTTGATTTTGCTAGTTTATCCTTTCATTTATTTTCTTTTAGTATACTTTTATTAATTTTATTCAATTTTATGTAAGAGAAAATAAATTCATAAAAGAATAAGATTTGAAATGAAAAACTTGTTATTAAATACATAGAAAGATGCTGGATAGAATCATTAGTGTTGGGGCTCCAAATTCCCACTAATACAATATTACTACAGTAATCATGCTATAGTTCTTTGCTACAATACTTGCTTTAGTGATTTTGTGAAATTTGAAATTCGAAGATTAAGATCGCAGTGTCGAAATCCAAGGCCATGGTGCCAAGTCACAAAGTTGTAAAACAAAAAAAAAAAAAAAGGATAAACTAGAAATTTGTACTTTTAATGATATATAAATAGATAATCATCAAGGAAGAAGAAAAAGAGAGAAAAAGGACTTAAGAAGCTTGAACAAAATAGGTGAAATCTCATTATTTTGACTTACAATTCATATTTAATTTTTTTTTTTTTGACTTTTCTTTCTTAAGGATGTTTAATATAATACGTAAGATGTTTTTTTTTTTCATTATGAATTAAATTTATTTTATAGGGCTATAATATAACTAACTATAATATTATGACTTTTATTTATTTAATATGATTGATATTTTTCTTCATTGATTGAGTATTCTACACTATTTTTAATGCTTCTAAATAGTTGGCAATTGTATAAATGATTTAGAATTCATAATGAAACCCTAAAAAAGGAGATTTCTTATGTTGAATGTCATAAAGTCCATGTAAAATAGGAATATACTTGAATGTTTTATGTAATCATTGTGTGGAACTATTATACTTAATGTGTGTATAACTATATCCTAATTTACATCAAAATACAATAGATTGATATTCTAAAATAGGTTTGTTATAATACTAAAAAAAACTAACAAGTAGTTGTGCATTCTCGATTATCAACTATGAATTTAAATATCGATCACTAAAAATAAATAGAGTTTTAACGGATTAGTTTTGGTAAAGTCAAATTCCTTAAAACTCTCTTTCTCTAATTACTCTTAATGTATCTTTATTTATTTTAATTTAGTCTTTAGTTATTTTTAACGTAAACAATTTTTTTATTTGTTCATTCAAATAAAATTAGAGTAGTTTAACTTGGTAGTTAAATCATAAATAATCAATTCTTGCGGGAATGATAATTGATTTATCTTTATATTACTTGTTAATGATAACATACACCTATGTTTGTATATTTTTACAACATATCTCTGTGTGTGTGTGTGTGTGTGTATTATAAACTTATTAAGTGACTAGATCAATAGGGTGGTAGTATACTTGTATCATATACATGTGATCCCATTTTTTTTTAAGTGCACATATCAAGTTAAGGTGTATTGATAATTTAGATCAATGTGATAGTAATATACTTTAAAATATAAGTCTATTGGTTTATAGAAATTGTTATAAACCATTTTTTTTAAACTGAACATTTTAAGTTTATGATATTTTATGGATTAATTTGTAAAATAATTATACATATATTTATAGAACTAATATGATCAGTTTTATTTTATATTGAATGTACTTGATATTTTATATGAAATAGTATATAAATTTAATATTTATTATTTAATAATAATACAAATATAATCAAATATTAAAAAAATTTGCTAAAAATTTGTTAATATCCATGACAAATTTTTTACAAATTTAGTAAATATTAAGTACCTATTTAAACTAATTTAGTAATAAAATATTAAATTTCCTATGAATTTTATATGGATTTAGTATTAAATTCTTTTAATGAATGCGGATGCGAGTTTAATAATATTTATCCTAAACTTGATATGCTATCATCTCTATGTAAAATTTAGAATATAAATTTAAAATAAATAATATAAAAATTAGAATGCTAAAATAAAATATAAAATTTGAAATTTGAAATCTAAATTACATAAAATTTAAAATATGTAAAATAAAAATTTAGAAAAAAAATGAATGCATTGTAGTGACAATGTCCGCTAGAATCCTAGACTAACTTTATAAACTAGTGCAGAAGGACCAAAATTCATGTAGCCCCTGCCACTAGACACACGCCATTGATATCGTCACCCCACTTACATGGTGTCCTCCATCTTTACTTGTCATATTTGGTAGCTTAAATAATATTTATCATATCAAATCTCTCCCCACTTAAGAAACCTTATTATTAATAACGGCATTAATTAATTAATTGATTGTTGAAAACATGTATTCGGCACCTATGGGCAACATAATTGCAGAGAAATATTGGATGGACATGGATCCTTTTGCCAACATTGAAAATGCCCACACAAGCAAATAATGGTGCAACCTGTCACCTTTTTGACTTTGGAAAATATATATATATATATATATATATAGTGTCCCAACATCAATCATAAACATCCAGAAAAATCAGTAATCTATGATGTTTTATGATGTATAAATTGACTCCTCACTGCTTTATCAGAGTCAAATTGTATAGCTATAGCCTATATAGCATAAATTCACAGATCTGGTTGTATAATTAGCAGCTGGTGAAATCAATGGCAGCTCTCTTGCGTCTAAGACTGGCTGTGGTAACATCAATATTATTGGTGTTTTATCAGCTTATTATCTTCTTGAATGCTATCCCAGTCGCAAGTAATTTCATTTCCATGCACGAAACTCGGTTTAATGCTTGTTCTTCTTTTCTTCTACGATCATCTACCAGGTTTTGCTATATGACAACTGATTGAGGTAATAATCATATATACATGCAGGAAGCATGATGTACGGAGGCCCTTGGGTTCATCAACTTTCAGAAAGCAGTAACCAGCAGGTGCATACTTTAACTTATCGATTACTTGTAAGATAAGACTTTAATTACATATGTTAATATTATTTGAGTTCATTTATTCATAGGTAAGTGATAGGGGAAGGATGGCTGTGGAGATAAACGATTACCCAGGATCCGGGGCAAACAATCGCCATACTCCAGGCCACTATTAGTCGGGAAAGGCTGTGTTGACAATTCAAGTTTTTGATTAGGGTTCGTTAGTCGATGATAGATAACAATTAGGTGAGAATTTAAAGGTCTTGTTATTATATATAAAACTAATTAGTTATATGAGTTAAGAAGTGATCAGGAGTCCGAATATTGAAATTGATGGTAATGCATGCAATTCTATCCGTTGATCTTTTGATTTTTAAAATTACTGCTATAACATTTTACCGTATTTCCACATTCCATAGCTTTGTATATGTAGTGTTAATTCAGTTTTATATATATAAGTGTATGCGTGCGCGTACATACGTATGTATGTATGATGCATCTACGTACTTGAAACTAACTAATTATGACTTGATCTTCTAATTCTCCCTGTTATTATCAAACTTCTTTTTTAATGTTAAAAATAGAAGAAATTAATATTTTTATATAATATGTCACTATAAATATGAAATGGTTCAATATATAACTTAAACACGCTTAATAGTGTTTATTGTTTAACAAAATACAAATGAATCTAAAATTTAATGCATATTAATTAAAATAATATATTTTGTTTATTTATTTGTTTATAATATAAATCTTTAAGACCTATAACTTGAGATGTCACACATTTATAGATAATTTGATTGATTACATGAATAAAAAAATTTTTAAAAAAAATTATCAGTGTACTTTTAAAATTATAATTAAATGAATCTATTTAGATTAATTATATTTAATTTAATTAAAAAAGTCAAACTGAATTTTATTTAGAAATGATTGCTAACATTTTAGTATTAAATAAAAAAAATAAACACTTTTAAAATAACTACTTGATTGAAACTAAGCTATTTTTGAGATTGAGTAAAAAATAAATAAATAAAATGCATACACCTTTTTGTGCAAAACATGACTAATGAATTAAATAAAAATTAAAAAGACACTGTGGATTAATATTTGGATGGACCACCGAGATTCCTGCCACTGCCACCTAAAATTTTGCCATTGAAATTGTACATCTTTGCATTCAAGTTTACCCTTAATTTATTTAATAAAAGTATGAAGCGGATATTTTGGGATGGTAATTTTACATACAATTCATCGAATTAATATAAAATTTATGAATTTAAACCTACATAAAAAATGCGATTATAATATAAGTAATATAATATAATTTAATTAATAATTATGTCAAGTTTAATTTAAAGTTATTGGTACATAAATTTATTTATAATATAATTAATTATTTAAATAATTATATATACTATTTCTTTTATAATTTAATAAATGTACTTATATTGTTTATATTTTAAAAAATTAACTAGATAATGACATTTTAAAATATTTAATTATAATTAAAATAAAATTAATTAATATTTATGTATCTAATATATAATATATATATATATATATATATATATTTCAATATATAAAATATATGTTAAATGGATAATATAATTACAACTAATTTAATCAAGTAAAATCATATTCAATTAGTACCTTTAATTATTTACTCAATTATTAAATGATTTAGAATTCAATTAGTTTTTATTTAACAAGACACAAATACAACACAAATAATTTAAATTTTATAGATATATTGACTTGATATTTGGAAAGGACAACCCAATTAATTAAGTTCTCAAGTTAGGTAAACCACTGTAAATATCTGGAAGCATTTTTTCTTGTACCACCAATATATCTTCAGTGGAGAAAGTGGATTATGAGGTGGTATGCATTCACTTCTATACTAATGCTCATGCAGGTATCTGGTTTCTCTACTGCTATTTCAGGGTTCTTCTAATGGTGACAAAACTAATGTAACTTTTGTCATTGTACAAACACGTAATCTGGAACTCTTATCTTTCATTTAAAAATTCAACCATATCTACTCTGAGTGCAACAATTTTTTTATAAAAAAAAAAAAGAAAATTGCAAATAAAAAGCGGAAATGCAAAACAACCCAGCTGGACTAGTTAGCAGCCATTGCAACTAAAAGGTCATGTATAAGAGTATATGTTAGTTTGCTCATCACAACGTTATGTTATAAAAGTGGCCATATTGATACTGATTTTAAATTTTGTTTTGGAACTGTGGTTTTCTTATGCTTTGTGCTTTGAACTTTTAGTGGAATTTATTCATTTCTTTTTATTAATATTTAATACCTATGCTTTAAGAAACTTTAATATATGTGCAAATAAATGTCTTATCACAACTAACTGATGAAGATTTAGATAAGAATGTGCTGCAGATGTAACAAATTTTATATGAAGTACGAGAGAATATTGATGTCTTATTCTAAAAGAATTTCATAAATTGAGAGAACTTATATATTTTCTCTCACACTTGAAAAAATTTTACAAAGCTCTACTTATAAGAAAATAAAAGACTAAAAATAAAATAATTCAAAATTACATAAATATAGGATTTAGCTTTCATAAATTATTTAAAGGGTTTCTGGCAGATTATAGTTTTAATTTGTATCTTGATTCTTGTTGTACAAGTCAACTGAATCTTGTGGAAAATAAAAGACTAAAAAAATTCAAAAGTATATAAAAATAAATTTCAGTTTCCATAAATTATTGAACTGATTTATGGCAGATTATAGTTTTCATGTATATACGTCAGTCAATGAATCTTGAGAAGTATGGTATATAGAGAAATATTTTTCAAGCTCTTCATGAAATTAATAATAATTAAACGATAACAAATGAAACTTCATTTGCGTGAGCAAGTGTGTTTAATAATTGTAAACACAATACCATATACTGCCATGTTTGGCAACGCAAGCCTACATCCATACCTCCAAACCAACGGTGGTTGAGGATTTCACTAATTCTGATCTTTTAGCTCCAAAGATAGCCTATAGGCTTCTGGGTTTCAGTCAAATCTTTACAACAGAACTAAACTTCATGGCTGCGATTCAAACCTTATAACTTAATTGACTTAATCAGATGCCAATTAAATCTGATAACAGAGTTTTCTCTCTCTAATAAAAATATATAATATTTATCAAATAATTTGACCATGAAATACATAAATAACCACTGGTTTAATACTACAAAATACAACTAGAGAATGTATAAAAATGAAGTTTAATTTGCAATTGTTAAGCTCAAGAAATCAAATGAAACGAAAGAAAGGTGTTTGCAAATATTTTTCTTCAAGTTTCGTGTACGAACTTCTCTCCATTGCAAAAACAAATTTCGGCCAATTTATAAACAATCCCAAATCAAATGGTTTTTAGTTTTTGATGTAATGTAACAATCAATTATGCTCAAAAACCATATAATCATATTCGAAAACTATACAAATCTTTTAGGATCTTTAGAGTAATCCATTTGTGAATAAAATTTAGTATTTAAGTATTTTTTAGAGTTATATGATATTTGGAGTTCAATTAGATCGTACATAAATCATTTGATATATTTTAAAGGCTAAGTGCTTAACCAAAATTTGATGGGTGCTTGAGCAAGACTTGAAGAATTGAAGCCAGAGAGCTAGAATTCGATCTACTTGACTAGCACTCTGACTAGTGCTCAAGCAACACCTTTCAAAGACCTAGCACTCGAGCGACTACCTTACAGAGACTTGGTGTTCAACCTTTGCCTAATTCCTGCTCAAGCAGCCAACTTACCTAGATAGACTACTTGACCTCCTCTCGAGCACTCCTACAAAAAAATATAAAACTCTAAGTCACAATTTTAGAGTTTGGAATGGTTATTTTTGAGTTTTTGCTTATTCCTTGAGCAGAGATCAATCTTTGAGTGTTTTTTAGCTTTTCTAACTTAACTTGCTTCCCAAAATCACAAATCTTCTCTTATTTATTGTGATTTGAGGTTAATTGCCGTTGAAAGTCATAATCACTAAGTTTTCTCTCTCTAAAAATTAAATTGTGAGGCTTTAGAGCCTTACAAGGCATTGGTGGAAGTTTTACTCTTTGAACGTGTCATTAATAAATTCATAGAAGTAGGAAACAATCAAAATTTTAATTACTGTGATTATAAGAGTTCTTATGAAAAAAATCATTAATTATAAATATTCTTTTTAAATGGCTTTTGGATAGCTCAAAGAGTTTTTATTTTATGAAGAGTTTTTCATAAAGTTTTTCTTCATTAATAAATCCTTGTGTTCTAATTTCTTTAATTTCTTTGTTAATTATTTTGATTGAATATATTGTTAAATTTTTTTTTTGATAGGCATAGGTTCAATAATTAAAGATTTATTTACTTTTGATTCTTCTAAGACATAACAAATTTTAATGCATTTTAATTTGATATTTTGCTTTTAATTTCTGCATAAAACACCTTTTATCCTCTCCCCCTAGGTATTCTAGGGTCTAAATTTAATTTTAAAGCCTTTATAAAAATTGTAAGTGTTGAGTTACTACAAAAAAAAAAATGGATAAATTTTGATGGAGCATACAAGATTGAATTACTTATATTTAGAATGGATCATAAACCTAGAAATAAATTACAATTTTGGAATGAACTCTTTCTTCCTCAAAATGTAAATACTCTTGTTATATTTTTCTACTCTCTCTTGCCTCTTTTGCTCTCTCTATTCTCAAAATAAGAAAATTTGTATTTTACCCTCTTTGCAAGTCTTATGAATGTGAGAGAGTGCGACTAGTTGAAGTAGTTGCTTAATTCAAATGTAAAACTGCTTCTATTAGCTAAATCTTCATATGGGTTAGGCTAGCTAATTGGACAACTCACCATGGGTATTTGATCCAAGTTTAACACTTTTCACTCACAAATAATGAGATGTTGAGTAGCAAACAATAAAGAGATAATTGACACTAAGTCGTAATGGACTCTTCATACAAGTAAATACACAGTATGGCACATGAACAGAATGATGTGTAATTATATATATAAAGAAAAGAGCTAATATTCTCAACTTTATGTATATACAAGAGATCTTAAAATTTTGTTCATCATATTCCATACTTACATTGTTACATCAGTTATAGCATATTCAATCACTTTATTAAGAACTATGTTTTAGTTGTAATACTTATATACTCACTATTATATCAACCACTAGTGGGGGTAATAAAACTAGTTGATTAGTGAACACGTGTTTAACATAAGAATTGAAAAAAATTTATCTATTGCACTCAAGTCTTTTAGTTTCAAACTAGCTATTTTTTAGACATGATATAGATAACATGTTAATGTAACAATTATCAAGCCAACACATCAAACCATAAAGGATAATCACATAGAATATATGTAAAGATTTATATTTTTCTTTTATTCTCAATGAGGAGATAATGATTTACTCACTCATTTTTTATATTATCATATAAAGATCATACATATATAAATTATGTGATGCACTGATTTCAACTTTTAAATAAAAATGTGTGTGTGTTTGTTTATATATATATATATATATATATATATATATCTTGATCTTAAACACTATATAGATTTGAGTTCAGTCATTACTCAGTTGCCTACCCTAAAGTCTTATTAGCTCACTAGCTTCTACACCAAATTCAATTTTAAATTTAACTAATCAAGTTTTCCATGATAATGGATATTATCATGTTCAATCATATGTCAAATAAATTTAAATCTCATCCTAACTTTGTTAAGGTGTTACTTTTGAAAAAAATATTCACTAGCTTCGAGACTATATATGAATTGCTTAGGAACCACATATTATTCTTAACTCGTTCTCATAGCAACAAAGGCCACCACTTTTGTAAAAAATTCTATCTAAACTTAACAATGTAATATTTTTATAGAATGTAGAGATGTACAACGATTCTAACTAAAATCAAAATCGCCAAGAACTAAACCAAAAATAATTGACTTTGAACTAGAATTAAGTTTTTTTGGTAGGTTTTGTTCCAAAAATCATGGAACCAAAATCAAATTGAAGAATTAGTTTATTTTTTATAATTTATTTATTGTATTTTATGTAATTTATTTTTTGAAGGTAAAATAAGTATAAATTCATAATCAATAAGTAATTTAATTAATAAAATAATAACACTAAAATTTTTTATTAAAATTATAAAAAATAATCGAAAATAAAATTTCAAGTTAAAACATAATATATGCTATTGAAATTTGTTATTGAATTTGTACAAATGTAACTCTCACATAATATATATTCATTTTTGATTTAGTAAATAATTTATTAAAAAATATTTTTTGTCCATTGAGCTACACAGAAAGAAGTAATCAATATATTTATAATACTTTATTTCATTTAATTTATCATATTATTTATATAATAATTTAATAAAATTATAATTTTTATATATAGATACATATATACATACATATATATATATATATATATATATATTTTAAAATTGTCAAACAAGTTAACAATTCTAATAATAAATTTACATATAGATGATATAATATTGTTAAACATATAATTTTATTATGATAAAAAAATTAAATTTTTTTCGTGATATATAATATTAATTTATTATAATATTTTTAAATAAATTATTATGTATCTATTCTCTTTGATAAGTTATTTCTTTACTAAATTTTTTATTTCTATATTTCACTAGTTTTATAATTAAATATCATTAATTTTAATTTGTTAAGAATTTTTTTCTAGATTTAAAAATTAGAAAAATTATGATAATTGATGAACAAGTTATCCTAGTTTGAAATTGAAACCAAACTAAAACTGAATGAGAATCAAAAAATAAAATACCTTATTAAACAAGGTAGGTTCCAATTCTGATTGAAATCGAAACTGAAATCAATTTTTCTTACCTTTAATAAAATGTATGTAAATATATTATTGATAATATTAACTTAATATAAATTTAATCTATATAGTCCCAATGACTTAACATATAACGAGTAAATATATCTTTTCACAAATTTAGTAAGTGGGTTCACTATCATTTGATGATTGGATCTATATTGCATCAACACCTCCTTTCTTGTAATAATATCTCTAACAAAATTATATTTTCTCTAAATATACTTTGAGTTGTTGTTATATTTCTCATCTTTGGCTTAGGTTATTCCAGCTTAATTATCATATATGATATCATTGTCTTCGAAGTATTTGTGACAATCTTAAGATCTTCAGAAATAACTCAAGTCAAGCTACCTCTTGTTTTGCCATGGAACATGCTATAGATTTAGCTTCCATTATGAATAACAATATATATCTTATATCTAGAATTTTCTTTTAAAATATTTTAGAAAAATATCTCTTTTCAATTACTAGTTAGTAGGACTTCATATATCATTTATCACTAAATGAACTAATTTCATCCATTGATAGCATACCGTATATGAGATAAGTGCAAGTAAAGTATATAATTTTAAAAACAATAAATACTTATGCTTGAAAATAAAGTCATACTCTCACCCCAATCATTGATGAGTCTTTTTACATATACAAATATTTTTTTACATGAATGTGAAGATTACTATGCCTAGAATACCCTTAAAGATTTCTCCCAAATTATATAGAACACTTAACAATAACAATAATACCAAACTCTAAAGAAATTGCCATATTATAAAAGTTTCTTATACACTTATAATTGACTACTTAGTAAGTAACGAAATTCATCATCCTAGCACACAAATTTTTGCTTTCATAGATTCTTTTTTACAAAATCACTTTCTTATTACTAAAACACAATACGAATGTTCAAGCTTATAGGTAAATGTGTGCATAAAAATAATCACAATAATATAATCATAAACAGTTAAAATCATAATAACTCATATACTTTGACCAATCATAGAAATATATAACAATGTCAAAACAAATACTTTCATAATAACTTATAATTGAAAAATATTTTTAAAAATACATTTTAACACATATATTCATTTATTATGATTCTGTTTTAAAAGGTCCAGTATACTTACTTTTTGACAATCATAATAAAAGTTAATTTCATCACTTTGACCTATAATTAAATATTAGCATTTATAAGTCTTTTATCCATTATCACAAAATATAATATAATTATATTAGACTTTAATAATATAACTTATAGTACTCAATCTATTTGAGAACTTAATATTCTTAAACTTACCAAAACTAACTTTATGTTATTTAAGTATTTTTTTATACCTTAAACAACATTATTTTCTAACTAAATTATAACAAAATACTTATGAAATATATTATAAATTCTAATAAAAATATTAACTTTTTATTCCTCATAAAACTAAGCCTTTTATATTCTAAATTTAATCACTTATATTGACAGTGTTATGTTATATGCTGAGTAACCCTTAATCTTGATTTTTTAGAAAATATAATACATTTTTAGATGTCATAAAATTTTACAAAGATAATAAATAAATATAGATAGTAAGCCATTAAAAATTTTAGGTCCAAATTTGTACTCTAATTATCTAAAATAGATTTTATTTTTAAAATATCAAATTCTACCAAATAGAAAATAGCTGTGAGTTATTTCATTCAAAATTAACAAATCAAAGACAGAATTTGGCCTTGAAATTTTAAAATGATAAATAATTAAAAATCAATATATAAAATCTTAATATTTTCAAGAAGGCTTATTAATTAAAAAAATTTCCATCGTTCAATTGTTTGATAAAAATGACTAGTTTTCATATTCATAAGGTCAAATTCAAAAAATCATCAAAAATTAAATTTTTTTTTTTATGAAACAAAATTTAAAGTAACCTTACAAGTTTCTAGTTTATTTTAGTTTTATCAAATTTGAAATACGTAATTTTATAAAATTCACAAATTAAACCATTATCATATATCATTTCTGTAGAAATGTTATTTTTTTCCTAGTAATCTTCACAAATAAAAATTTCTAATTTTTTATTCCTGAAAAATTTAAACCCTAAGCATTACAATCTAATTATAAGTTCATGTGTCATAAGATTTATGTTTGGTCCTTATAATCCATGTGTTTTTAATGCATTGATGATCAAGCAGTAATTAAACCAAGTACTAGACATGGCTAATTTTCATTGATTCCATCTCTTTATGCATTGTTTGCATCCGAAGTTCCTTAGCGTGTGAAGTTAGAACTTAATACATTGTTTTCAGCTCATCATTAGCATGAGAAGTAAACTGTACATGCTTCTCTTTCATTTCAAATCAATAAAGTAGAATTGATCGTTTATTGCTTCGACATATTAAATGATTCGTTTGAATTAATTCAATAAGTGTATCACTCCTACTAGATTTTGCATGTCTGAGTAAATCTCTATTTACTATTATTTTTAGACTTAAAGTGATACAATTATTGAAATTTTCCTATACTAGGAAATTCATTTTCCAAAATATTAACTTCTCTTGATTCTAATTCGATCACATTACCATCCATATGTTCATCACCAATAAAAAACTATCTTTTAGAATGTTCATAATATCTTACAAAAATATATATTTTTTCCTCTTAAACATAACTTTGTAATTGATTCTCCACTAAATTCAAACATAATTTGAAACAATCTAATGCCTCTGATTTATAAGGGATCAAATAACTATGACAATAACGTATAAAGCCGTCAATGAATCTAATAAAATATGAGATTTTGTGTTTAGACTTTGTATGTGTTAAGCCACATATGTCAAAATCAATCAATTTCAATACATTTTCAACTCTAGTTTCTTTACTAAATGGTTTTTTAGTTATTTTTTTTACTTAGATATTTCTCACGTATAAGCATTTTAATTTTAGATAATGATAGCTCAATAAGCCTAGCTTGACTAATTTTTCAATTATTTTTGGTCCTATATGGCCTAAGCAGCATACCAAATATTGATATTTACATCATAAGATCCAACAAAAGTGATCAAAGAAAAACAACTATCATGATAATAAAGGCTTTTCTTGTCAATATCTAATACATCCATAAAAACACTATAAACATTCAATAAGAATTGGTTGTTTGGTTGTTCATGCAAAATAAAAATAGTTCTAATCATCAATTTATCATGAAAAAATTTAAATAAATTAAAACTCCAAACATTGTATCATGACACAAAGTGTACAAATAAAATGACTACATTTTATATAAACAAGGAATACAACAATGGTTCCATTTATAAAATAAAACAACATAAGAAATATATAAGAAAACATAATACAAAATGACTAACGCTTTAATCTCTTTTGAAGAAAAAAAAACAATGTTTATGGTTTTTTCTTCCTTTTTATAGGTAGCCATCCCAACAATCAGGCACAATTTTTTTTTCATAACTCTACCAATTATTGCCTTTCCAAACCAAGTGTTTTTCACTAATGCATGAGTCATGCACTATGTAGATTTGAATACAAGCTTAACCTGACAAATCACAAGCAAGAGTTGTATATGTCATTAGGACTGCCACTCTATTTTATTTTTCAAATCACATTGTGCATATTTAAATTTTAAAGGGAGCTTTTAACAAAATAATTGTTGCTTTATTCCAAACACAATCACGAATGAATTATTAGTCATATATGTTTAAAAAAAACTAAAACATATATTTCTTTACTGATAAGTTCATGTCATAAAAAAAAATTCTTCCAAAGTCATGATTGTAAGCAAACAAGAACATACATAAAACGAAAAAAAAATATTATTTGGTTGTTTACTAAGATCTATTGAATTAAACACTAGCGTTATATATATATATATATATAGATAAAAATTAAAATTTATACCATTATGTGTTAATTAACTTATCAAACTATAAACGCATATTCAATTTCAGTTTTTCTATCTCTATAATATCCATACAATTGAAGTATTAGCTCTTATATTTCATTTATGTGTGTCAGCTATTTTTTTGTATTTTCTCTTTTATCAATAAAACACATCTAAGGAAAAAGATAAGCCACACATTATATATATATAATGCTATTTTAGAGTTTTGATTTAAAAATAAACCATTAAGTTTGGACCTTCTTTTTAAACTCAATTTATTGAATAAAATATGTACCAATAAATTTAGTCCAACTTTAAATAATGAATCTAGCTAAATCTAACACTCGTATAGCACAAAAAGTCTTAATCGAAAATAGGATTCTCTATTTATATTAAAATTTATCCTATAAATTTATCCTTCGATTATTTTTGATTTTAATGTGAAATTTAATAAATTCTTATAATATTAGTTATAATATTAAAATCTAATTTTGACATTATAACAAAAAAATAGTGTCTAACAATATATCATAACTACCCAAATGACAAGAACGTTAGTGGTTTGACATTATTTATCCATAACAAATATTACCATGCAATTTAATCTTTTTGTTCGAAATATCTCAATTGAACAAGAGATATAGAATGTGTCACCCTTGTATAATTTAATCTTCATATTTATTTGATATCTTAAGTAGACATATTAAAAAATAAAATCAATATCACATATTGACTCATTAGAATATGGTTATATATTTTCCTAATCTTACTCAATAAAAAAATTCAAAATATCACTCTCATTATATAGCAATGATAAATTTTATCTTAATCATCTACATCTCTCTATAGAAGTTATGACATATCTAACTATTTTCTTTATAGCACACTATGTTATAGATGATTTTTGAAAATATCAAAATATGTCACTCTTAATACTAGAAATCATGATGACCTCAAGTCCAATGATCACATACACTATTGTTACTATGAGAATCACTTATGACACTCACATAATAATTCATATAGTATTCTCATATTATGACACATAATATATTATCATCAGTCATTATACATACTATCTCAATATATTATTATTGCCTTATTTATAATAATATTTAACTAAAGACATTTCAAAATAGTATTATACTCATTGAACTTATTATTCTAAGGTCATTATTATATTTATTTATGTATAGTAATAAAATAACATCAAATATCATACCTTAAAAAATATCAAATAAATTTGTGGATATTATAATAAATATTTATATTTTTGTAATATTTTAAAAGAACAAAATTATAAGAAAATTTACACAAAGTTGTATGATTTTTGAATATTTATAATCTAAGTGCACTTTTTGAAAGATTTACGGTCATTCTGCAACAAAATTTTTTTATAAATACGCAAGTATTTTTATTATTTTCAAAAGAACCCCACCCTTTTTTCTCTCTATATTTTTTGGTCACTACTCTAATAAACCCCTTCTTGAACTTTAATCGCCATGATTTTGAACTCTACTTGATATTCCTGTTTCATAATTTGAAATTTCACCTCAATTTGACACTTGACCTTTCTCTAAATTTTGTTCAAAATTTTAAAAATTTTTTAACTTAATTTTTTAACCAACCATAACTCTTATTAAAAAAACCAACCATACTGGTGATATCATCTAAATAAGTAGAATAAAATGATCAAAAAATTCAGACCTAAAATTGACTTTTTTTTTTCTTGAAAATGTTTACAAAGTTGCAATTTTTCACCTAGACTTTTAGCAAATGACGCATCGGATGGAGAAATAAATCTCACTACTAGATTAAGGACATAAAAAATTATAAGACTTGCGAAGACCCACTACTAAAATTATTGGATTTTCTATTACCGTTATCATTGACTTGCGAGTTAATCGATCAACGATCAACTCTCAGTCAAACATTCAATTCTGGGCCTTTCAGACATTATTTTTGATAATAAAGATATCCATTGAACTTGTTTCAGTAAGAAAAACTCAATGATGAACTTAAATTAACCAAACAACTTCTAAAATTTGAGAAACACACAAATCAAAACAATCAATGTAGAAATTTTATCATTTATATGGTTGTGCCTTTTTAAAATACAAATTGAATATATTTGCACATATATAATATATATATATATATATATATGATTATTATTATTATTTTAGTATGATTAAAACTTAAGTTACTTTAAATTAATTATGATATTTTGTTATCAAAATAATTAAGCGTCATGTCTTACAACTATGGCATGTCGAACACTCATTTGAATTAAATATTTTATGTTGATGATTTTGTATGGTCAATCTATTTAAATATATTATTTTGATAGATAGTATGTAGGGGGTTTTATAAATTTTATGCCATTGTACTACCCAATTTCCATTTAAAATTTGGCATGAAAATAAACTAAATTAAAATGGAATCATCATGTGCAAATGTGTAGGTAGTCATATTATAGGATGGAATTACCTTAAGTGATGCTAAAGGAGACAACATTGGTATGTCCTTGGGTGCAAGTCTCTAAACTTGTACAGGGTGTGTTGTTGTGTGACTCCATTGTGACATTTTATTTACTGTAAATATTGTGCGGTTCTATTGTGGCTATCATTGATGTGTGTGATCCCCTAATAGATTGATATGATTCAAATTAAATAAATGTTACATATTTTAACTATAATATATATATATATATATATATATAAAGTGTAAAGTGTGAATATCACAATATTGGCATTATTGATGACTTTTATTGAAATTGGATATGAAATTTTTTACATTGATCGTACGAAATTTTGGTAAAATCAACTTTAAAATGCAATATTTATCCTTATTAAACACTATAGTTTTGTTCACCCTTTTCTTTTCACTCAAAAAGTGTGTTTATTATGATATGGATGTTGTGGATAAATAGTACGTTCAAGTACTTATAAACACAGCGAGTGACTTTAAGTAGCTCGATAATTGATACGTTTCTATTAATTTGTATTTAAATTATCAATTTTTTGACTATATATGATCATCATTTATATGTATCACCTAATTTTGAATTTATTCATTTTAAAATATAGCAAGTGTTTACATATTCCTGTGAGATTTTAATTGATTTATTACTTTTATATATATATTTGAAAACCTCAAGGCACATTTGACTATTTAAGTCAAACAAATGATCAATCTAAATGTATTGTGCAAATTCTTAAGGATATGTTTAAGGCCTATCTTGTGGAATTTTTGGGATAGCTAAAATGACCATTTGTCCTTATCATATTTTGCTTCTAATAGTAGTTACTATTCTAGTATTGGCATGGCTTTGTATGAGACTTTATATGAGTGGCTACATAAGTCACCACTACGTTTGGCCGAAATAAGAAATCATAATACACTTAAGTTAAATTTAATATAGGGGACCATTGAAAAAAAATTGAGTTATAAGAATCGTTTAGAAATAACCAAAGTTAATAAAGATTTATTCATTAGAAGAGTAACTTCCAAGAGTTTATGGTTGGAGATTATGTACTTTTAAAGGTTTAACTCAAAATAGTATTTCTGAATTAGAGTTAAAAGCAAGTTGGCACTTAGGTATAATCAACCTTTTTATATCCTAAAGAAAGTAAGTGTAATTATGTATAAACTAACCTACAATCTCGATGTTCAACATGTATAACATTTTTCACATTTTGATATTAAAGAAGTATTATGTAGACTTCACTCATATCATCTAATGGATTAAAGCTTTAACCTAGGTTGATGTAATTTGTGACGAGACACTAGTTCAAATCTTGGATCAAAGCGTTAATATCTTTTATAGCAGAAAGATTTCTCTTATTAAAACTTTATGGCAATATCATAGTAGTAAGAAAGTTACTTGAGAGCTCAAGTTTAAAGTGCAAGAGTATTATTCATATGTATTTGACTTTTAAGAAAATACAAGTGATTTTAACGATGAAATTTTCTTTAAAGGGATGGGAGTTATCACACCTTAAAAAATATCAAATAACTATGTAAATATTGTAATTAGTATTTGTATTTTTGTAATATTTTGGAATGACTATATTGTAAAAAAAAAATTGAACAAAATTGTATGATTTTTGAATATTTATAATTTGAGTACAATTTTAGAAAGATTTGGGTCATTTTACAAACTTAATAAATTTTTTCTATAAATACCCTAAATTTTTATTATTTTCAAAAGAACCCTTTCTCTCTCTACATTTTTCAATTAGTATTCCAACAAACCTTCTCCCAAACTTTAATTGCCATGATTTTTGGACTACATAGCTAACTCGACATTCTCATTTTACAACCATAAACTTTACCTTAATTTGACCCTCAACATTTTTTCAAATTTCATTTAAAATTTTGAAAATTCTTTAACTCAATTTTTTAACTAATTTTAATCTCTTATTAAAAAATTCAATATACAGTTAAACTCATCTCAGTAAATAAAACAAAATGATTGAAAAATTCAAACCCAAAAGTCATTGAATTTTTCCCAAAAATGTAGTCAAAGCTATGATTTCTAACTAGAATTCTAGCAAATGATATATCAGACAGAGAAACATACCTCATTATTAGATTCAAAATATCAAAAATAATAAGGCTCATGAAGACCTATTATGCAAATTATTAAATTTTCTTTCGCCGCGACTGTTGATCACTATTTGCTAGCAAGTTGACTGATCAACGGTTAACTCTCAGTCAAACCTCTTGCTTTGAGCCTTTCGGACATTATTTTTTACCTTAAAGACATTTGTTTGACTTATTTTGATAAGAAAAATTCAACGGTGACCTTGAATTAAGCAAACAATTTTAAAATTTGAGAAACATGTAAATCAAAGCGAATGAGGTGTGGATTCTTTCACTTACTTAGTTGTATTTATTTTAAAATATGAATTGAATATATTTGCATATATATATGATCGTAATTATTATTATGGTATGATTAAAAATTTAAGTTACTTTAAATTAATTATAATACTTTATTATGAAAATGTTTTAGATGGCACATCTAGCAACTATGGCATTCTGAACACTTATTTTAATTAAATATTTTATGTTAACAATTTTGCATGGTGAATCTATTTAAATATATTATTTTGATGAACAGTATGCATGGTTTTTATAAGTTTTATGTTGTTATAAAAATGAAATGAATTGAAATAAAATTATTTTATGTAAATGCATGAGTAGGCATGTCCTAAGGTGAAATTTCTTAAAATGATGCTAAAGGAATAGCATTGGCGTGTTCTTAAGTGTGAGGTCCTAAACTTATATAGGGTATATTGTGTTATATGGTCTCATTGTGACATTTTATTTACCATAGATGTTACATGGTCCTATTATGGCTACTGTTGATGTATGTGATCCCTTGATAAATTGATATGATTTAAATTAAACTGATAATCTATATTTTAAGTGTATAATATGTATACTAAGTATAAACTATAAATTTTCCAGCATCATTGATGACTTTAATTGAAATTGGTCATGAAACTTTTTATATTAACCATACAGGATTTTGGTAAAATTAATTTAGATAAGTGATATTTATCCCTACTGAATATCGTAGTTTTGTTTACATCTTCTTTTATCCTCTAGAAGTATATTTAATGTGATGTAAATATTATAGAGTGAATAGTATATTTGAGTAGTCGTAGACATAACAAGCGTCTTTACAGCGACTTGATAATTAGTAGGTTGATATTGACTTATATTTAAATTAGCAGACTTTTGACTACATGATGATGCATGATTTATATGGATCAATTAATTTTAAATTTATTCATTTTGAAACATAGCCGGTGTTTACATATTTCTGTGAGATTTTAATTATTTTATTATATATATTTTTAAAGACTTCGAAGCACATTTAACTATTTGACTAATAGCATTTTATCTAATATTTTGACTGTTTAACATAAAAATTAATAACTTTATTTTTGAAATGTGTCATAAAATATATTAATCGATAATGTCATGATATATAAGAAATAAATATACTAAATATCTAAAAAATATAATTAGATCTTAGAATATATACCAATAGTGATATAGTACAATATTTCTTCCTTGCACAACACTTGAATAATTAGTACCACCTACACAAAGTTGAATAATATGTGATTATTATATAATTCTCAAAGTATAAAAAATAGAAATTATTAGCATTCAAGATACAAAAAAAATCTCTTAAGTAGCTTAATTATGATTTTAGTTTTAATTCTCGATAGAAAAGGTGAATCTCATTATCCTTCAATAGGTTGGTGAAGGAAATACTATTCATCATCGTCAACCTCCACCATCATAAAGTTAAAGCTCAATTGAATCATATTTCGTCCAATTTGATACACTAAACATAAAGTTATAAATTTTCAAATTTAAGCACCAAAAACTGAAAAAATAAAATAAAATAGCAACTTTAACTCATTCATTCTCTTAGTAAACTAGTCTATTTTAAGCAACCAATATATCATTTTGAAGAATGCAATATAAGATTTCTATAAGATCATCAATTATTAAATTTGAATATATACATACAAAGTTATGAGTTACTAAAGTTTTGGGTTTAAGCACAAAATTGGAAAAAAAAATAATAAAATAGCAACTACAATTCATACATTCTCTTAGTATGCTGGTCCATTTTAAACAAACAATATATCATTTTAAAGAATTAATAAAAGCTTTTCAACAAGTCATCAATCATCAAATTTGAAGATATCAATCATCAAGTTTTGGGTTCAAGCATTAAAAACTGGAAAAACAAAATAGAACAGTAACTTTAACTCGGGCATTCTCTTAGTATACCAATCCGTTTTATATGTCATTTTGAACCTTGCCATGAGCTTTAGAATGAATATCATTCATCAAATTTGATGCAACATGCATAGAGATATGGGTCTTCAAAGTTTCGATGTTAACATTGATTTGTTTTTTGTATTACCCAAAAAAAGAGCAATATACAGACATCAAAGAAAATAGGCTAGAAAGCAATGAAAATGCTTTGATACCAATGACGAAATATATAGGATCGAATTATTTACCTTCAAAATTGATCACAGGCTTGAAAATCAAACACAACCTTGGAAAGGACTCTCTTTTTCTCACAATGTAAATAATCTTTTTATATTTCTTCTACTCTCTCCGCTTCTTTGCCTCTCTGTATTGTCAAAAGAATAGAAAATTTTGTTTCACCCGTTTTGTAGCTTTTGAATATGAGCATTAGAAAGCACAACTGCATGAAGCAATTGTTTAATTCGAATGTACAACTACTTTTAACAGTTGCATCTTCATATGGTTTAGGCTAGGTAATTAAAGTCAATCATGAGCGCCTGACCAAAGTTCAACAGAATAGATCGAGCAAAACTTAGGCCTCAATTTTTCCCAAGTAATTAAACAATCTATTTCTCAAATTGGTTATCTGATTTTTTTTTTTCTCCAAAAACCCGTGGTCTAATTCCTTGAATCGGATAGTCCAATTTTAAGGCATCAAAAACTAGACGGTTCAATTTTTGAGATTCGAAAATCTAATTTTGGTTAACAAAAAAAATGAACGTTCGGTGCCGACAATCCAACCTTCAATTTTTTACAAAGAAAAAAATTTGTTCGTCTAGGATCTATAATTGGAGTCTGAGTTCTCATATTTTAAAATTTCAATCCAATTAATAAAATTATGAAAATGCGAAAATAATATTTTGTCCTTTCAAGCCATGGTAAAGAAAAATGTCTTCAACAATTCAAAGTAAGGATTTGATAAGTGAAGTTGTTGAACTTAGAAGAGCAATCTAAATATTTCAAAGACAAATATAAATATTAAAACATTTATTCACTTAAGTTTATGTCTAATAGCTTTCAAAATGGTTTCAAAATCTCCGTACTAAATACTTATACAAAGAAAACTACAAGATCTTGATTCTTGATTAACACAAGTATACTAATGTTTGTTATAAAGAAGAAATAAAAAATTTAAAAAAAAAAAAAAAAAAAGGCTATGAAACGTTATGCTAACATTCTTCCCTTTTTTTATGACAAACCATTAGTTGTCGTACAAATTCAAACTGCAATTTTTCTTTTCAACATACGATCCAAATGTTTATCGTTGCCCTCAATCATATATAGGATTAGTTTCACTTATGCACAAGAAAAACAAAATGATAATGGCAATCAAGCACAATAATTATTTCCCTTCTTTTATCATCCAAATATAATATATAGATAGAAAGGAAGAGAAAAGGAATAAGGTTCCCTTAACTTCAAATTTTTTAATTAAATTAAAACATCAATTTTGAGTCATTGATGATGCATGCGATCCAATGATATATAAAAATGCTGAGTTGATACTATTAAATGCTATTTGTTAATATTTGATTTCAATAATTAAATTTGCATAAATTAAAGACTCAAAATTGATGTCACTTTTCTAAGTTAAAAATTTAACCTAAGAAATCTTACCCATACATACAATATAATTATAATATAATATAAGCGCACAATAACTTTTATTTCAATAAAACTCAATTTTAGATGGTTTTTGTAAAACCTTAAAAATGAAAACTCTGAATTATCATATTGGTGATAAAAATGACGAAAAAAAAGAAAATTTAAAACACATCATCCATTTATTTATTTATTTATTTAATAATTCTATTGGGACCCTCTTACCTAAACTTCATTCATTAAAATATACTGAGAGTCAAACCAAAATCAACACACTCCTTGCAAATGAAAATGGAGGATTGTATGATGTTTTTAATTTTGTCAAACAATTAAAAACCATAAATGGAATTACAATTATTATCAATACATACGTTATCACTCTGACTCTGAGGCATCTGGTGCAGGAGAAGGAGCATTTGTTTCATCAACGCGCAGAAATCCAAGTTTCTTGATGAGTTCGTTAGCAACCAATTCGTTGGCCCTATCCGATGGGTGGTATTCATCCCAAAACACATACTTGCTTCTGTCTTTACACAGCGTGGATGCGGGCACACATGTAAGAGCCGGCCGAATTCTTCCAAACGAGCAACACGGCGAGTCTGAGTTCTCAAATCCTGAAAACATTTGAATTCCAAGTGATCTTGCTGCAGGAAAAAGAGAAAGAGAACTGGAAGAAAGAGCACGCACATGTACGCATATATTGTATTTACAAACATACCATACTTGTTTGGATTGGTAATCACATCATTCACAACATCGTATGCATCTCCAAATCTGTAGCTGGCATTACCTAGCTTTGATGACAAATTGTCTAATAACTTGGTTGCAGCTTGATTGAATCCGATAGCTAGTTTGTTAGTTCTTTCCTGACAGTCACCACTGGTGCTTAGAACCCTTTGCAGTGGAATACAACCCATTGGTGCCAAACCAAAAACCATTAATTGCCTTGCCCCCATCCCATGCAATATCTGCACAAATAACAGCAAAACAAAATATATGCTCATTTAGATCCATGATTTCTGATTTTTTTTTTTTCAAAAAAATGACGATTATAGTCTTTTGGTTAAGGAAATTATTTACTTTTAATTGTGCTTCAAGTGTCTCCATTAAGTAGTCAATAAAACTTTGATCATTGTACTTCCACGAATCACCGTTAACCCCTGTTAAGTAGTTGTTGATAAAGTCATTGCTCCCTAAAGCAACGACATATCGGGCTTCTTGAAAGAACTTCTCTCCTGCTTCGGTGCCGATTTTACTTTTTATCTGTATTTGAACCGCTTTAAAAAGCTCAATTTGCTTATAGAGACAAAGCCTTTGAATCTGCAAGCGCAACAGATTGTGGAGTTTCAACATTTTGCTAATCCTAATCAAAGAAAATTAATAAATTTCATGCATGATTGCAACTTACAAAATAAGAACCAGTTTCATTCAGAATTCCACCACCGCCAGAGGCAAAATTCACTCCATTCTCCAATATGACATCTTCTGTTAAAGATGGATCCATAAAAGCTGGCGGCCTTGGGAGACCGGTCTTGTCCCCTGAACAAATAGTTTGATATGATTGAGCAAGATTATATTCTAGAATTTCACAAAACACTTGATTAATGAATTAGTTTAGTGTTAATAAACGATTTACCTATTATATCTGCAACAGTACGGCCATTGGTAAACCTTCCATTAGGCAGTCCATTGCCAAAATCAATGCCATACCAAGGCAAGTTTGCGTTAGCAAGACTCCTGGAGAGGTACCTGTTATTCCCAACATCAGAAAGGGAATCTCCAAATATGAACTGCACAACCTTGCAATGATATCCATCAAAGGCACACCCCGACAAGATCAATAACATCATTGACAGCATCATGAAAAACTTCATTTTTGGAAGAAAGGACAATATTATTTTCCAGGGGTTCCAGCTATATATGCGACGTTTCTGTAAGAAATGAGTTTGGATTTAAGCATGTGAAAGTGTAGTAGACGTCAAAGAAATATTGCAAAACATGCCTACGCGTTCTGGTTCTGTAGTCGGATTTTCCAAGAGCTAAAATTGTTTGATGGCCCAACTGCTACAGATTCGTACCTACTGCAACTACTTTTTATGTTTTTTGTTTCAGCGGTTTGTATGAGTTCAATATTTTGATTCAATAAGAAGCAAAAGTTTTGTTCAGCGAGTTGTTATGGTGTGTTCACCTACCAAGTCATTGTTTATTTATGAGCAACTGAATAATGCAATACCATTTGGTTTGGCTGCTGCATTTTCTTCCAACTTGTTGGGCAACCACGCTTATAGCTATGGAAATTGGAGCACGCATAATCTCCCCAATTTCAAATTTATGCTCCAAAAATATATTTTTTATTTCATTTATTTTGTTTGCAGGGTAATTTCACTTTAATCATTAATTTTATATGAAATATCATTTAATTAAATTTTTTTATGTATTAGTCAATATATTTCAAAACAAATTCATATTTATCACCTTAGTCCATAAAGGGTGATAAGATGAGATGAAAGTACGATTTTGTCACCCATCAAGTCTAGTGGGTACGAGATGAGAGTACAATTTTGTCATAAAATGAGTTATGCAAAGGTAAAATATTTATTTACCCCTAAGTTTTAGTAAATCTCAAAAAACAATTGTCTTACTTTTTTTGTTGAAACAAGTATTGTAGTAGTTTTATTCTTATTAAGATTATTGTAAAAAAGATCAAAATATCCTTAAAATTACACATACAATAATAAAATAATTTTTTATTATCTTATTGTTCATCATGCTCTTTTTTATCTCATATTTTATTTTTAATAAATGATAATCAATACAATTAATTTTACAAATTAAACAAGAAAAATTAAAAATTATACCTTGACTAAAGTGAGATATATATATATATATATAGGGTTATTTTCAGGTAATATATAAAATAAAAAGATTGAAATGACACATTAGTTCCAAATTCATTAAAATTTTAAACTCACTTCAGAGAATTCTGTCTCAAAATAATATTTTATATAATTGAATTAATGAAAATGAAATGCAGGCCAAATTTTGAGTCCAAAGTTATATCCAATTTACATTGTAATATTTGGGTTCAAAACTAAAGTTAAATCTAATTCACTTTGTAATAATTTTTTATATAAATTAAAACTTTTATTTTTCAATGAGAGTCTCTATTTCACAAATAACCTTATTTTATTAATTAGATGTACGAGTGGGTAGACAAATCACTTATCTCTTTTTTAAATTTATTAAATAAAATAAAATAATGAATAAATTTTTTAGTGAAAAGAGACAAATTGTTTCATTTTTTTTTTAATTTTTAAAAATAAAAAAAATAAAGAGGATAAAAAAGAAGAAGAAATAATGATACGAAGATAAGAAAGAAAAAGAAAATAAAAATTAATAATATTATAACTAATAATTCAAATTATTATGTCAGATTATAAATCGTATTACTATGTGAAATAAAAGTTAATAAGAACTTAATCTGTTTAATAATCATTTCAAAAATTAAAAATTTTAATTTGATATAATTAATAAATAATTAAATAAATTATAATCGTATCACTTGTTTAACATATTCTTTTATATATAATAATATATTTTTATATTATTTATAATATTATATACATAATTATTAGTTAAAGTTATTTTAAATATAATTAAATATTTTTTAAAACGTAAAAATATTATTAAATTATATAAAAATATAAAATAAAATTACTAAAATTATAAATAAATTAATTTATTATAATTATTAAAATAATTAATCGTATTATAAATAAATTTATATATTAAAAATTATAAATTTAAATTTAATATAATTATTTTATGTTAATTTAAATTTAAAAATTTATATTAAGTTCATGTCAAGTGGAAAAATCGCGCTAAAAATTATCACAGTTACGCTAGAAAGTGTCCCCTTTGTCTCAAATTGAGGTTTGTATTTTTATTTATATTAAATTTTTATTTAATTTTTTAATATTTTTTATAACTAGGCTCCTCTACTAACCGTAGCCCAGATAATGCATGCTATTCAGGCTGTGCCGGGTCGCCTTCTTGTCAATTGTGTCATGGACGGCTCGGCACGGCAATCGTTGCATGATATTAGTTTGGCACATCAATCGTGCAGAGCTGGTAAATTACCATAAACCGTGTGCATTAAATTACAATAAATTAAACAAAAAAATATGTATTATATTTAATACAATACATATTATAACATATTATAAATTAATTATTAAATTAAATATATATTAATTTTTAAAATTATACTAATTCTTAATATATAATAAATAGAAAATATATATGTCTGTAATATTATATTATTATTTTTACATTATTTGTATTATATTTGATTCATAAAAAAAATTAATTTGAAATTGGATAATTTTTTTTTTTTATAATACAGTGCAATATAAATAATTTATAGTCCACTTATTTTTGTACTAACTAGTGCAGGCCGCCAAACATGCCAATTACTTCTGTGTGTTTTGCGTTGTATTGACATCTAATAAAAACTAGAATCTAGATACATTTGAAACATTGGTATTATCTCAGTGGTACAATTTTTAACTTGCAATTACGTGAAGAAAAGAATTTTAGTATGGCATCAACATTATAATTTAATTAAAAATGATATATTATGAAATTTTCGTGATTTGAAAGTAAAACAGATTTACATAATTAATTCTTAAGGTGGGGTAACTAGAACGAGCTGATCCGGTTCCAGTCCGGTTTCTTAGTGTTCACAGTACAGCCCAGTCTGTACTTAAAGGTCACCCCCACTGACCCAAGCAGGAGCCTATGTTCACAGCCCAAATGTATTTTTTATTATTATACTTTACATAATCCGAGTTTTAAAATTTTTATTCTTTATTTTCATTAATTTTTTGTGAATTTAATTGATATTTTATTTATCTTTTTTAAAATTTTTAATTTTTCATTTTTTTTTGTAAAAATAACTATAATTTAAGCATTTCTAAATAACTAAAAATTAAATTAATTTAAATATTTAGTTTTGATATTAAAAATTTGCCTACAATAAATTTCTAATAATACATTTAGGAATGAAAATATTGCATTAAAATTTATTGAAACAAAAATGATAAATATATTAATTCATTCATTCAACTAATTTTGGAACCAACATAAATTTAAGAAAAAAATCACTATAATTATAATACGTACCTGGTAGGTTGACAATCACTGAATCATTTCTTGAACGCATGGAACCTCCATTTTTGAAATTATGCCTAGTCCAATATTTCACTGAAACCTCATTTCATGAATCCACGTGGTGGATTTTCCATGTCTAACTAACTGAAGGATTGAATGGACATGATCACATACACTGATGGAAAGAAGTTAAACGAATCTTAATTTAATTAAATAAGAACAATACATGGCTTCCATTTTTAAATTTGTATTTGTTAAAGGAAATTTAATACTAAATTTACACTGAATTTATAAAGAAGATTACATATATAATTTTTTCAAAAATTTAAAATTTACAATAAAAAAATTTTTTGATACTCCTAAAAAGGTTTAAAATCTAACTATTTTACTTTAATATTAAAATACAATGTTTGATAGTCTATTATTTATCAAGTAACTTAAAACTATATATATATATTTTTTCATATTTACATAGGTACAAGATTTTACAAAAATTCCTTCTGTTAGACTGTATCGAATCTACTTCAATAATTTTCACTTTTGCCACACTCAAAATTAGAAAAATAAAAGTGTGCTACTATTCAATAAACATTTATAAATATTGAAAGTTTTAAAAATTAAAGGTAAGCAACAAATAATTTATTTTCTAAATTTAAATAATATCACAACAAAAAATATTTAAGAAATTTCAAAATAAACATTCAATAAAACATTGTTATAGTATTAAAAATAAATTTCAATGTCAACATCAATTTATTTAAATCCATATGCACTTTAAGCCATTATTTCTAAAAACTACATCCCCAATAACAAGCATACTTTAAGGGTATTATTTTCAACGACCACCGCCCTAATAGACAACGTATTTTAAAAGTATTATTCCTAGATACCGCTTTAAGGGCATCATTCTCAGTGATTGTTATCCCACCTAATTTCCTATTTGCATACTTTTATCCTAAAACAAAAATCACTTTCATGTCACTTAAATTTCTGAACTTATTGTTAAATTTCTCGTATTGAAATGAATCAAATGGACGTCTTTGAGGTCGAACATAATATCTAAAAAGTTTAAAACAGGAGGGTTGACTGAAAATTAACTGTTAGCTGGTCAACTTATCGGTCAACATCGATCAATGGTGATGATTTGGGCAGCGGATTCTCATGAATTTTATAGTTTTTGACATCCTAAATTCAATGGTATAGTCCGTTTTTTCATTTAATGTACTGTTTGTCAAAATTTTGGCTAAAATATTGCGCATTCGGTGACTTTTTTAGCAACATTTTGACAATTTTTGAGTTTGAACTTTACAATTGTTATATTTTACTCGTTAAGATAAGTTTACTGATATACTCAATTTTTCAATAAGAAGTTAGAATTAGTCGAAAAGTTAAGTTAAAAAATTTTCAAAACTTTAAACATGATCTGTTAACTCGTTAGAAGTCAAATTGAGGTAAAAAGTTTGCAGTGATGGAACATTAACGTCGAAGAAAGTGTGGTTCAAAAATGGTGTCAATCCAAGGTCAAAAAAGAGGTTCATTGAAGAAATGGCCAAACTAGCAAGGAAAGAGAAAGGTGGGGCATGCTTGAAATTTCTATAAATAAAGGGCTATTTATAAAAAAAAAAATTTTAAAATTATAAAATAGTCTCAAACTTCTTTAAAATTATACTTAAACTAGAAATATTTAAAAATCACATAGTTTTATCTAAATTTTTTTATAATTTAGGTCTAATAAAAATTCGATAAATATTCACGTATTTTGTAATATTTACATATTTATTTGATATTTTTTTAAGGTATTATATGAATTCTCCCAATGTTGATATACTTTTATTTTCTTCGTTATTTTTATGACCATGCGGTGCATTAACAAACTTTGTTATAATATGGTAAAACTCACCAAACTCATCTATTACTTACAAAGAAGATAGTTTTGTTTATCTAATATTAGACATACTAAAATCCAAAATTCATATCATGATAGTTAAAATATAATAATATAATATACACAATATTATATTATTAAAACAAGTGTTATTATATATATTATTCTTACATCAATTGTATAAGTTTACAATCTTTTAAAAGATAACCAAACTAAATACACAGAAAACAAACTTAAGTAACTAGAGTCATAAATATATAACGATTAGCTAAAATCTATATGTATAAACATTATTGATAAACAATCTCCTAGGTTTGGGCTCAACACTTCACCATTCATTAGGGTCTTTTTTTATCATTGGCAGTTCAAATGATCTTGCATCCTGAGGAAAAATGTTCCAATGTCACCAATCCTTTTTTACTAGTCCCATTTATTGAGATTTTAGTCAATTTCCTTAACCAACATTTTGTAATTCTAAAGGTATTGAGAAACCTTCCAATCCGAAGAAAATGCCAAACCATAAGTTTGTTTTAATTCACTCTTTTTTTTATAAACATTTAAGCCCTTGAGCTTATCATTCTTAACTTGTTTAAAAACTCCTGAACTTTGATCAGTGTCAAAAAAAAAAAAAAATAGATATTAACCCTTCATCTCATATGTCTTGCCTTCATCTCTGCTTTAATTCTATATGCTCAAAATCTTATATGATTTTTAACAAGAACTTAGTGCACATTATTTTTGTCGGTTAACAAAAGTCCATCAATCATATTTTGTACTAACCATACTACAAGATCGAATAAAAAGTGATATAACAAGTGTATAGGATAATAAAAAAAATAACAAATATTGAAAACCTATAATAATCAATTTCTCCTAACTAGGATAAGAATTGTCCATAGAATCTATAACCTATACTCTGATATCAAGCTTGTATAAGGTGTTGTATATATAACTTTTTGAAAAATTTAAAAGCTATAATAAATTTTTTTTTTAAAACACTCTTAAAAGAGTTCAAAATCCAACTATTTTTCCTTAATATTAATATGCAATGTTTCACGATCTACTATTTTTTTAATAGCTTAAAACTATATACATATTTTCTTATATTTATAGTAATACAAAATTCTACAAAAATTCCTTCCGTTATGTAGCATCTAACCTACTTAAATAATCTTCTTATTTGCTATACTTAGAACCTAAAAAGTATGCTCAGCAAATATTTATATGTAACGAAAATTTTAAAAATAAAAGGTAAGAAATAAACAATTTCTTTCTAAATTAAATAATATCACAATAAATAATATTCAAGAGAATTCAAATTAAACATTTATATAAGATGTGATTACAGTATTAAAAATAAATTTTAATATCAAAATTAATTTCATAGAATTAACTTCATATTTATTTTAGGGGAATTATTTTTAAGAACTATCACCTTAATAACTAATGTAAGTTAAAGGTATTATTTTTAAAAACGACCATCCCAATAGCCAGTATACTTTAGGGACATTATTTTTAATGATCATTGCCTTACCTAATTTCTCATTTGTGGACTTTTACCATGAGATAAAAATTACATCTATGTCAAACTATTTATTAACACATTTTAAATTCACATTTAATAAATTAGTCAATCAATGAGAATAATAATATTTAAAATTTTTTAATAGTTAATTATAAAAATTAAACTCATTGATTTTAAATAAATACTTAAACAATTCTTGCATAAACACAACACATGAAATTGAAAATTTATTGATCAATTCACAAAATTGATAATCTTATGAAAAATATATATAAATTTAACTTAATAAATAATTAATTAGGTCAACACATTTATAGTCAGAAAATTTATGTACACATGCTTAAATTTTAAAAAAATATATACATTCAACTTTTCAATTTTTTAAAACTAAAATTATTCCAATTTCATAAAAATATTTATCTTAATACACAACAACTAATAATAAAACTTCCTCCGATTTATTTGCTAATTGAGATTCACCTTTTAATATCAAAAAATTAGTATAAACATTACTTTCAAATTGCTAGCAAAAACTAAATTATTAAATCAATATTCTAAAATTATATCCTTAGATTAAATTTTTAATAGTGAAAATATTACAACAAATAACATGTATTTAATATCTAAAATCAAATTTCAAAACTAGTAGAGATTAAATCAATATATATCTCAATTTGCTCTCCATACCCTATTTTTTATTTCTTTTCTTCTTATTCTTTCTATTTTTTTTAATCTTCTCTCTCTGTTGCTCTTTTCTTCTTATTCTTTCTATTTTTTTTAAATACAAAGCAAGCAAGTTATGTGTGTGTGTGTGTGTGTGTGTGTAAACTGCCAAATCAACATGAGAATTGAAGTAGGCAGCACGCCCCCTTTGTTTTATTTTTCATGCATCATGTGTTATAAAACTTATAGCAGATATTTTACTAGCAAACTCACTTAAATAAATGTTTAATATTTATCAAATTCTCATGAATATTTACGAGTTCTTTGCAATTTTTTTTATTTTTAACTATTTTTGTTCTAATATTAAATATTTAAATTTAAAATTATAAATTTTAAATATTAATTTAAAATAAAATATATTACTCGTGTAAAATATTAATTATATTTAATATAAAATAAAATTCATCACAACTGTTTAAAAAATACATAATTATTTTAAAATTTTATATATAAAATATTAAAAATTTAAAATAAAAGTTTATGAACTTATAAGTCTAAAATAATAATTATAAATTAATACTCAATTATAGCTAGCATTCAATCAATATTAAATTCTACATCAGTAAATAATAATTTATAAATTAATAAAAATACATCTTTATAAATAATAAAAAATAATTAATTTCCTTGTCAATAACATCCTCGTCATTTAAATATATATAATTTTAATTTTTATTAAAAAATATAAAATTAATTATTAAAAATTAATAAAAACTAATAATATTATAAAAAAAATAAAAATATTTACGAGTAATAATTTTGAATATCTACAAATATTTGTTTGCACTTATATTTGTACTAAATTCACTGCAAGTTTTATTTTTTTTTTTAAATTTATCTTTAATTCATTAAAAGGCATACTAAATTTGTTCCATACCAATAAAACATTACAAAATTTGTGGGTTTGTGAATAAAATTTTAAGATTTGACTATCCCGGTAGTTTCTCCCAACGAGGTTTTAGAACTATTCATGAATGGTGCGGTGCATAAAGAACAAATTTTCAAGTTTCCTTTTCATGGTAAATACAGCCTTCCATGAGTGTAGATATTTTATGATATCATAAATTAAATTTAGATAAATTTTAATAGACTCTCACCAAAATATTAGATGAATAATAAATTATTCTAATTTTAAAAAAATTAAATATCACCTAAGAATTATAATATCATTATTTTAAAACAATATGCATAAACATCTGTTTATTAATACTAATTTATAGATGAAAAACACATTTTTATATTTAAAATTTTTAGAGATGGGAGTCATTCTACCATTTTTGACCTAAGCAATACTGCAATCAAACACGCCAAACTAGACAAAAGCAACAATTAGCATTGCTATCGCGGTCCATTTGAGTAATAAACTATTAAGGGTCAGTACATCATTTTCTCTTACCAGATCTTTGACTTCATATAGCGTAAACAAATGTTAAAGCAAGTAACTCAGAAAAATCATTCGAGAAATATCGACCAATAATAAAAAAAAAAAAATCTAGATTTTTTAATCGTTAGTAAATGTTTCAAATAACGTGCATCCTCTGAGTAAACTTAAATCTCTTACGTGTCACAAGATCTGCCACTCACTCCAATTCTGACTAGAACCACAACATACTTTCCGCGCTAATTACACCACACTGGCAAAATCCGCCCAAAACCCATCCGAAAAGTCTCTCTCATTATCCACATCTAATCTCCACCCTCCATTTCCTAAATCCAACGGTACTTGCTAACCAAAAATCCCAAACCATATCCCCAGCCGCAAGGACATTTAAACAGAAAAAGAAAAAACACGACTCAAATTCCTCTTCTTCAACACTCAGTCTTCACTCTTAACTCCAACAATGGCCTCCTCTATGGCTCTCAAATCCTTCATCGGACTTCACCACTCCACGCAAGAACCTTACCACTTCGTCACCCAGACACGATCACTTCGACATCAGCAAAAATTCAGAGTTTCCGCCTCTAAAACCAGCCCGAAACTGAGCAACAGCAACCTCCGGGTGGCAGTCATAGGTGGAGGTCCAGCAGGAGGATCAGCCGCAGAAACTCTAGCTAAAAATGGCGTTGAGACGTTCCTGATCGAGCGGAAGCTTGACAATTGCAAGCCCTGCGGTGGGGCGATCCCGTTGTGCATGGTGGGAGAGTTTGACCTTCCACTGGATATCATAGACCGAAAAGTGACGAAAATGAAGATGATATCGCCGTCGAATGTGGCAGTGGATATTGGGCAGACGCTAAAGCCGCACGAGTACATAGGGATGGTGAGGAGGGAGATCCTGGACGCGTATTTGAGAGAGCGGGCGGAGAAGAACGGAGCGAGAGTGATAAATGGGTTGTTTATGAAGATGGATTTGCCAAGAAATCAGCAGGAGTCGTACGTTTTGCATTATACTGAATATGATGGGAAAAAGGGTGGCGTGGGTGAGAAGAAGACGCTGGAGGTTGATGCAGTTATCGGAGCTGATGGTGCCAATTCCAGGGTTGCTAAATCTATTAATGCGGGTGATTATGATTACGCCATTGCATTTCAGGTAATTAATGTTTCTGTTGTGGTTGATTACGATTGACTTTTGGTTAATTCGACACTAACTGGATTAATTGTCTACATTACGACCTGATACTCTGCTGAATTGTAAAATGTCGATTAGCGAACAATTAATCCTTCAATTTTAATTCAATTTGTCAAATTTAAACTGCTTTATTCCAGGAAAGGGTAAAAATCCCCGATGAAAAAATGATATACTATGAGAACTTGGCTGAAATGTACGTCGGTGACGATGTTTCGCCGGACTTTTACGGGTGGGTGTTCCCCAAATGTGATCATGTAGCAGTTGGTACGGGCACAGTGACACACAAAGGTGATATCAAGAAGTTCCAACTGGCAACAAGAAACCGAGCCAAGGATAAAATACTCGGCGGTAAGATCATTCGAGTGGAGGCACATCCGATTCCGGAACACCCCCGCCCACGGAGGCTGAAAGAGAGAGTTGCCTTAGTCGGAGATGCGGCCGGATATGTGACAAAATGCTCAGGCGAAGGCATCTACTTTGCAGCGAAGAGTGGGAGAATGTGTGCAGAGGCCATTGTGGAAGGATCAGAGAATGGAACAAGGATGATAGATGAAGGGGACTTGAGGAAGTACTTGGAGAGATGGGATAGGACGTATTGGCCAACTTATAAGGTTTTGGATGTGTTGCAGAAGGTGTTTTATCGATCGAATCCGGCGAGGGAAGCATTTGTGGAGATGTGCGCAGATGAGTATGTGCAAAAGATGACCTTTGATAGCTATTTGTACAAGAGAGTGGTGCCAGGGAATCCACTTGAGGATTTGAAGTTGGCTGTGAATACCATTGGTAGCTTGGTGAGAGCTAGTGCACTTAGAAGGGAGATGGATAAGTTGACCTTATGAAAAATGAAATTATAAAATTTGAAATTTTAAAGTACTATGCCTGTTTAACCATATTTAATCAGTCATAAGAGATCCATAGTTTGATGCTGGCTCTCTTTGCACCACGCTAATTATGTAAGAAGAGATATTTTGTGTGTTTGCGTTATAACGTGCATCGATTTCTTGTTTTCGTTTCCTTTATAGACTGACATGATTCTATAAGGCACTTCTAGTAATAGTGGGATGTCATCTGATAGTGCTGCTGCAGTCTTATTTCTCTTTTCCAAATTTATTATATCCGGTGAACACAATGTTGATCACTTAAGCAAATAACGAAGTTGATGATTGATTTTTCTTCTTGTCGGTCGATGTATACCTATGGACTAATCGTACCATTGAATCGAAAAAGACAATAGAAAGCATTCAATAGAAAATTCCTCAAATTTTCTGCAATATGTGGTTTCTTTTCTCTTTATTTTCATTATTGGCTTTGGGCTCGAAATTCAAGATCAAGTAAAATAGAAATCCGATCGATTGTTTTCTAATAATTCATGATAGAGATTATCTTGTTTTACCATTTCAATTAGATGTAAAATCTACAAACATTCTTTTCATAGGTGTAGAATTTTTTGTTGTAAACCACACACACTTCCCCACCCCCCCCCCCTCCCCCACCAAATAAAATTAATTAATAGATTTTTAGATAATGTAAAACCATATTAGTAGTTTATTTCTTTAACAAATAAATAAATGTATTAAAAGAACAAACACTCTTTTTGTGATTTTTTATTCTATAGTCAAAAGTCTCATCTGGGGGACTTCTTAGCTATAAAATTGGACAAAATTTAAGGTTGGACTACGCTATGCGGTTTTTTCTTCTCATGATATTCTCTTAGTATTGCCAGAGATACATGTCAAAGTAGATAGGAGTTCTTGTGACAGATCGGTTCTTCATTACTGTTGTGCCGAGATTGGGTGATTTATAAAGCACATAGTTACAAATTGGCAGAACATCTCTGTTGCTCAAAACACCTCTAAAAATGTTAGTTGTATAGTTTGGTTTTTCTCATTAATAGGAGAGAGTTTTAAGTGACACATTTACATTAATATTATTTACATAATAAGATCATTTAATTAAAAAATATATTTATTGTTATCGAGTAAAAAAATTAATATAAATTTTTACTATTTAATTAACATAGTAAAAAAAAATTATAAAAATTTTTATAAGACTCTTTATTAATTTTTTTTATTTACTATCAATCAATATATTTTTTTCGCTTCATTAATTAGATCATCACACTATGTTAATAATATTGACATGATAAAATTATCTTATTTAAAATTCTCTCCAGTAATAAAGATAGATTTAATTCAATTGCATAGTTCAATGACATTAGCTTAAGATGAAGTAGCAGCATGTCTGTCAGGGAATAAAAGAAAAGGGGGAGCACATGCGTGTTCCCAAATCGGCGAAGTGATTATCCACAAGAACTATTTACAGAGAGGCTTTAACAATTCTATTGATCTAGAAGACAATAAAAGTACAGTAGTGTGGCAACAACACATTTATTTTTCAGTTTTCTTCATCGTAGATAAAAGGGGAACCATGGTAATAGAACCATGGCATGTTGATAGATCTTTTATTGTCTTGGAAGAGCCGTTGGGCTTCAGAGAGATAACAAAGCAGGTGTGTATGTGTAAAGAAGTGCCTATGATTTCGAGGGATAAATTGGATAATGCAGAGGAGATAGATACTGGTTCTCAGGGAAAAATGCTGATGAAAATACAATGAGTATTAGAATATATCTATTGATATAATGCAACCATTCAAGAACATTTTGAGGGTACGACTACAAGGCTCCGTTCAAGCACTATTCTACCTATATTATATAAAAAGCCTCGTGAACACTGCTTCAGTTGGGGGCATATATGACATTTTATAGAGAATGTGACGAGCATAAGTCCGAGGCTCATGGAAAACCAAGTTAACAAGAAATAACTTTTGGGTAGTGGATGAGAGCAATAACGGCTAAAGAGACTAAAAAATAAGAAGAAAAACAGAGGTTAGAAAGTAAATAGTTGAAGATACACGGGGTAATGCTGAATACAATAACAATCCGATGAGCAAAACAAAGCCCAAGTGAAGAAAAAAGACCTGAGTGTAAATGCGTAGATATGTGATACAAATCATGGCACAACCTCAAAAAATTTAATTCAAGTTCCGATTGGTCTAGTTACGAGAGCACAAGTAAAGAAGTTCAAAAATGCACTCAACGGGCTAATTCAAGAAATTTGGACTCAAGTAAATTCGTGAAGACCCATTGAGTCTAGTCCACATATCCAGCAAAGATGGATATGCATGATTCAAACTCTAGAAAAGTTTAGCCAAATCTAAACTCGATTTTTTAGCAAGTAAAATAGGAATATTTAGGAGTATTTGAGTTCATTTATAAGTCTATCTAATTAGTCAGTTTTTCTTAGAGTGTTTGAGTTCATTTACAAGTCTATTTAATTAGTTAGCTTTCCTTTTTGCCTTAGGTAAGTACAAGCTACGATTTTTGCCTATAAAAGGCACCTTTTGAATAAGAAGCAATCAGAATTCATTAGTCAGAAAAATTGAGAGTTATTTTTTCTTTGGTTCTTTAAAGAACTATTCGAACTTATCAAGAATTATTCTTGTGGCGTTCATCAGTGACTTATCGAACAGACTTTCATTACCGTTTGTGGCGTCTACATTATACCGAAGTTCTTATTTCTTTATAAACAACGAGTCGAGATTCCATTCAAATTTGATCGTAGAACGATTTTGGGTTCTTTGTTAAGTTCAGGTCTCGTTATTCTTAGCGAGATTCGTATCATTTGGTATCAGAACAAAGGTTATTCTAGCGTCAGGTTTGCCTATCCCTTTTGTTATTCCTTTCGCAATTTGTTATTCTTTTCGCAATTCTTGATATTAAAAAAAAAAAGAAAAAAAAGAGAAGAAAGAAAAAAAAAGAGAAAAAAAAGTGAAAAAAACGAAAATTTCATATTTCACTTTGTCATCAACACCCTAATATTTGTGTATCAAATTTTAATATATTCCTTGTGATTCTCAATTTCCAAATCAGTGGGTATAAAATTGAAATACTTTGTGCGAAATTAAAACTTTTAAAATTCGTGACACGACCTTATTTTTAGCCTTTGTTTTGCCGTGGTAAATCCTGAAAAATTGTTGCAAGAAATTTTTGGTTATTGTTTGTTAATTTCAAAAAAATCGAAAGAGAATTATTGAGTGGAAAAAGGCAAGAGTGGTGAGAGCATTAGAGGGATAAAAACTGTAAATTTTTTGAGTGAAACACGAGTGGAGAGTGATACATATTCTTGAATGTAAACACGTAAGGAAGAGAATTGTAAGGTCCTTTTTTATAACTTATCTCCTACATAAAATATGTCACAACACGACCACGAGAAAGCACAAACATGGATGAATTCAAAACTATACATGGAAGTTTTGGTGGGAGAGATGAGACGGATGATGAAGCTGGAACTAGAGCAAATAAGTGAACGGTTGGATAAATTAGAAAATGTCAATCGAAGGAATCAGAGGAAAAGTACTCAACAACAGCGTACAGTAGAAGATTTTAAGGAATATAACGACGGCAGTTTTGAGGAAGAAGATAGACACTCGGTAGGCAATAATAGGAGGTTTGAACGTGTTAGAAAAGATTGGAATCGGGAGGATAATAATTTGGGCAGCATTAAGATGAAGGTGCCTTCATTTCAAGGCAAGAATGATCTTGAGGATTATCTTGAGTGGGAAAAGAAGATGGAGGTAGTTTTTGATTGCCACAACTACTCCAAGATGAAGAAGGTAAAATTTGCAGCCATTGAATTTTCTGATTATGCTATTATTTGATGGGATCAATTGGTTTTAAGTAAGAGAAGAAATAGAGAACGTCCAATAGAAACATGGGAGGAGATGAAAACTGTGATGAGAAAACGATTTGTTCCAAGCTATTATTATAGGGAGTTGTATAAAAAATTACAAAGGCTTACGCAAGGCAACCGGAGCGTGGAGGATTATTATAAAGAAATGAAAATAACTATGATCCGAGCGAATATAGAGAAGGATCGAAAAGTTACTATGGCTAGGTTTTTGGGTAGTTTGAATCGAGAAATTGCAAACGCGGTGGAATTGCAACATTATGTGGAATTAGAGGATTTGGTTCACATAACCATCAAAATTGAGCGCCAACTCAAAAGGAGGGGTAGTGCACGTTTAAATTAAAGTTCGAGTGCATTTTTTTGGAAACCGAATTTCACAAAAAAAAGAAAACAACCTACAAACATCCGCAACACCTAAACACAAGTTTGGACCTAAGTCCGAGAACACCAGCCACGTTTCTCAAAATAAAATTAACACTTCTACTTTTAAAAACCGTGACATTAAATGTTTTAAATGTCAAGGCAGGGGACACATAGCAAATCAATGTCCAAGCACGCGAGTTATGATGATGCAAGATAATAGTGACATTGTGACTGACAATGAAGATTCTAATACCAATGACATGCCACCATTGGAGAACATCACTGAGGAGAAGTATTTAGCCCATGATGCATTGACATTAGTAACCAGGAGAGTGTTAAGCTTGCAGGCAAAAGAAGTTGAAGAAGTGCAGCGAGAGAACCTCTTTCATACTAGGTGCCACGTCAAGAACAATGTGTGTAGTATGATTATTGATAGTGGTAGTTATATTAATGTTGCAAGCACAATAATGGTGAAAAATTAGAACTGCCCACGTTGAAGCACCCTAAACCTTACAAATTGCAATGGTTAAATAATAGTAGAAAGATGAGGGTAAATAAGCAGGTGATAATTGCATTTCGGATTGGCAAATATGAAGATGAAGTGTTGTGTGATGTAGTACCAATGCAAGCTGGACATTTGTTACTAGGGCGTCCATGGCAGTTTGATAGGCGTGTAAAGTATGATGGCTTTACAAACAAATACTCTTTTGTACTTAATCAACGACCAATCACTCTTGTACATTTAACACCGCAACAAGTGTATGAGGATCAAGTGTGGTTACGAAAGGAGTATGATCAAAAGAAAGAGAGAGATAAAAAGAAAACGAGTAACAATTCGAGAGAAAAAATTGAAAGAGAAAAAAAGAGTGCAGATTCAGTCGTTGAAAACAAAATAGAGAGAAAAATAATTTTTTATGCAAAAGAGAGTGAAATAAAAAAAACGAAGTTTTTAAATCAACCAATGATTGTACTTTTATACAAAGAGGCGTTTTTAAATACTAATGAGATTGATTCTGCTTTACCTAACTCTATGGTTTCTCTTTTGCAGGAATATGAGGATGTCTTTTTCGAAAAAATGCCACAGGGATTACCTCCTATCCGAGAGATTAAACATCAAATTGATTTTGTACTTGGTGTGACAATTTCAAACCGATCAGCTTATAGGAGCAATCTTGAGGAGACAAAAGAGCTTCAAAGGCAAGTAAGTAAGTCGATGGCAAAAGGTTACGTGAGAAAGAGCGTGAGTCCATGTGCTGTTCCAGTTTTACTTGTACCTAAGAAGGATGGCACTTGAAGAATGTGCGTTGACTGCCGAGCGATCAACAACATTACGGTAAAATATCGACATCCCATTCCTCGCTTAAATGACATGTTAGATGAATTGCATGGAGCTTTTATATTTTCAAAAATTGATTTGAAGAATTGGTATCATCAAATACGCATGAAAGAGGGTGATGAATCGAAAACTGCTTTTAAAACAAAATACAGTTTGTATGAATAGTTAGTAATGCCTTTCGATTTAACTAATGCACCGAGCACATTTATGCGATTAATGAACCATGTATTGCGTGCATTCATAGGCAGATTTGTCGTTGTTTATTTTGTTGATATTCTCATTTATAGCAAAAACTTAGATGATCATATTGTGCATTTAAAATCGGTTTTAGATATACTTAGAAAAGAGAAGTTATTTGCTAACTTAAAGAAATGCACTTTTTGCACCGATAAGCTTGTGTTTCTTGATTTCATTGTGAGTGCACAAGGAATACAAGTTGATGAAGAGAAAATTCGTGCAATTCAAGAATGGCTGAATCCTACGAGCATAGGTAACGTACGAAGTTTTCATGGATTCGCTAGTTTCTACCGACAGTTTGTGAAAAACTTCAGTACTTTAGCCGCACAGCTTACTGTGGTAATAAAGAAAAACGTTGGTTTCAAGTGGGGAAAAGAGCAAGAGAAGGCGTTTTGGCTCATCAAGCAAAAATTGACAAACGCATCCTTATTAGCTTTACCTAACTTTAACAAAATATTTCAGATCGAATGTGATGCTTCTGGTATAGGTATTGAAGCTGTGCTTATACAAGAAGGACGACTGATTGCGTATTTCAGTGAAAAGTTAAGTAGAACAATTTTAAAATACCTGATTTATGATAATGAATTATACGTATTGGTTCGAGTTTTGGAAACATGGCAGCACTACCTTTGGCCCAAAGAGTTTGTGATTCACATTGATCACGAATCATTGAGGCACTTGAAAGGACAACACAAGCTGAACAAAAGATATGCTCGTTAGGTGGAGTTCATTGAGACGTTTCCATATGTCATCTGATATAAACAAGGTAAGGAGAATGTGGTTGCAGATACACTCTCTTGCAGGTGATGACTTGAGGACAAATCCTTCTCAAGAGGAGAAGAATGATACAAATCATGGCACAACTTCAAAGAATTCAATTCAAGTTCCAATTGGTCCAGTTACGAGAGCACAAGTAAAAAAGTTCAAAGATGGACTTAACGGGCTAATTCAAGAAGTTTGGACCTAAGTAAATTCGTGAAGACCCATTGAGTCTAGTCCACATATCCAACAAAGATGGATATGCATGATTCAAACTCTAGAAAAGTTTAGTCAAATCTAAACTCGATTTTTTAGCAAGTAAAATAGGAATATTTAGGAGTGTTTGGGTTCATTTATAAGTTTATCTAATTAGTCAGCTTTCCTTGAAGTGTTTGAGTTCATTTATAAGTCTATTTAATTAGTTAGCTTTCTTTTCTGTCTTAAGTAAATACATGCTACGATTTTTGCCTATAAAAGGCACCTTTTGAATAAGAAACAATCAGAATTCATTAGTCAGAAAAATTGAGAGTTATTTTCTCTTTGATTCTTTAAAGAACTATTCGAACTTATCAAGAATTATTCTTGTGGCGTTCATCAGTGACTTATCGAACGGACTTCCATCACCATTTGTGGCGTCTACATTATACCGATGTTCTTGTTTCTTTATAAACAACGGGTCGAGGTTCCATTCAAATCTGATCATAGAACGATTTTGAGTTTATTGTTGAGTTCGGGTTTCGTTATTCTTAGCGAGGTTCATATCAACATGTGACTAGTATGAAAATGGCGCTAAGTTTTGGCGCACCAAATGGGTAAAGCATTAATAGAGAATTAAATTAGGTTGTGAATATTTTAAGATGTAAGCATGCTAAAAAACATTAATGCGAGCCTTGAATTACGCAGCCAACGACAAGTTGCTAAGTCTTCAATTTAAGTAGAAAGAAAAGATATTGAGGAACTTACAGGAACCCAATGAAGTGAAAGTCCAAAATGCCCAATAAACAGAAGTAAAACTAAGAAAAAAGCTAGGTAGACCGAAACAAACGCTAGAGGTGCTCAACATAAAGTAGTAGAAGTTGGAGGCCTGAGAGTTAAAATTCACAATAGGGCATGGATAGAAGGCCCATAAATGGGAAATGACTTCAAGTTTTAGTGCTACAAAAAGTGCCTGTCTCTAAGAGAAAGAGAAAGAGAGAATTAAAATTCAGTACCACAGCCTACCTATTATGAGTTAGAATTAGGCAAAAAGATTACACCCTGGGCTATCCTAAATGAGCAAAAACAATGGCCGAGCATCTAATATACCTACGATAATGGAGTAATCGATGGACGCTGGTTTCTAGCCTCACTAACAACAATGAAAATCTTGAATTGGAATGCTTGGGGATTAGATAATCGCCGAACGTTTAGAGCATTGAAAGAAGTGGGCTTGAGGTAGCTGAGCTACATCAAGATCAAGCTCACATGATTGTCAAAGAAAGTCCAATTGCCGATAAAGCCCAAGTCTATGTTTTGACTAAATTAGAGAATACATAAGAAGACAGATGACTTGTACCAGAATACTGCAAATTCGGTTGTCAGTAATGCTCAAGCAAACCCCCAAGACAAGGACAGCAAGATACCTTTTGATGCAGGAGATAGCACAAAACATTTTTATTAAATGTAACATTTACAGGCTGTAAACTTGGGTTTCTTGGAGGCTGCCTGTTATTTTATACAAATACATCTATAATGTATGTAATTTATGTGATGACGTACATACGCACAGAAAAAAGAAAAAAGAAAAAAAAGAGCTTAGAGCATTCACTAAAAAATACTTGTTTTTCCTTGATTTTCAAGCAATAACACAACATCATTAAACACTACTTCCATTACTCAAACCTACATTCCTCTTATTTTCACAATTCCTATCAAACTTACCAATTCAAATTATCTATTGTGAAAAACATAAGTTTTGCATGGGGTAAAGAAATACCTAAGAGGATGATTGTGAGTATTGATCAAGAACAAAGCATTACCATAGTAGATTATATGCTTCGGGGGAGACAAGGCCAAGCCTTAATGAGTTGGTTGCTCTCCTCAATGATAGAAGGAGTCTTTGGTTCAATCATGGAGTGTAGAAACTCATGAGTTGTCAGTTGCTTTAGAGAAACTCTTCACCGCACAAACCACAACAAGATCAATGCAACTAAGAGCAGAAATTCAGAATACCAGAAAAGAATGAATGACAATGAATCACTACTATATCAAAATGAAATCATTAGTAAAATGCCTTATATTTGCAAGCAACAAAGTCACATACAATGAACTGGTCTCGTTCTTGATGGAATGATTAAGACCAAAATATAACTCTGTGCTATTGAATATCACTTTAATGGCAGAAAAATTACCATTGGAGGATGTGTAATCCATGCTCTTATGCCATGAAAATAGAGTTGAGAAGAAAATGTCAATAGGAAATGTCAACCTGCTACTCTCAACAAATATTGCTCAATCAGGGTATTACTATCAAAGAAAAATTTGGCCAAGAGACAGAAACAACGATCAAAATCAATCCTCAAGCCATCGACTTAATTTAGAAGGCACTCGAGCTACTAGTATTATTTCAAAAAAAAGTTTCAAGCCTTCTTGTCATATATGTAACAAGGTTAATCATACGGTTGCTTCATACTGCACGGATTCAATAAGAACTGCACTCCCATGACCACTGCCAAGATTGATCAAAGAGGATCATATATTGCAGCACTTAAAAGCACAACAGATCCTTCATGGTACCTAAATAGTGAGGTAACAAACCATGTCACCAATAACTTGGAAATTTTGAACACAAGCACAAAATACAAAGGCAATAATCAATTGGCAGTAGGTAATGGTAACAAACTCACTATTTCTCACATTAGTCATTTAACAATGTTTATTTGGCACCTATAAAGCACACAAGCGTATGTTTTTGAATCACATCTTACATGTGCTTGCAATAACCAAAAGTCTCGTTAGCATGTCTATTACACTTTCAAAATTAAGGTTCATGAATTTAAATTTAATAGGATAATTTAAAATAAAAGAATAGAATTGTGGACATATCGTCAAAGTTTCCACTATATATTAATAATATCAATAAAAACCTGTAAGTATCAAAATTTTATAACATTCCCAATATTTCACATAAAATTTCAACTACTGTCACACAATATCTATCACGTCAAAACTAATGCTTTTATTTAACTAAAAAAGAACAATCTTTTTACAATATTTTGACAAACACAACATACACAGTTAATTATCTCTTCAAAATATATCAAGCAAAAAGATACAATTTTTTTCAAATCCCCTATTTTTTGATTGTTCTAAATTGACCTAAAAAGTAAGAGGTGAATTAAAATATAGTAGGTATTCACATATAACTGAAATTTTTAAATGAATGTAATAATGATTATACTTTTAATCAATCATGTCATAAATAACTGTAAATAGGTATAAATAAGTATAAATAATAATCATTTAATAACAATATAATTTGATTATCACTATGCGTAATGTATAGTTTTTGAGCATTATTTTCAAGAACTGCCGTCCAAAAAATACGTAACTTATGTATTTTAAGGCCTCTATACTCAAGGAACGCTGTCCATGATTTCAAGTTTACAAGCTTTCACCATGAGATTGAAATTAAATCTATAGTCACCAATGCTAAACAAAAGGTCATATACTATTATATAATCTAACCACACATAGTAATAACAAAATAATTTATTCATGCTATTTTACAACATTGTAAATATTGGAAGCATAATTCAACAATAATAATATTTTTAAATTATCAAAAAATTTGTATAAAATAGGATAGCACAAGAAATATACCATTGAAAAATAATTATTTTTTTCATAAAAATTTAATGTAACACTTTATTTTTTAGTTTTTTTTAAAAAATATTGAAATACTCAATTATACATGAAATACCTACTTGGATATATATGTGAGTGCTCTTTTTAAAATTTCAAAAATTCCTCCTTCTTCCTACTATCATTGCCTAGCAATATTTTACAAGAATGAATGTAAATCATTAAAATGGACTACTAACTAAAACAAATCATAGCACGACTTTAAAAAATCCAATTCAAGTTTCAATTGGTCCAATTATGAGAGTACAAGTAAAAAAATTCAAAGATGCACTTAAAGGGCTAATTTAAGAAATTTAGACTTAAGTAAATTCATGGAGACCCATTGAGTTTGGTCCACATATCCAACAAAAATGGATTTGCATAATTCAAACTCTAGAAAAGTCAGACTAAATATAAACTTGATTTTTAGCAAGTAAAATAGAAATGTTTAAGAGTGTTTGAGTTCATTTATAAGTCGAATATTTAAAAGTGTTTGAATTCATTTATAAGTCTATTTAATTAATCAGCTTTTCTTATTTAATTTGGGGATGTAGAGCCGTTTAATTGGCTGATTATTTCCTTTCTGTTTTAGGTAAGTACAAGATATGATTTTACTTATAAAAAGGTATATTTGAATAAGAAATAATCATAATTCATTAGTCAGAAAAATTGAGAGTTATTTTCTCTTTAGTTCTTTGAAGAACTATTCGAACTTATCAACAATTATTCTTATGGCGTTCATCAGTGACTTATTGAACGGATTTCCATCATCGTTTGTGACGTCTACATTATACCGAGGTCTTGTTTCTTTATAAACAACGGGTCGAGATTCCATTCAAATCTGATCGTAGAACGATCTTGGATTCCTTGTTGAGTTCGAGTCTTGTTATTCTTAGCGAAATTCGTATCATTTGGTATAGGAGCAAATGTTATTCTAACTTTAGGTTTGCCTATCCTTTTGTTATTCTTTTCACAATTTTTTTATCTTTCTTGTTATAGTTTTTATTTCAATTCGTAATATTAAAAAAAAAAGAAAGAAAAAGAAAAAAAAGTGAAAAAAACGAAAAAAAATAAAAATTTCATATTATCATCAACTCTTTAATATTTGTGTATCAAATTCTAAGATTTTTTTTGTTGAATTCGGGTCTCGTTAGTGTTAATGAGGTTTGTATCACTAACTTATATTGCTTATAATAAAATATAAATAAAATCTCAATCTAAAATTCAACTAATATCTGATCTAGAAATTATAAAATTTTAAATTTCTAAAATAAAAATTTTACTAATAAAAAACTTCAAAACAATCTTTATAATAAAAATAATTAAAAAAATATTTCAAACATATTTATACTCAATGTCCAAAATTATTAAAAATTATTATTTTACTCTAAAATTATAAGAATTTTTATTTTAACCCTAAAATTTTTTTGCTATTTACATATAAAATTTCTGATTCATAAAATGAAATAAAATTATTATAATTTTTATATTTTCACCTTTATTCAAAATTCTATAAATTTTCATTTAATTTTTAATAATTTTTAAAAATTTACTGATTATACTGCTATATTTAACTCAAAATCTATTGATTTAGTATTCAACAACTTAAAATAATAATAATTTTAACTATAAAAGTATTAGAACAAAATTTATTTATTTGTTTTAATTTTTAACAATTTTTACACTAAAATAAATAATTTTTTCTCAAAATAAAAAAATAAAATTGCTATCTTCAATATCTTACCTCTCTTCTCCTATTTCTCTTTTTCTTCTTCTTCTTTTTTTTTTCCTTTCTTTCTTTTCTTTTCTCTCTCCTTTTCTCTCTCTTTCTCTCTCTCCTTTTCTTTCTTGGTTTCTACTGGTGGGTTTTACAAGTTTCTTCTCAAAACTTTCCACTTTATCCACACACACACCTATATATATATATATATATATATATATATATATATATATATATATATATACGAGCCAAGAATTAAAAGATATGGGCTTGATTTTTTTTTTCTTTTCATGTTAGGTCTGGGTATGACAATGTCTAAGTTTATTGATGATAGTGACATTAACATTGAATTTTATAAAAATCCATGTGTGATAAAAAAACAAAAGAGTTGGGAGAATTCCACTGCAATGAGTGGCTAAAGCTAAACTTTAACAATTGTTATGTTGTCCTTCCAGTCAAAACACAACAACAGTTTCATTTTCCATAGTTCAGTGAAAAAAAAATTCAATAATCAAAAGGTTAGACTCAATATTATCTTTGTGCTCTAGTCTCGTAGAGTCTATTAATAAGAAAACATATGCATTATGTGATTGGAATGTGTGTTATATGAGATCAGATCATTTTCATTTCTTAGAACTTAAAAAGAGTTTGTCAAGTTATACTTCTTAACATCAATGGAAACTCAAATGTTTTCTTTTGCAATATATGTTAACTTGATAAATTACATAGTTTGTGTTTCAAACAAAAACAATTTAAGACAACAAAACATCTCCAAATCATACATTGACTTATAGATATTATTTCCAATCCCATCTAACAAAGATTACAAATATCGCATGATCTTTGTTGATGACGAGACTTACTTGGATCTACTTATTAACCAACTAGGGAGAATCACTCAATACTTTTAAAATATTTAAGAAACAACTTATGATTGTTTATGAGATTAATTTGAAAGTTTTCTTTTAGAGAATTTCACTATTATTTTTCCCTTTACAAATGTACTTACAAAGTAGAGGTGTGTAAAATTGAATTCGATTTCAATTCTACATAAAATCAAATCCAATCATATTTAATAAGGTACCCTATTTTTTTAATATCATTTAATTCTGACTCAATTTTAATTCTAAAACAAGATACTTTGTTTATTAATTATCTAAATTTTATAATTTTTAACACTAAAAAAATTCTTAAAAAATTTAAATTAATATTATTAAATTATAAAAGCGATAAAATACATAAATAAAAAATTGAATGAATGAAAGAGAAACAAAGAATTTATAAAAAAAATTAGCATACGACAAACTATTTAAAAAAATTATATTATTACTAGAGTTAGTATTACATATCATGAAAAAAATTTAAAATTTTTTTATGATAGTAAAATTATGTATCTAATAATATTATACTGTACACATATTTATTTATTATCATTATTAACTTATTTGATAATTTTAAAATAATTATATATGCACATGATTTTTTTAAATTATTAAATAAATCACATCATAAATAAAGTTAAATAAAATATTATAAATATATTAATTAATTTTTTCTATGTGAATGTTTATGATATAGAAAAATAAATTATTGACTAAATCAAATATTAATTTATTTTATGTGAGAGTTACGTTTGTATAAATTCAATAATAAATTTTAGCATTATTATTATTTTTAAATTTAAAGTATTTATATAAAATTAATTTTTTATAATTTTAATAAAAAATTTAAAATATTATTATTTTATTAATTGAATAATATATTGAACATAAATTTGTATTTATTTTATTTTTAAAAAATAAATTAAATAAATAAATAAATTTCAATTTTTAAAATTAAATTAGTTTTTCGGTTCAATTCCAGTTCCACGATCTTTAGAATTAAAATCTACTCAAAAAAATCAATTTCAATTAAAAATTAATTTTTTTGGTTTAGTTTGTTATTAGTTCAATTGTACTTGAATTTCTACACAGCTCTATTACGAAGCCTTTATAGTTTTAAAAGGTGTTAATAGCTAGAATTCTAGCTTGTGGAATTGTTTATTCATTAATTCCATAATTGAAAAAGATTTTTAAAATTTTGAATAATAAGATTATTCAAAGTATAGATAGTTACAAATATTTTTATAAAAAAGTTATCTATTCTAAGTCTTTCTTAGACTAGTAGATTTTTTGTGGTTTCTATGATTAGTAGTAAGGATTTTTATTCTCACAAGATTTATCTTTGATAGCAAATAGGTTTTTGATTATTTTATTATTTTATTTGTGATTTGTTATTGTATTGTCGGTGATATTGATTACACTAAAATTAGCTTATCTAGTCTTAGATTTTAAACTTAAATTTTTCAATAAAGTATTTTATCAGATATCTCTCTTGATACTTATGATAATTTTACTTTATACTAAATTTTATAAAAAGACATACTTACCTATCATTTAACCTTAAATTGACTAATTAAAATACAAATATACTCCTAATTTATTTATTTTTTATAATTAAAACTATAATTTACTCATTATTATTTAAATTTTTTGTTCTTAAATTTATTTATATTCTAAAAATTTAATAATCTAGAATTTTAATTAACTTAAAATAAATATTATAAATATATTATCATATTATTTTAAAAAATTATATTAAATTCTTAAAATTTTTACAATATGAATATTGTTGTATAAAAATACTCTATATAATAAAAATTAAAATATTTTACAATCAATAATTAATACCATTTAAAAATTTATATAATAAAATTATTTTTTTAATAGATTATAAAATTTACATGAAATAGTATGTAATTCTAAATGAATTAGTTAGAGAATTAATATGTAAATATACGTAATGAAAATTTTTTTAAATAAATATTATTTTATTTATTTTATAAAATATCTAGCAAGTTTTAAAAATTAAATAATACTAAGTATAAGGTTTTACTTAAAAATAATAAATAAATTAAAGATATATTTATTTTTTAATTAATCAATTTAGGATTAAAGAGGAAATAAATTTGTATTTTTATAACACTTGTCTCTAAATAAAATTGTTTTGCCTAAATTGACAAAATTAGGCCTAAATGCAATGTGATTTTGATAAAAATCATTTTCAATAATAATCATCCCAAAATGCGATAATAAAATAAAACAGTGTGAATTGGCAGCATTGCACGGGTTAATGGTGATCTTAAAAGATCACCAGATAAAAACACTTGCGAATTGCTGAGAAGATTATACGCTGTGATGAAATTATCATAGATTTGCAGAAGAGATTTCAACGAAGTAATGAGCTTAGAAGAAAAGAACGAAGGAGCTCCTCAAAATCCAGAATATGTAGTAAATTTTAGAGTTGCCATTTGAGATTGTGAATTAAATTATTTAGGCTTGAAGGGGCTTCCTTTCACCTAGTCAAACAAGAGATTTGACCCTCATCTAGTGGAAGAAAAATCAGATCGATATTGTACGTAGAGAGCAATGTTCTATAGAGCATCTATGGTTCATATGGAGTTTTGGCATTCAGATTACTGCCCAATTATGACAAAGGTTGGAGAAGGCAGAAGCATAATAGTAGTACGAAATAGAATTGGTAGAAGGTTTCATTGCAAATGTATGTGGAATAGCTATGGTGAATGCAAAGATACAGTTAACTGAAGCTTGTTGATGAATAGCTCCCTCTCTAAGGAAAATACAATCCAACAATTCAAAGTAGAGATAGAGGAATCTAGGGAGAAGCTGGAAGTGTGGAGCACAAAAAACTTTTGAGGAAGAAACAAAAGGCTTAGGGAATTTACACAAAAGTTAAGCCAATGAAAACAAAACAATCAACAATATTCAAGTGGGTTGGAGATTGAAAGTTTGGAGAAACAAATTGACAATATTTTGCAAGATGGGAAACAAACTAGAAACAAAAATCTAGATTTCAGTTGGCTTAAAATCAACAAAATTGGTTTGCCACAACAGCTTCTTCTTTGGATCAAAGAAAGGCAACTCTCCAAGCCTGACTATAGTTACTAATGAGATGAATGAAAGGTTAGATAAATTGTCCACAGTGAAGAATAACAGTAGCTTCAGAACAAATGAATCCAACAAAGGTCTCAAGCCTTAATGGCTTCCCTGCTCCATTTTTCCAAAAACATTGGCAATCTGTTAGATAAGAGGTGTACTTAGCACATACTCACACTCTCTTAAAAGCTCAGGTGACATCTCTTAATTAAATCATAATTGTATTTGGTTGCATAAATGAGCAACCAATGAGAGTTGCATATTGCAAACCTATTAGTCTTTGCAATGATTTACAAAAATCAGAGCAAAGACAACAACTAATAGGTTAAAAGAAATTCTTAAATATATTATATCTCTTAATGAAAGTGTTTTCATGCAGATTAATTACAGAAAATAAAATTTTGATGTCTGAGTACTTACACAAAATAAAAAGCTTGAAGAATGGAAAAAAGACGCTTAGTAACTTCAAAGCTGGACATTGGGAAGGCTAATGGTAAGAATGGAGATTCTTGAAGCACACAACGAAGAAGATGAGATTCTTTCAGATATGGATGAAGTTGATAATAAATTGCCCCACAACTCCAACTTTCTCAATTATCATCATTGCAATGTAATACGCTTTGTACGTCCACAACACTGACTCAGACAAGGTTGCCCTCTTTCCCAGATCTGTTCATCATTTGTCCTTAAGCGTTTTTGTCACACCTGAAAGAAGCTAAAGATAGAAATCAAATCCATGGAATAAATTTTAGTAGTAATTTGTCCATTTGACACCTTTTATTCGCAGACGGGAGTTTGGTGTTCTCCAAAGCATCAACACCAGATTTTAATACTTTTGAAAGCATCTTTGGCTGTAATGCAAGAGCTTTTAGGTAGATTTTTCACTTCGAAAAATCTTCATTGTCCTGCCCAATTATTCAACAAAAAAAAGCTGATGAAATCAAAGGAATTTTCAACTATGAAAAATATTTGGGGTTGCCTTCCATGGTGGGGAAAAAAATAATGTTTTAATGAACTAAAGCTTATGGTCATCAACAAAATCAAGAAGTGGCAGAACCGATTTTTCTCTAGTAGAGGTAAATGTGTGCTTGTTAAAGCAGTGGCACAAGCCATTCCATCATATGATATGAGCGTATTTAAGATCCCTTGGAGTCTTTGCGATGAAATGCAGAAGTGTGAGGATTTAAATGAGCAGATAAGAGTATACACTGCGCTAGTTGGAGAAAATGAGTCAGGTCAAAAGTAGAGAAGGTTTTGGTGTTTAGTGAATTTAGTTGCTTCAATCAAACTATACTTTTTGAACAAGGTTGGAGATTGATTCAAACCCCCAATTTCTTGTGGGATAGAGTATTAAAAGCAATATACTTTTAAGGGAAAACAAGAGAGAGACTTTTTGAGTGCAAAAATTAGATATTGTCCGTTCTTATATAAGGCGTAACTTGATTTGGGGAAGGAAAGTGCTACAACATGAGCTGCAATGAAAAATAGTAATTGAATTCGTATACCAACTACCTTTTGTCAGTTTGTCCCCCTACACTCTCTAGGAAGGCCAAGGCAATAGATCTAGTAAATAAAAGGAAAAAAAAAAATCAATGGAATGAGGATTTAATTAGGCAACTTTTTCTAGAGGTAAATGCAGAGCAAATTCTTAGCATTCCTCTTCCAAGATCAGTAAAGTAAGACCAAATGCTTTGAGAAAGAAGGAAAATACACTGTCAAAAGCGGGTTTTAGGCATCATAGAGATTAAAGTTTCCAGATAGTCTTAATGAATCTGTTGACAGTGCAAAGGAATGGAACTTGGTATGGTCTATTGGAGTGCCAAGGAAGATCAAAGTACTTATTTAGAGAGCTTATCCAATTCCGTGCCCACTACTCAGAACCTTTGCAAGAGAAAACTTGTGTAAAAACTTGGTTACTAACAATGCAATAAGAAAATTGAAGATGTAGATCATGTCTTAGGTGTTCGCAAGGCTACAAAAATGGTTTGGAAGCTTACTAAATTCTGGAAATTATTTGGGAAAATATTCAGTCAAGATTTGTTGGAATAACACAAGTTACAGTTTCTTTTGTTGCAAATGAGGATTTTGAGTTGGTGATGGAGCCATTTGGTCAATTTGGCCTGCGATGATTAAAAATTATTTTGGGAAAACCAATAAGGATTCCGAATGAAGTTTAGCTACAGCTGAAGCAATGTTGGATTCTTTTTGGAAGCATATACGAAAGAACTGGTAAATTAGAAGAAAACTCCAACCGAACTCTAAGAAATTTGTGGCGTCCGTCCATCTAATTGGTTTAAACTTACTGTTAAAGCGTGGATAGATTTGTTGAGGAAACTAGTAGGACTGGAGCAGTGATATGAGATTTTGATAGCAACATTATAGCAGTTGCTCTAAGGAATACATCGTTCCAAGGGGAGATGGATTGTTTGAAGCTGAAGCAGTAAGATTTGGCGTTCTCATAGTCAACGAGCTGGCTTGATCCCACTTATAATTGAGTTTGACTCAAAAGAATGTTGCTTGGCTTGATAATTGGAAGGAAGAAAGAAGAATATAGATTTCTTGGGTAATTGAAGAGATTCAAGAACTTAGTAAGAATAAGAATTGTTTAAGGTGATTACATTCTCAGTGCTTGCAACTCAACAGCTCGCAATATTGCATAGTTAGCAATAAATTGTTGAAATCCTACAGTGTGGGGTGGTTGGATAATATTCCAACAAAAGTTAGGAATGGCAATTTAGATTTTAACATGATTGTTCCGCAAATTTAAAATAAATAAATGGATCCAATGCTAAAAAGATTGACATGAATAATAAATGTATTATATTCTTCTCATTCGTTTAATAATTGTGTTATATTTGTATATGAATTATTAGTTTTATTTATTTATTTAAGATATAAATCATAAATAAATAAAAAATGATAAATAAATTTGTGTCATAAATAAATAAAAAATTCTCTCAATTTATTTATGATAGAAATTCATTCATGATTTATTTACAATCCATTTAAAATTTTTATATACTAGTACTTATTTTTTATAATTCTTTTAGAAGCATTTTCAATCCAAATTTAAGCTTAAAGATGCCGACATTATTTATATTGCTATTACTTTTAGAGAATTAAGATTTGAGTTTATAGATAATGATGCTCTGTATGATATTTAATTTGTTTATGTTGTTGGTTGTTACTTATTGTGACTTAGAATTTATGAATAATGATGTTTTGTATGGTATTTAATATGTTCATGTTATTACTTGTTACATCGAGAGAGAATCGAGATTTAATTATTAATGATGATGTGGTTTATGCTCTTGTTTGGAAGAAGTAAGATTTGAGTTTTTTCTACTTAGGATAAGTTTGGATTGATATAGATTTGATTGTATAGTAATGAGATTATAATTTTTAGTTTGTTTTCTTTTATTATTTTTGTGTAATTTCCTATAGATATTAAATACTAATATCTCAAATTCACTATAAATATTAAAAAATATATTATTACTTTTAAAATAAATTTTAGTAATATTTTTTAAAAATCAAATTTTTAAAGATAAATAAACGGTGTGCAAACCATGTCTAAATTCGTGTCTAATTATGATTAAATATATCAAATTGTATTTAAATAAATCATATTTTAATACAAATATGATCTATTTATTAATCATATTTAAAGGAACCGTATTTATGTTTAATTTTTTTACACAATTAATAAATATATAAGATAATAGTTGACATAAATATAATATGATAGGAATATAATATAATAATTTGAATTACTATTTTTAACAAAAGTTATTAATGTTTGTTAGTGTTCTAATTTAATGAAAACTTTCTTTCAAATAATACACACACACATATAGTTGAACTAGTTTAAAAAAATACAAAATCAAACTCAATTCTTAATTCCAAAAACAAGTCTGGCCTATATTGTGATAGTATGTTTATTTAAACTATTTTTTGTACTAAAAAATTTATTAAAAAAAAAGAAAAATTATCAAAAATAGTTCTTTTTTATTTTTAATTTATCAAACTAATCTCTTTTATAATCCTCTAACTAAAGAAATCAAAAAATATGTAAATGGACAAAAAAGGCCCCTAGCCAAAAATTTAACATTTCATTCTTTTCTCTCTCATTTGTTTTCTTTCTCTTCGTCTATTTTTCTGCAAATTTTGAGAGATTGTTTTTGTTTAAGCATATTGTTTGCTTGAGTTTGATTATTTTAATTAAATTCTCATTCTTGAAATTGATTATTTTGCCCTCATTCAATAATTTAATATTTCATTTTATCTTTTATTTTAATTAAAAATATAAAAAAAAATTTAATTATATAAAAAATATAATTAATTTTATACTTTTATAAAAAATATAAAAGTGAAAATTTAATTATGAAAATAAAAAATATAATAATTAATATTATTTTTATTTATATTTGTATGGTTATTACTAATAAAATTATTAATAAAAATAATTTTTTAAATAATAATTATTATAATCATTATAATTAAGCAACAATAATAATAATTAAAAATAATAAATAATTAATTTTAATTTTAATTTGAATGCATTTCAATACTATCTCATTTCTATTGGAGACTCATTTGGATTAAGAATTAGTAAACGCAGTATATAGTCTGGAATCCTCATTAGTGTCCGTTTCTCCGTCCGTCGGAAATTAAGCTAAAACGTCAAGACTCTAGCGATGACAAGGAGAGGATTCCAATAAATTTTAGGCCCGGTTCTTCCAAGAGTTTTGTTCTATTCATGAAGGTGGTTGTTACAGTATGCCCAGTTGCTCAATCGGTTGAAAAGTTTTGAATTTAAAAATTCCAGTTCTTTGGTCTAAAATTGACGGGGCATTGGAATCTCAGATTGAGACGAGGTCGATAGCGTTGGAACGACAATGATGAGTAGATTATGTGGTTCGAAGTTCGCCTTAAACGGAGGTCGGGAAGACGGTCGTCGAATGTTGCTGGAAAGTGGCCGTAAAGAGAGAGAAAATGGTGGAGTACTCATTCTGAAAATTTGAATAAATTTTGACTTTTTTAGAAAAGTTTTAAAATTATAAAATAACCCCTATGCCTTTTAAAATTTTACTTAAGACTGTAAATATTCTAAATCGGTGTATTATTCTTAAAAAAAAAAACTATGGGTTGTATTAAGTGATATTTTTCAAAGTGAGATAAAAATACTAACTCAATATTATCACGCGTGGATTCACAATTTATCATGTTAATGGTTCAATTTTTCAATAACCACAACAATGATTTGTAAAATTTATTTTCAAAAATTCCACATATATTATTTTACGAATTTTAACTAAAATGTTGAAACAAACTTTTAACATTTTTCATAAATATGTTTAGAAAGTTAATTAAGCAACAACTTTCTCTATTTATTTACAAGGGGGGGTGAACTACAAAAGAACAAGGGAACAAAAAAGAAGGGGCCAGGATTCGAAGGAAAGGGAACAAAAATGGTAGATTCTTTTTGTTTCCAGCACCCGTTGACGGTGTATCCTAAAGTTCGCATTAGCACAGAAGGAAAGGAAGAAGGGAAAGAAATTTAAATAAACAAAGCAAAACAAAACAAGTATAACCAAAGAAAAACAATGTGGTGGGGTCCGTTTTCCTGTGTGCACGTAAGCAGAAAAGGGTACCTTCGCTTATAATAAAGGCCCATTTCGCATTGGCGGAGAAACCCCAAAAAACAAAAACTAAAGTCTCTTCTTTTCTTTTGCTCCGGTCACACCACCCACAGTTTCTCTGAATCCAGATTTCTAAGGTTTGTCTTTTCATTTTCGAAGCATTAATTCTTAGATTTATTTGTTTTAGGCATTAAATGTTATATTATGTCATGTAATCCGTCTTTTCATATTTATTTTTGGTTTGCTTTGATTTGATTTGAGCTGTTGCATCTTGTTGTTAGATTTAGATATGCTAATTTTGGTCTTCTGTTTTTGTTCGTCTCCTTATTACATTGATTCAGATTAACATTATTACAAATCTAATTCAGGTTACTTGCCGAATGTCATTTTTCAGTTGCTTGTTTGCCATCTTTGTTGAATTTTTTGTTCATCTCCTTCCAAGTATTATAATCCTACAACTGTGGAAATCTGCATGTTTAAACTACATAACCATACGAGACTTAACTTCGATTGAGTTTTTCCGTAAATTCTCATTGTGCTCTATTTATTCACCAGTTCTATATTTCTCATGAAGGATTGCAAAGCCTAGAAAAAAAAACTGGATCTATAATCAAAGACTTAATAATCTGTAGTAAACCAACTGTAATGGCATGTAATGGAAAATCTCGTAGTTGTGGGACTATGGCTGGGTTTGCGAGGATTTTTTCACACTATTTTAAAGTGCAAGCTGATAAAACAAATGCATTTATGGCCTATACCGGGTTGTTTGGCTGAAATAGATGTAACTATTTTTAGGATCATATTATGTGTAGAAGTAACATTGTATGTTTAAGTTATGTGGAGTGATCAACTCTGGTCGATAATATTTTAGCAGTGTCGTTAATGCCATTGTTTTCTTTGAGTTACTTTTCAATTCCCTGTTGTAGCGCAGTCACAAATTAGACGTTAGCTCACAAGGCCCTGATCCCTTTTTTTTTGGCAGATTGTGTGATGGCAGCAACATCAGCTACTACCTTTTCAATTGGATCAACTGTTGGCTTTGGCCCCAAAGCAAGTCAACTTCCGCCATCAAAGCCCTCTGGTCTGAGATTCAACTCCAAGAATTCACTGGCAAGTTTCAGTGGCCTCAAGGCGACAACATTTTCTAGCTTTGAATCAGATACCTTCTTAAGCAAGGAGAGTAGTGCAGCACTTCAAAGCTCTTATGCAAGAAAAGCTCAAAAATCGGTGCACAGATCTCAGTATGGCCTACAGCCCCAGGCTTCTTTCAAAGTAGCGGTTCTTGGAGCGGCAGGAGGAATAGGTCAACCATTAGCACTTCTGATCAAGATGTCCCCATTAGTGTCAGCCCTCCACCTCTACGATATAGCAAATGTCAAGGGAGTTGCCGCTGATCTCAGTCACTGCAACACTCCCTCTCAAGTTCTAGATTTCACAGGTCCTGACGAATTAGCCAGTGCCTTGAAAGGGGTGAATGTTGTAGTCATACCCGCTGGAGTTCCAAGAAAGCCTGGGATGACCCGTGATGACCTCTTCAACATCAACGCCAATATAGTAAAGAGCTTGGTTGAGGCTGTTGCTGATAACTGCCCGGATGCCTTCATCCAAATTATCAGTAATCCAGTTAATTCTACAGTGCCAATTGCTGCAGAAGTTTTGAAGCAGAAGGGTGTTTATGATCCAAAGAAGCTTTTTGGCGTTACCACGCTGGATGTTGTGAGAGCAAACACTTTTGTTGCTCAAAAGAAGAATCTTAAACTTATTGATGTAGATGTTCCTGTTGTTGGAGGACATGCTGGCATAACTATTTTACCACTGCTGTCAAAGACAAAACCCTCTGTTAGTTTTACTGATGAAGAAGTGGAAGAGCTAACTGTTAGGATCCAAAATGCCGGGACAGAAGTCGTGGAGGCTAAGGCTGGTTCAGGATCTGCCACTCTTTCAATGGCATATGCAGCAGCAAGATTTGTGGAGTCTTCACTTCGTGCACTTGATGGAGATGGCGAAGTCTATGAGTGTGCTTTTGTGGAGTCAAATCTGACTGAGCTTCCATTCTTTGCATCAAGGGTTAAGATTGGAAGGAAAGGTGTTGAAGCTTTGATTTCCTCTGATCTCCAAGGGTTGACCGACTATGAACAGAAGGCTCTGGAACCCCTTAAGCCTGAATTGAAGGCCAGTATTGAGAAGGGAGTTGCATTTGTGCACAAACAAGCGGTGGCTGCATAGGAGGATTAAACAGTATTTGTAGCTCTAACCTCATTAAAATACATGGATAAGAGGAATCTGGTTATTTTTGTTGTGGAACTATCTTTGCATCAGTACTTTAAGTTTTGCAGAACAGAAGGTTTACATCTCATGTTCGAATTTGAAAGCCCAAAAATACGAATTCTTCAGTAGGTGTGTTACTGGTTATGGTTTTGAAGAATGTGAGCATTCTTATCGGAACTTTGTAGTAAAACAATTTTTGAATAAAAGGCTCGTGGACTAGAGTTTCATAAATGCTGTGGTAAATAATAGCCAAGTTTTGTATTATGGTTGTTTTCTCATTTCATTTCTAGCAAGCTTCTAAGCTAAATTCTAGGCCCACGTTGAAATGTTTTTTGTTTAGGATATCAGGTTCCCATGCCCTTTTAACCTATGTTTCACATCAAGGTAAGGATGGATATCTGTCCTTAGTTCTGGGGGGAGAATTAGGATAACATAACAGCTAAGAGTTTCCATTAACTCCACGGATCCTATTGGATGTTGCAACTGTTCTTGCAGCTCAGGCCTTCTTCTCCTCATTTCTTGCAACTTAGTGCGATAGCCCAACTCAGCCAGGAAGATAGTGGAGTTATTTCATTTGATTTCACTTCTTATGCACAATATAGAAAACTTGGATTACAATCACCACATTCATCTGTGTCTTTTCTTTTCTGTTAATAGTAAGTTTAAAACTGCTCCAAGTTCTTATCAGTCAATTTCTTGGTAATATTTCACTGAGATAGCAAGTGAATAAGTTTCAGGGCTCCTTTGCATAATCTCCAAGGAGCAATCTTTAAAACGACCAGAGCTAAACATGTCTGCAACTTGCATCAAAGTAAACACTATCTACACACACTAGCCTGTCAATGGTGGAAAAAGTTATTGTTTGAGTTGCTAGAATATTTCTCTGCTACAACAGCATCTGATTAATAGCCAAGGACACAGAAATAATCTTCACTATCGATGATCCACACAGAGATAAGGTAGCATTAAAGCCAAAGCTAGCACTTGTAGTGATTATTCTGCTATTGCCCACATTTCATTCACAACGAGTAATTGCTTCCCAACGTTATATGCTACCAATAGTCGTTGCAGGAGCATTGTCCTCCCCGAAAATGATGAAACCGCCTACGATCTCTAATAATTACTTCTCGATTATAAACCCCTGAAAAAATCTTTGCAAAATTGTGGCAATCAACACAGGTTCGGAGATTCTTGGCCACTCGTATTGTTGTGCCAGGTGGAGTTGCAAGGACCCCAAAAGCAATAGCAAACTTCTCACTGTGATAAGAGAGGACATACCCCTTTTCTTCTGCACCCAGATTATGCAATTCAGATGTTATTTCAACAACATAACCGGCAATTTTCAGCTGCTTATTAATGTCATCCAGCATCTCATAGATCTCATCCTTGCGTGAATGTGAAACATGATCTGCAACAAACTCATGTACTACTCCTTTTAGTTCGATTGTACTACAACCAGGCATAGTTTGGAGTCCTTTCTCATTCATAAACTTCCTCAATTCCTTCACCTTCTCCCAGTCTGCAACGGAAGAATAAATGTTCAACAACAGAACATAATCCCCAGCTTCTTGAGCCTTGAGCTCAATCAAATGTCCAACCACACGTTCACCAAGCGTGGCATGTTTGTATATTCTGCAAGCCCCAAGTAAAGTCCTCCATATTGTTGAATCTGGCTTGACCTTCATTGACATAATAACCTGATAGGCTTGATCAAGCAAACCAGCACGACCCAAAAGGTCAACCATGCATCCATAATGATGTTTGTTAGGCAATATCCCGAAATCTTTGCTCATCCGATCAAAAAACATCATTCCTTCATCAACCAATCCAGAATGACTACATGCAGAAAGAACGCCAGTAAAAGTCTGATAATCTGGAAAAACCCCAGCTCTTAGCATATCTCCAAATGCTTCAATAGCCTCTCTCCCATGCCCATTCATGGCCAAACCAGAAATCATAGCACTCCATGAAACAACATTCTTCTCTTGCATACCCTTAAACACCCCATAAGCCTTATCTAAACTACCACACCTCGAATACATTACTATAAGAGAATTACAAAGAGTCGTAGTATTGCCGTACTCGTGTTCCTCAATATAACAATGAATCTTCTCACCAAATTCTAACGCACCCAAATGTGCGCAAGCTTGAAGCACAAGCAAACAAGTAACATCATCCGGTTTACACTCGTTTTCCTCACTGTTTAAATCATCAAACAAACACAATGCATCACGCGTACGATGATTACGTATGTAACAAGAAATCAACACATTCCATGCAACAGTGTCTCTATGAGGAATATCATCAAATAGTTTACATGCTTCAACACTCTTCTTGCTACTCGAGTACAGCTCCATCAAAGTAGTCAGTAAAAGGCTATCCGATTGATATCCATCTCTCAAAATCCTAGCATGAATTTGTAGACCACCAATTAATGAGCAAAACTTAATGCAAGACTTAATTACAAAAGAACAAGAAAACGGGTTAGTGGGTATGCCTTTTTGTCTCATTTTCTTAAACAAACAAAAGCCTTCTTCGGGTAAGTTGCTCATAGAGCATGCTTTAATCATTGTGTTGTAATGAAAAACATTTGGACGTGGTATTTGATCGAATATTTGGCGGGAATAGTGGGTTTCGCTGAAAGGAGAGAACGAAACGCGCGACAATAGGTGGCAAGAAACTATGGGGTCTCGAATGAGCGATGTGACGATTATGTAGGCATGGATTTGGAGCAAGTGGGTCGTTTTGGTACATGATTTTATAAGTGAAATCAATTGTTTCGGAGTCTGTTTCATGGTTTGAGGTGTGTCTTGTTTTGTGACGTTAATACGTTGGCTGCCAGGTTAGGGATTAGGGGGAAATACATAAAAAACAATGACCACCACCACGACATACTTAGCCTTCCTTTTTATGTTGGGTCTATTGAAATTTTATTATGCCGGAGGTGGCGGTGGTGATGGGCTTATGCGTTGTATGTACATAATGTAGATGTTTACTTGTATTTTCTGGTAGGGGCAGTGAATAATAATGTCTGATGGACGAGTACCAATGAACATGCCACATGCAGCTCAAGCCCAATTCAAAAAGCCCAAATAGCTAATTATTTAAAATGAAGAAACCAATTTGAGTCGCCCCAAAACCCTGCAGAAATAGCCAGTTAAAACTCCAAAGCATGCATTGAAGGTCCAATTAATAAAAGACCAGATAGCGGGCCAGGATATCTAAAAGAAACAAACAATGTTGAAGTCGGACCAGAACCCTCTCGAACTAGCCATTTGTTCGGTCCATTTTATCTAGATGCGACACTAGCGTGTGTCTCCTGCCCTAAGCCGAGGTAGCCGGCAAATAAACCTTGTGCATGCATGGCCAGAATTATGAAAAAAAAAAAAAAAAAATCTGAAAAGGGTCTGCTGTCATGTAAGGCAGCTGAGCTGAGACAACCAGCAGATAGAAAAAGTAACATCGGACCAGCGGCACCAGACATGGCATCAGGCGACCAGGGTAATCAATTGCGCTGCTGGCGATCGAAATAAAGACAAAACAGCCGAGAAAAAGTAAATTGCCGAAACGAGGAAAGCTTCTGTCCACATTACTCAAACGATGCCTACTGTTTGTTACCATTGTAAATCAACAACAGTATATATTAAGTAACATACTCTAGCTAGAATGCCCAAGTAAAAATGCACATAATTTAGAATTCCAATTACAAAATAGCTACTACTACTTTTAATTTGTTGTGTTCATAAACTTGCCAAGTGCCAACTTTCTTCCAATATTCCTAATTATTTACATTAATACATATAATTAAACAAATTAAGAAAGAAAGAAAGAAAGAAAGTCCTGCCTAACATCACATATTTAATGATGTTGGGTGCCTGCGGACGAGCAGGGAAAAAAGATTGATTTGATTTCCTCATTCTACTAGATCTTCAGCCACTTGTGAGCTTAATTCCTTTTCTCGTAATTGGCCTTAAAACGAAGAAGCCGGTCTAAGCCTATTTGCGTTGTCTTCCATTTGTAAACCCGGCTGCTGATCCGCCAATTCCCTGAGCTTTCTTTTCTTGTAATTTGCCTTAAAACAAGCCTGTCTGAGCCTTTTTGTTTTTTCTTCCATTTGTAAATCTGGTATCTCTTCAATCAACTTCCTTTCTCTCTCCAGGATCTCTATTGCATCCTTCAACTTTTCCTCACTCCCCTCGACTTTTTCTAATTCCTGCAATTAATATACTTTGTAAAATGTGACACTCACACATATACACCGCCCACATGTAGAGAATAGATTGAAAGAATTAAAGAGGGACCTGGACGTTCTTTATTAGGGTTTGTAGGCTCATCAACTTCCTTTGTGGCCACCTTCGAATTCCTAACTCCCTGCACCTTTTCTTCAAAAGTGTTACCCCAACATTTAGCTCTCTGGCCGCTTTTGTAATTGTCATGTAAAAATACTGAGAAATGGTTTTCCTCGACAACAATTTGGAACTATTATCGTTTTCTTGTAATTTGTATCTTCTATTACTTATCACTTTCCTTTCTTCCTTTGTTTCTTTGAAAGCTGCTTCTCCATTTTTACACAGCATCACTGACTGCACTTTCTCAGCAGGCTCAAACAACGGTCCCAACTCATTCCAGATCCCAGTTCCAACGCCATTCTCATCAACATCCCCTCCTGCTGCTGCTACTGCTGCAAGCAACATGAAATAAATAATAAGAATTAAAATCAAAGAACATCCAAGAAAATTAACATCAGTGACAGAAGTAGAGTAGTACAGAACACCTTGAGTTACTTTAGGAATTTGAAAAATATTATCCTGTGACGAATACAACGGATCTGGAAAACTCTCCATGAGAGGAGTGGCGTCGAAATAGGTCTCTTGAATGGACATTTCACTTTGCCAATCTATTGTAAAAAACCCATTTTCACTGGTTCTAGAAAGACATTTCAAACATATTCGAAACTAAGTAATTGCATACATATCAACATATATAAGTGAAATTGATGAGGTCTGAAACAAACAAATCCTAATCTTACCCGAAATCAAGCGGAAGAAGTTGAGGTTGGGTTAAAAAGGCAAAAGGGTCTTCCTCTTTGGACACAAGTTCGAACTTGTCCATACCAACTTGTTAAAAAAATAATAATAATGATAAATAAATGAAGGAAGAATAAGAGATATCTCTAACCAAAGGTTTAGAATTGGAAGGGGAAGAAGAGCGAACGAATGATATATATGTTTTCACACACACACACACACTAGAAAAGGGAGATGCAATAAATAGATTTACATATTGAGTCTAATGATGGTATTAATTCCTAGGAGAACGTGCGCCGTCTCATGGGTAAAGCCATCCCTGCATGAATGAACAAGTATCATCATCCATTTATTGATTACCGCGTGTGCGCGCGCGCTGCTGATCTGAGAGTTACCAGATTTTAATTATTTTACATAAGAGAATGCCAGGCATAAATTTACTGATTAAATACAGGTTTAATTTTGAAACTTTTAAATGGACTCGTTATTTTAGACAAGAATAAGATCTTTGATAAATAAACATTGATAAGGTTATCTCTCGCCCTTTTTCGGCTTAGGGAAAAGGGATATTTAACTTTGTAAAGTTATAAAATTATCTACGTATGTATGAGTTTAAATAAATAGAAAGCCAGTGTGAGATAAATAATATAATTTTATATGATATTATTAAAAATAGAGATGAGATTATATTTGAATTTGCTGTATTTAATGCATAATTAAGTGAGAAGATTGTGTCATTTATATTGTTTTCAGAAAATTTGCGAAGGAGAGTTGATGGTTTATTTATTATTATGATTGTTATTTGCAATAGTAGCAGTTCGAGAGTTGGATTGGATCGGAATCGAGGGGGATTAAGATTACAAGCGTGCCACGAACGAGCGTTTCAACTCAGTTATCGAGAAACACCAAACACCGAGGACACAAGTATAATTATCTGCCCAACTTTTCCTGGAATCATCAAATCATTAATTGTTTAATTTTATTTATACACACACTTAGAAAGTCCATCTTCCTATATAATCAACAATATATTATTAATTCCAATACAATGGAAACAGAAATAAGGTTCATGCAGAGGAACCAAAGCCAGAGCCAGAGCCAGAGCCAGAGCTACATATACAACAAGGATCGTGTAACGCACGAAGGCAATATCAATCATTATTCATTTAGAAATTAATGGAGCACATTCACTTAATGAATTATTAATCATTTTATTTATTCTTATGTGCATATAATTGGGGAGTTACAGTTAAAAAAGTTATTACTTTGATCAGTGATTGATTACTACTGATTGAATGACATCCATATCATGCAATCAGCCCTTTTTATAACCGACGAGGAGGAAAGAGGTTACGGCTACAAACTTAAATTACCTCATTTATAAACAAAATTATTTGTTATATTAATTATACATGTATTAATTCGATTTTAATTAATAGGGAAACGAGTTTGTATTCCAATTGTAATTAGTAGAAGAATAATTTATTTTAATTTTCTTTTTAATTAACTCATTTTTAATCTTTTGTCAATTTTTATTTTTTAACTATATACTTCCATAGTCCAACATTAATTACTTTCATATTTTAATTACATTCTACTTTTTTTTTAATATAATTTCATCCATGAATAATAACATAATATAATTATAATTATAAACTTATTTAAAATAAAATAGTAATCCGCTTTTATATTTAGCTTTTATTTAAATTAATATTTTTAACATTCCGAATCGAACACCAAATGCATGCACAACAATGTATGAACGAGTTAGGCACAACTTACTTGCTAGGCCGATCATTTGTCACCGTACAATTGTTAAGCTTTCCTGGATTGGCCTGATACAAAGGCCTGGTTATGTCATCAAAAAACACTTCAAAAAATTCATATATATATATATATATATATATATATATATATAATTATACATATTTACTTCAACCTATCTATTATATCGAAAGTACTAATATTCTTACTGATAATATTTTTTTCTCTCAGATATATCTGACTATTTTTAGTTATTGGTATGAACATGTAAGTTTACTATCGAATAACTGTGAACTTATTCTAAACTTTTTGTGTTTTGAATTATTTGAAAGTTCAACAACTATAATTAATATTTAACAATGTATCATAACTTCTAAATCGTAATGAAATAGTATTTTATCGAACCTCATTCCAATTATACGCACAATATAGGTAAATTTTTTTTATTATCTAATCTTATTCAAGTATGAGTCTATGGTGTATCAAAATTCAATACTAATATTAATATGAACCATCAATCAATATGTGTTGAATTTGTTATCACAAACTTATTTATGTGACATTTAAATATTCTAGTAAGAGATTTACTTTTTAGTTATTTATTAGTGTTCATCAATAAACTCAAATCCGGATTGAATTAGTAAAAACTCTAATCCTATATATATTGACCTAAGAGATCATGACTTAATCATCTATTATTTTTAAATGTAAACAATACATGATCAAAATAATTTTATCATACAATGCATAATTAGTCTCGTACTTATACACCATATGAATTATGTATATTTATACTAAATTTGACTATAATATCTCACGTTAAAGGATAACATCGCATACTAATACAATTATATAATAAATCATTCACTACATACATTACTATGTGATTTATCATTTTTTGTTTACATTCTAAAAAATAGTTTTTTAACTATTTAATACATACTAAAATTTTAATAATACGACTTTCACTTTATTTATACTAATATTATTTTATAATATTTATCAAAAATATTATTATATTTACTATGCGATATCGTTACTCATTCGATATTATTTTTGTAGGAAACGATTTTAATAATCTCACTTAATGATTAAATAAATTATTTAAACAATTAATAAATGTATTTTATTCATGCGTATGATAGAATAAAGAAAATAATTTATATTTGTGAATAAACAATTTTTTCTTTCATTAATAAATATATATATATATATATATATAAAAGATAAAATATCCCTAAAGCTAATGGCACGAATGACTTTTAGTGCATTTTGTAATAAACATTTCTTAAAAACCATCGAAAAATTGGATAAAAATAGTTAAAATTTTTGGTTGGGGGTGATGATGTAAAATTTACAGTATTTTATTTTATTCTGTAAATTAAGAGAACCTATTTGTTTTTATAAAAATATTTTTAGATTATAATAAAATTTCTTATATTTAAGTGTCAGATTATAAAATAAAAAATTTTTGAGTTTGGATTGCAAATATTTTTGAAAATTAATTTATATCTTAATAAAAACAGTATAAGTTACAAATTTATCATAGTAATTATATATTATTTTTGTAAAATAGTATTAGGTGATGGTAGTAGAAAAAGAGAAAAGTCAATAGAGTTGTAGTGAAGTCGACTTTATTTTAGTTCAGTTATATAATTTATATATATAATTAAGTATTTTAGTATTTGAAAAACTGAAAAATAAGATTTTATATTTATTTGTTATTGTGAATATAAAATAAATTTATTTAAAGCATATAAATTTGTTATATTCAAATAAATGGTGAAAAGTAACACTTGCTTACATTTTAGAAATACTAATATTTTATTTTGAAAGTATGATTTTGGTAATTAATATTCAAATAATATGCTACTATTTTGTATAAATTTTCAAAGATTTAATTATGATACTATAATTAATTTATGATCTCAATGCTTATGAAATATTATTGAAATGACATGTATAAATTATGTTATTATTATTATATTTGCTTAAATTATAAAATAATGTAAAGCATTTTATTTAGCATTCGTCATTTCAATTCTACAATGAAAGCCCGTAAATTGAAATAATGGGCAATAGTTCTTAAATATAAAGTCCCAAAACTATGTAGGTTACATATTTTTTGTATGGTAGTCTCTATGAATAGTGCCCGAATAATAAATTCTTTTGTTGTTTAGTTATAGTTATTGTTATACTTATTTATGAGAAAAATAATTAGAAGCTTAATAATTAACATTTTTTTAATCTACTTTTAGGTTTTCTTTTTAAACAACTACAGTTTAAGTAGACATGGAGGCGACTTTACTGTTTAACTAGATATATTTTGAAAGAAATCGAAAAATATTTTTGCTATGTATATTATATATATAAAAGGTTGGAGTATAATATTTTGATATCCTAGTATATAGCAATACTATACTAGAGACTGCACATATTTAATAAGAATAATATTTTAAGTTTTTATATTATGAGTGCCAAAAACTTCAATTTTGATGAACTTATTATTATGATTGCTTGGAGTTTCATAAATGATATTGGAAGTGTTACAAGAGTTTAAATTTTATAGGTTTGAAATTTGAAAGTATACATAATGCAAAGGAAAGTTTGTTAAAAAATTTCTAGAACTATACATCTCTAATTTTTAAATTACTTTATAAAATATTAAAGCACGTACTTTAATTTTGGGGGCATGAAACTAAGTGCTTACAAACATCTTTCACATTCCAAAATTAATATGAACTTACAAATTACAAAAACACATATTATACAATTATTTCTTTCATTTATAATTTTCTCTCTTGTTAGAGAATCATTTAAGGTATAACATTATTTATAAACTTATTATCTTTTATAAAAGAATGAAAGAAATAAGTCTTTTACTTAGATATCTTGAAATTGAGCGATTTGGAAGGGAAATCACTTGTAAGAATTAAAGAGGTACTAAAAATCCTTTTTATTATAATTTGAATATTGAAATTTCAAGATTTATTCTCCACTTAGGTATAGTATAGCTGAGTAATTAACAGCGAGTCACTGATAAAGTTTAAAAAAAATCAAAAATTTTCTTTATTGTAAATTGAGTTTTAGAATTTCAAAATTTGTTTATATTAAAATTTTCAAGTAGCGTTAAAACGCATGAACGCATGCAAAGGTTATGATGAATTACTATTTATATTATTTATTATTAGATATTATTTAATTATTTTGTATTGTGCATGTTGTTGATTGTATGGCTATATAAGAAATATAATTTTCTTTTTATGAATTTTTGGAATCCAAATTTAGAATTTAGTCGTCTAAGAAAAAATCATGACAACTCTAAAACATTTACAAGGATAATCCGTATCTAAACCTTCATTCGATAGAAATGATTACACATATTGGAAGCTTAAAATGAAAATGTTCCTACAAGCTAATGACTTTGAGTTTTGAGATAAAATTAACGAGGGCAGTGTTATACACTTTCAGTATATTACACTATCATCAAAGGAGAAGGGTTAAAGTTGGTCGGCTGCCACTTCTTTATCTTTGCCTAGTGTCCGTAAACATGTCCAATTGTTGAAAAATGAAGAACGCTTATCTGTCTTCTATTGGTCCTATGTGATGGCACACCTCTTCGTACATTTGCATCATGTGTTGAAGAAAAATGAAGAACGTTTATCTCTTCGGTTCTGCTTAAATGTCTCAATTCTGTCACATATCTCTAGTATCACTCTATTATGTTTTATTTATTAATTGAGCTAATAATAAAAATATATCTTTTCTTTATTTTTTATTTGCTTCATAATTTAATATTTACAACACTCGCTAGACTTAAGACTTTCAATCATATTTTTTTTATTAATGTTGTGGATTATAACAAATAATTTATTATAATTATTTAATAATTGAAAAAAAAAGAGAAAGAATTTAACTATGATTAAAATAATTTAAATGTAGTAATTTTTCTTTTTGTTTATATGGTAGAACTGCAGAAGCAATTTACTAGTTTGATCGTTTTAATATACTCAATAGCTTATAGGGCAAAAATTAAGGATAAAAAATGGAAATGATGAATAAAAATTTTAAAATTTTTGACATGGAAGAGATTTTCGGTATTGGGTGAGGTTTAATTTTATTGGATTGGATTGAAATCGAGGTTGGGTTAGATCAGATCAAATTACAAGCATGCCGAAATTAATCAATTCTCAACCCATTTTTTTTTCTACTTTTGATTTGATACAACAATCAATCATGTTTGGTTGATTGGCGTTTTTCTCAAATTGATATAAATAAAGCTTGCAATGTATTTTGCACAACCTGCAAATTAGTGTTCATATGACGTCACTTATTATGCAATAACATGTCCAAATTCTTGGATATTAATAGTGCATATTTAATTAATTTAAGTATTTTATTTGCCATGAGGGCGTAAGTGCGGAGTTACGGTTGAAAGTTAACAGTCTGATTAGTGGTTATTATAGATAAGTACTTATTATTATAATTAACTTATTATACCATATTATGTGATAAGTATTTATTAGTATTTTTTATGAATCTGAATACTCTTGGTAATCCTTTATCCTCAGTTGGTAAAAACTATTTAATTAGGAGAAAGTCCTTATCCCATATAACTAGCTTTTGCTCCAACTGAACTGATGATAAAGGAGATTACGGAAATAATTGCATACACTCATACAGGAGTAATGAACAGAGTTCACAGAGGTTTCAAGATTGTTTCAAATTTAACATGGGATTTTTCTCTTTTTTATTTATTATAGTCCTGCTTCAGGTGTAGTAAAACTAATCACCATTCCAACAAAACAATTACAATATTCAAAAACATCCGTTATGTTAAAATAATTGAATCGCGCAATTGTGATTTAACCCCTAAACCAAATCATAGCATGTTTATATATGCAAAGTGCTGACTAACACGACCCAACAAAACATATGCAAGGAAAGCACAAAAATTAAGCGTAACGTCATTAAGGGCCAACATTTGGATCATGCATCAGCTCTTAGCAGCTGGATAGGTTAAAAAAAAAAAAAAGGAACAAATATACCCTTGTCATCATTCTACAAACCAACTTTGATTTCTAAACTCAATCAGCCACCTCAGTTTCTGCGCTTGCCACCTCTTCCACGGCCATGTCCACCACTTTTTCCTCCACGACCCTTGCCACTACAACCTCCTAATGCTTTATTGGCATCTGATTTTATTTTCATGTCTTCAGGCAAGGTAAGTATATGATCCACACACTTCCTGAAGCTGAAATCATCAACGGTTGCATCCTCCCTAATTAGGAAAAAACACCTACTTTTCCACATTGGATGATGTCGAACTTGGAAAGCTTCAATCCCTCCACCAATCTTTGTATCAGGTTCCCGATGACCCTTCTTGAGCAAGTCCAGCAACACCATGTGCTCATACTGAAACACAAACCAACCACTCCTTTAATAAAATAGAACCATGAATGCAGATCACAAAGGAGTTTACCAACCAACAATCAATCACAAGTTTATTGAGAAGAACTGTAATACAAATCTTGATGAAAAGTACTATTACTACTATTACAACATGCCAATAATTCCTGATGTAGATTTAATTTTCTGAAAAATAAAGCCATTGACTAAGGGTGGAATTTTCCATTTGCATCAAAGCAGATTCTAAAATGAAAAAAAAAACAAAATAATAATAATAATTATTTTTTGGATAGTGAGATTCAACCTATGATCCATGCATACCCTTAGCTCTATCCCACCCTTGAAAAGCAGAGTCTTCAATATCTCAAGATAAAATGCCCAATGTATGTATATTTTGTACACACAGAAAAATAAAGACCATCTATTAATTGTCTAAGTTGAAAAATCTCCAGCTTGCAAGAGTTTGATGTGCCACGGATGCAGCCAATATCAAATCCCTACAAAATTTTAGAACACTGAAATTGAATGTTCAATTTGGACAACTATCTGCAACCACCCCCACAACTATGTCCACACCATAGCTATAACCTATTTCTCTCCTCCACCAATATTTAACTTTCTCCACAAAAACAGTTACCATCTAGCCATTTTCACTGCTCAATCCATATTTACTAGGAAAAAGGATCAAACCATCGCAATCCACCTTCTGTTGAAATATTAGCACTCTAATCAAACTCCTCTGTTTCATTCATACACATTAATTTTAAGTTACTGTTCAATGCTTCCTGTCCTCCCTATAGTACCAAAATTTGAAATTTGTCTCTGTTTTTAAAACAATTCTCTGTACCTTCAACAACAGAGCAACAATACCCCATTTTTTGTTATCATATTTGAAATGTAAATGTAAATTCTAACCATATTTTCTATTGCATAATCAATTCAACCATTCATGAAAGATAATACCATAACTTGTTTAAAAGAAAACCAACTGGAAATTTTAATGAAGGTATCTTTCTAGTTAATAATCCACATTAAGTAATCATTGCTTCAAGAAAATTAGCCAATCAATTAAATTAAATTCAAACCTTTTCTTACTTTCATCCAAATTATAATTCAAAAAGCATACCTTGTTGACGTTAACATTGGGAGGCCAGAAGTGAAGAAACTTATAAAAGTAATCAAACATCTGAACTGATGATCCAAACTCCTTTGGTCCCAGCATAACCATATCTGACCCATCTTCTTCTCCTCCCTTTTGGGTGTTATCCAATCGTTGTTCCTCAACCGACTTCTCACCATCGTCCAGTTTTTGCTTCTTTGAAACATCACTGTTTCCCTCGTGCTCCTCCTCCCTTGATCGCTTGGCCTTCGAGTTAGTGCCATTTTCACCTCCTTCCACATCCATGTCTTCAGTTGCCGTGTTGGTCTCTGTGAATTCTTTTGATGCCTCTGCCATTGCTAAAAGCCTAGCGCTTTGCTCTTACAAAACTTGCTCTTGTTAGATGATTCTGTATCTGTATGTAAAGCAACTGTGACTCAATCTGATAGTTTAATTGAGGTTTATGGTTTCGAAGCGTAGGGATGTCAATAGTGCAAGTTTGGGACGGACACTACCAAACCCATATCCGCATCGGGAATTGAAACATCAAACTTACAATGAGTTTAAGGAGGACTCAGTATGACATTTTTGTAGCGGCAGCAGTACGGCTTTGGGATGAATATCCTCAAACCCGCATATGCATTTGCATAAAAAAACATAATACCAAAACCTTCTTAAAACCTGTTATATCAGATATTTAACCCTTACCAAAGCCATGTGAATATGACAGTTTTTTAGCAGATTTGCAGAAATCAAGCATGTCATAATATGTATAAATCTAGACGAGTAATGTGAATGATTAATACTTCAAATAAAAAAAAAAAATTGGACAAACAAAGATATCCAGTAAGTAGCATCTAGCCATGACCAATGTCTTAGAATCCCCCAGCAACCTAGTCATCCAAATTCATCAAAAGCAAGCTCATTAAATGAAATTGAAGAAGTTTGAAAACTATTCAAGCACTGAACAAAAATAACATCTTCAGCAAGCAGTAGTTTTCATCTTAACAGGATAAGGTAAACTTATTCGACAGCAAGAGAAAGTCATCAACTTGCGAGCACGTATATATTTTCCTTGTCCAAGTTAGCATATACAAAATTGTACAAGGGAAATAAGAAAAGCGATACATCCACGTTACGTACGTAAATGCAAGGGGTGAAAACTATCCAGCAAGCTCTATCAACTAGAATTAAATACATACTAATCATAAAAAGAAAATTGTTTTCGAAATTATTAAGTGCTTCATCTATGTCACAAGCGCATTGCAAGTATCTGCCCGACTCGATTATAGAGAATTTAATTACTTACATAAATGGCAACGCAGGGGTGCGACTGCGACGGGGTGGTGCGGTGAGACTGCAACGCACTTGGGGTGCTGAGCGACGAGGCAGCGCGTTGCGGACGAGCGGTGCGGGGCAACGCGGTGCGTTGCGGCTAGGGTTTGGAGAGAAAATATATTGAAATATATTGAGAGTAGTGTGCTGAGGACGTGGGGCTAGACTATGGAAAGAGAGAGAAATTAAAGAAATTTTTTAACCTCGCAGTATTTTAATAAAGGACCGCCGTTTTGATTAACAAAAAATTAAAAAATAAAATAAAATGAAATAAATATTCGCGGGATTTAACAACGGCCGAAATCGTTTAGAATGAGAGAGAGAGAGAGAGAGATTAGAGATTTGAATAAACCACTGCTATTTTGATGTTAAAAAAAATATCATCAAAACGACGTCCAATTTGATGATTTTAGTAAGCAAAAGAAAAATTATAATGAAATATTCATGCTAAACTTGTTAGAAGGCCTATCAATCTTGTTTCATTGGGAGAAGATGCTAATAGTTTGAGGGTAAAATTGTCATTCACGGGCATGCGCAGTTGAGAATCTATATATTCTAGATTAAAAGTATTGTGTTTAAGTAGAATATATAATAAATATCATAAATTTTGATTTATCATAAATCAAATGATAAAAAAAAAAAGAAGAAGAGTGAGGTTATGCTTTTGTTTATTAGGTTATTTTTGTCATAATGTATGTTTTTTGACTTCTTTAATTAATGAATTATAAAAGTAGTTAATTTGATAAATGAATTAATAAAAATAGTTACTTTGATTAATTTTCTAAAAATATAATAGATAAAAAAAAATTTAAAAGTAATTAACGAAAAAATTGTATAAAAAATTTAGACTCGAAAACTTATTATTATTTGTGTGATTTAGACTTAGACGATAATGAGGTAGATAAAATATTAATTAAAAAAATTAGACTTCGAATTACTTAACATAAAAAATATATTATTTAGAACATAATTTTTTTAAATGAAAAAAATAATAATAAAACTTTTTAAATTTTATAGAAATTAGAGTTTAATTATATCTCTTTCTAAATTTTTTTTAAAATAAATTTGTGATAATTCCACTTGCAAGCATATATAGCATAACATCGTAGAAGAATGTAAATGAGTGATGTGAAGACTCCTCTCAAAATCGCAATTGGCTGCATGGTAGCTGCTCTCAGTTTCTTTCTATTCTTCTACAAGGCGTTTGAGTTGAGAAATCTATATGAAGAGTTAAATCTCCTTATGTCTTGAAACACAGAACATGGCAATTGTCCGCGTTCCAGGACTATTGGCTCTTTCCCATCACTACTTACAGAAAATGTTGACAGTTTATTTGCTTCCATAGCACAGCGGTTAATCTTGTAAAAGATTGTTCACTGGAAAAGATTGGAAAATGGATGCCACTTTCGATGTTGACGTTTTTGGTTGGAGTATATTTTGTGTTTTATACGGGTGTTGGGAGTTTGATATGTTTGTGTTACAAGCTGTCGAGCAAGGTCAAGTAAATGATTCTAGCAATTGCTTCTGATTTAGATTAATTTGTGAGCATGGATTTTGGACTCAGTTATTTGAAACGATTCTATGGCCTAATATGCAACAAATCTATTAGTTTTACCTACATCACAAGCATTTTATACTTATATTGAATATATATATATATATATATATATACATATATATATCAAATATACATGTAAAACATAAATGAGTTTTTTATCTTGTTAAATTGATGAGTTGACAAAAAATAATTTTAAATTTACGAAATTCTAACAATTTATACCATTTAAATTGTAAAAAGAGAAAATTATAAAATTTTGAGATATAGAGAACTTTCTTCTTTTTTTTTTTTTAAGAACTAAAAAAAATAAAGCTATTCTTTTATATTATCCCTTTTTATTTTTTGAATTAAATAATTAAGATATTTATTCATAATTACCAACTTTACCTTTGAGTAAATTAATGAAAATATGAAACAACAACAAAATAATAATTATTTAATAATTATTATTCATTATACTTTAATCCTTATATTTGTGTAAAATTATTTACTTTACCATTAAAGAAATAATAAGCAATATATTCAAGAGTTTACTATCAATTATCTAATAATTATTAATCATTAACGATAACTTTTGTAAATTTAAATTTAACTTCTTTAATTGTTTTTATTATGAGTGTGTCATATAATTTACACTAAATTAAGTAAAATATAAAATTATGAATTTTTTTTAAATATTTTAAAAAATCATAAATACATATAATACTTACATATATTTATTTAAATTATTATATTATTTTGAAAGGTATTAGCCTTTTATAGATAATATTTTTTTTTCTCTCAAATATCTTTCAATGCATCAGATTATTAGTATGACCATACAAGTTTATTATAGATTAACTATAAACTTGTTCTAAACTTATCGAATCTGAACATTTTGAAAATTTAATGACTATGATTAATATTTAATAATAGATTAACGCCCTTAAACCATAATGCAGAAGTATTTTATCGAACCCATTCAAATTTTGCGTACTATATAGTTAATATCCTTTTGTTGTCTAATTATAATCAAGAAAGAGTTCATGAAATATCAAAATTTTAAACTGATATAAACACAAATCATCATTTAATATGCTCTAAACTCGTTAATACAAAATTTTTCATATGACTTTAATTCAATCTATCTATATATTTATTTTTTAGGTACTTGTTGATATTCGTTTAAGAGTTTAACTCTAAATAGAGTGAGGGGAGTACTAAACCTATGTATTCAAGCCAATAACTCCTATATTGATCATTATTCATTTTCAATGTAAACAATACATGACCAAATCAATTTTAATACATAAGATGTAATTAGTTTCGTATTTATATACTATAAAAATCATGTGCATTTACATCATATTTAAATCATAATGTCTGAAGTCATAAGGTTATATCATACATGAATATAATTATACGATAAATCATTGACTATATGTATTATCATGTGGTTTATCATCAATTGGTCATTGTATAAAAGATAATTTTCTAACTATTAATTCATAGTAATGTCTTAATAATGTGACTTTTATCATTATCCACATTAATATCATCTTATGATATTAATGTGAATATCATCTTATGATATTCACAAAAAATATTCAGTATACTTATTATGTGATGTTATTGCTTATTTAATACCACCTCTATAGAGAATAGTTTTAATAATATTATTTAATAATTAAATAAATTATTTAGATAATTTACAATATACTTTATTTAAATGTATGTTAAAATAAAAAAATTATTTATACTTATGAATAAATAATAATTTTTTATTAATAATAAATAATAAATATATATACAAAATTATATATCTTTAAAGATGATAATACGAATGACTTTTAGGTTATATCATAATAAACTTTCACTTGCACTAAAATCATTCACTGTTGTATCTCATATCTAATTTCTCAATAAAATAATCAAACTACTTATATGTTATCACTTTAGTCAGCAGGTCAAAAATATTTTCCGTTGAAAATATTTTTTGAATAATTATTTCTTCAATTTTAACAAATTCTCTTAAAATTTCATATTTTACACTAAATATGTGTAGACTTTTAGTGTGTGCACTTGATTCATTTGCATGTATAATAGCTTCAATATTGTTATAAAACATAATTATCAAATAAGTTGTGTTTGAAACTACACCTAATTCAAACACGAACTTACGTATCCAAACAGCCTCTTTTACTTTTTCTAAAACGGTAATATATTCAGGTTTAGCAATAAAGTCTGCTATCATCGTTTGTTTAAAAATTTGAATATAAGAATATGAGTATCTTTAAATATTTAACTCTGAATATCCATAACTCAAATCTAAATCTTTAGTCCTCTCAAGTACATAAGAATTAATTTTTCTACTAACCAGTGTTTCTTCTGTGGATCATCTTGATATCTACTTGTAACACTTCAATATATGTTATATTAGGTTTTGCACATAGTATTACATACATTACGCTACCTACAACTAAAATATAAGGTACACTCCGCATTTGTTGTCACCTTTCATTAATCTTTTGACCCATATTTTTATAAAGAAGGGCAAGAGACCGCTTATAGAGTTTTCCATACTAAACCTTTTCAGCATTATCTTTATGTACAATTTCTAATATAATTTAATTATCTTTTTTGTTTTATCTTTATACACATAAATTATAAGGACATAAATTGTTTCTCTTAAGTTTTTTTTATAGAAGAGGTTCTAAATAACCATATTTTCACCTCAATCATCATGTCAATATCATTTTTTATCAATAATATATCATCTACATATAATATGAAGAACATGATAACATGATCTTTAACGCATTTATAAATACAAAATTTATTTAAGTTTTTCACAAATCCAAGTAATTTGATCACATCATCAAATCAAATATTTCAATTTTTAGAAACTTACTTCAATCCATAAATGGATTGATGCAATTTGCATATCTTATTTCTATCTACAGTAGTTAAAAAACTTATGGGTTATTCCATATAAATATTTTTCTAAAGATACCTATTGAAGAATGCAACTTATACATCCATCTACCAGATTTCATAATTATGATATGTTGCAATGATTAGCATAATTAAATTAAATATTTTTCTTCGATATGATCTAATCTATAATGCAATAGAAATTTAAAATTTGTTTCATTTTAAATATTTTTCTTGATAATGAATGTAATTGAATCATGATTGTTCAATTCAAGGACATACAAATCATCTCTATCAACAAATACATTTCTTAAATATAATAAATATTCATTTTTATTAAATCGCATGCTGTAACTATATTTATATAATACAAAAATAATATTTCTAGTAGTTTTAGTAAAATACAAGATAGAATCTAAACTCAAAATATGCGTAGTAGACAATGTAAACTGAAAAGATCCCTTAACTTCTGTAATAACCATTGCTCTATTAACTATCTTCAAAATGATCTCACCTTTCTGCATTATTGAACTATTCGACATTGCCTATAAAGAAATACAAATATAAGTAGTAACTGTTGAATTATTTATTCAAGATTAAGTATTTAAAATAATATTTATTTCATACTCAATCATATTAATCATATTACAACTATACATACTTTTTTTTGGTCTTTTTAAGACTCTTAAGTTACAGAGGAAATTCCTCTTCTGGTGTCCTTTCTTTCCGCAATGAAAATAATTTCCTTTTGCCTTTACTTTTTTTTACCTTAAACTGAATTTTCTTAAAGTTTTTTTGCTTTGTTAGATCAACCTCTGGATCTTTTTTTTTTTTTTTTTTTTTATGTTTTCTAGGACTTCTTGCTAGTTCCATTAGCTGAAGCCATATAGACATTTTAGTGTCTTTTCCTTCCATTGTTTTGTTTACAAAATTCTTGAATCTTATTGAGCAATTTAGGAAGATCTACTTAATTTTGCTTAAATTATAATTAGTCATAAATAATTTATAACTAGCTGAAAGGGATTGGAGAATCAAATTTATTTTAAGATAATCTAGCATGATCACCCCATAAACATCTAATTACCCAAAAAAATTAATTATCTTGATAATATGATTATTTGGTGCCTTTTCCTTGAGCCTCATATCAAAGAAAGAAGCATACAATTCGCATTCTATCACCTTTGAATTCTCACGTACAACTCTTATAAAGTGATAAAAATATAATAAACATTTCAAACATTACAATAAAGCATATTCATGCATATTCATAACTATGTGTAACTAGCATGCACATATAAGCATCAAATACATATTCATACACTTAGTAAAATGTATTATTCATATATGAATATATCAAATATATTCCTTTTAGGCATGCATATAATCAAATTAAATACATAAACAAAATATTACAATACATATATGCATTTAAACATTTTAAATACATATCAAAAGTAATTAGTCAATTACACCAATAACAAAGTCAGTTTACTATCATGTAAATACACATACGTATACATACATGAATCTTATTACGCATACACGCACATGTGTGCAACACACACGCACGCACACATATTAAATACATTAACAATCAATACATTTATGTGTTTAACACATTTAAACATATTAGGCCATGATGAAAACCATCCCTCTCATCTCCAACTCATAATGGTTAAAAATATAGAAATAAGAAAATAAAAACTCATTTAAATTTCCGAGCATCCATATACACATATAGATCTCATCATAATGTATGTTTAATTTTGATAAAAACAATTTTTTCATCAATTTTCACCCATAGCCGAAATCTATAGATTCCAAATCTATTACAACATCAAAAGGAAAATAAATTAATGAATATATTTGCATCTTATGCAAATTCATCCATTAAATTTTAAGATCTTATCTTAATGACTTCTAATAACATTAAAACATCAAAACACATGTATTCAACTCAACTAAAGCTTCATAATCTCATTATTAATCATCTAATCATATCATATTCAATAAACAAAACAATTTTTTTATAAAAACCCTATATGATTGAATTTACCCATGTACATTTCTTTTGATTTTTAACCAAATATAAACAAATTAAGGCCACATAATTCATCCTAATTATGCTCTGATATCATTTGAAAGGATTTCATGGCCTAACATGCAGCAAATCTATAAGTTTTACTAACACCAAAAACATCCCATGCTTAAATTGAACATATATAAAATATGTGTAAAATATTAATTAAATATGAGTTTCTTATCTTGTTAGGTTGATGAGTTGATGACAAATGGCATCAAACCTATAAAATCCAACAATCTATACTACCTAAATTGTAGAGAGAGAGAAAGTAAGGAATTTTAGAGAGAGAGAGTTTTCTTCTCTTTTTTTAACTAAACAAAGTAAAGTTACCTATTTCATATTATTCTTTTTTTTATTTTTGAATTAAATAATTAAGATATTTATCTATAATTATCAACTTAACCTTTAAATGAATTAATAGATAAATATGAACTAAGGACAAAATAATAATTATTTAATAATTATAATTTATTACACTTTAAACCTGATACTTGCGCAAAATTATTTACTTAACTCTTAAAGAAATAATAAATAATATCTTCAAGGGTTTATTGATAATTTTTTAATAATTATCAATTATTAAGGATAACTTTTGTAAATTTATATTTAAATCTTTTAATAATTTTTATTATTAATATGTCACATAAACGCTAGGTTATCAGGTATGGAGCGGATAACTACTGAAAGCATCACTTTTGATTCTGCAATATTTTGTTCATTAATTACTCTAGATTCTTTCATTTTTAACTTTACTAAATTTATATTTAAGTCTTTTGATAATCTTTATTTTCAATATGTCACATAATTTACACTAAATTATATAAAAATACAAAATTATGAAAATATTTTAAATATTTTAAAGAATCATAAATATATGACACTTCTATAGATTTCTTTTGACTATTATATTATCTCGAAAAATACTAACTTTTTATAAATAATATTTTCTTTCCCTTGAATATCTCTCAACATATTAGATTATTAGTGTAACTATGAAGATTTACTATGAATTAGCTGTAAATTTTTTTTAAATTTATGAATTCATATATTTTGAAAGTTCAATAATTATGATTAATATATGATAATATGTCATAATCCCTAAATCATAATAAAAAGTACTTCATCGAATCCATTCAAATTATAGATACTATGTAAGTAATATCATTTCGTTATCTAATTTTAATTAAGTAAAAATTCACATAATATCAAAATTCTAAATTGATATAAATACGAATTATCAATTAATATGTCTTTAACTCATCATTATAAATTCTTTCGTATGATTTTAATTCACTATAATCAGAAATTTATTTTTCAAGTATTTATTGATATTCGTCTAGAAACTCGAATATGAATATAGTTAATAGATACTCCAAATAGATTTTATTTTGACTATCATTCATTTGTAATGTAAATAACATATTATTAAATTGATTTTAACATACAAAACGTGATTAATTTTGTACTTATATAATATATAAATTATGCATATTCACATGAAATTACAAGTGCAGATCCTAACAGTTATGCTTCAATTATAAGCCTATAACAATGAGGTTTTTATTTGAAACCACAAAAATATAACTTAGGGCAATTTAATTTGTTTTTTCGTTGCAATTAGTCAACACACAATTAAAGAAAACAATAACACTATAGAGAGAGGGAGTTAAGTATGTTTTTTTATATAAAATTTTTAGCTAAATGAAGTTACCAATAATTATTTAAAAATATAAATTTATCAAAAATAAAAAGTATATATCAAGAAACTAATAAAATATTTAAAAGAAAAATCTAAATATAAAAAAAAATTGAAGCTAAAGATCAAATTATTCTAAGTTCATCTGGACATGAGCCTTATAAGTGGAAAAAAAATATTTACTTTATGATAAGAAAATTTAATGAGACATAATTAATGAAAGAAATATATATTGAGAATGGAAACAACATATGAAAAAAAATAATAAAGTAAGTTTTAAATGAATTTAATAAAATATAACAATAATAAGCTTCATGGATTTAAGTAGTAAAGTAATTTTAAAAATAGGATTAAATAATAAAGATGATATATCTAATTCCAATATAAGCCTTAAAAATTTAGAACAATTAAAAGTTTGAGACCTTACATATTATGATTAATATGCTAATTTTTTTTCTATAGTTATTAGAGTCAAATTGAAAAATCTTTTTGTAAAGAAATTTCACGTAAATTTTTTAATAAATTACAAGGTAAATTAGGAGAACTGCTTAGTGAAGAGACAATAAAATGGTTAGAAAAAAATATTAGTTATAATAGAAATTTATTGCTTCTTTTAGAATTTCTTAGATAAAAAAAATTTAAAAATATTATAACCAAAAAAAGCAGTATAAAATTTAAAGATGTACCAATGTATGGTTATAATAATCGAAAAAAAACTATAAAAAAACATAAACAACCTCATGAAAAACAGTAAAAAATATTTTAAAAGAAAATTTAGGACATATAAGTCATTTAAAAAATAAAAAATGCTAAAAAAATAAAAGAATATATTTAAAAAAAGTCATTAATCTTTTTTTATGTTGAAATGAAGGTCATGTAATGCCAAATTGTCTAGAAGCTAAAAAATTAGAAGCAAAAGTTTTTCTAAATTATTTGGAAGAAGAAATTCAAGGAGTGATAATGAAGTTTTCGTAAAAGATTATATTAGAAGCAAAAATAGAAAAGAAAGCTATAGTTCACAAAGTAATATAGATTTAGATATCAAGGTTAATGTTATAAAATTTAAAATCTATAGTTTTACAAAGCATTGTGTTGAATGTAAAAAGATAATAACTTAGAGAGATATTAATAATATTAGTTATTTGATTTGTTAAGAATGTAATAAAAATTATGAGTCTAAATAATTATAATTAGAAAAAAATAAAATATAAATAAAGTTAGCAATGATTTAAGAAATATAGATGTAGATGTTCAAAATAAAAATAAAAATAAAAAATTAACAGTTATAATAATACATGAAAGTATACTATCAATAGAAGATAGATTTAGATTAAGATAACTTGTAAAGATAGGAAAATTTAATACTAAACAAATATAAATGATTTATTATATTATAAATACATTGGTATATAATAAAAAGCATATTTTACCTTTGACTTTTATTAATAGGACCATTGGGGTATATACAAATTTATTATAGGATTAAATAGCATTTCAAAAATAATGGAGGAATGACTTTAACTTTTGTTATAGAATTTTTCTTTTAAAAAAAACAACAATAATACAACCTAAATTCAAAACTAATATAGTATCTTATGAAAAATAAATTAAACAAATAGATAATAACATAGAATTTGAATATTTTGATAGTTTAGTAGAAGACAAAGAAGATGAAGTTTTAAATACAAAAAAAATAGATAAAATAGATGTAGAAAAATACATAGAAGAGGTAGTTAGTATAAAAAAACAAGTAACTTGTACATGGTGTCATTTCTGGCCTATAATAGTAAAGTAAATAATAATAATAATTAAATGAGTTTGACTATGATTTATGCAAAAATAATTTTGGGATGTAAAATTTGAAATTATTACAAAATTGAAAAATGATAAAACATAATTTTTTTTGTTTTCTTTTTTTTACTAATTGTATTAAAATCAAATTCAAATATATATATATATATATATTTAAATTTAAACATTGTAAATTTTAAAATTCTTTTGGTATAAAGTATATAAAATCTCAATTCTAAAATCTCAAATTATTTGGTTTATAACAATTATTTGTATCACCTCCCACAGCCACCCCAAAAAAAAAAAAAAAAAACTCAATCAATTATTTTCTTAACTTTTTTTTATTTATTGTTTAATATCTCTGATTTTTTTAAATACATTCTAATCAAAAATTTTTTTTATTAATAGTATGAATTTTTTTTTTATCAAAGTAAGTTTTTACCTATATTAATACTATTTAATTTCCATGAAAAATGATACATGTAGTCTTCGTGTATTTTTAAGAGCAATAATAACTCTTTTTTTTTCTTTTAAAAAAGGGAGGTTGGATAGTTTCTAGTCATGGAGCATAATAATATTTAAATCACAAATTAAATGGGATTTAAACAATTTCTTTTTTTTTTTTTTTGGTTCCATTGGCATAATTGACTTCCTCCAGTCCAACGACAATTTTATGCCTCATTGAAAATTATTTGGTAAGAACAGAAGTTGTTCTACTAACTTCATGCAATAGTAACAATAATGACGATCTCTCTATATATATATATATATATATATATATCACGCAATACGTAATTGGACGACCACAATCTCAATTCTAATGATAATACTGAGGCTAACCAAACTAACTCTTGATCCATCTTGATTTGTTCGCGCCACGTGTCTTTGATTTGGCAGATGAGTTCATTCTCATTCAAAATGGCAAGAGACTTCCATGCTGGTGGTACTGCTGTCTTAAAAAGAATTGGTCCAAGTCCAAGCAAGCTGTGGAAATAACTTGGCGGTTCAATTCTTTTATTTAATATATATATATATATATATATAAATCTAATGAAGCTTGAAAGTTGGCTTGGCTTGGCTTGGCTTCTCACCTGGACGAAGTCAAAGTTAACGTCCAAGAAATTTTCCACCCCGAACAACTGGATTGCTTTGCTTTCGTGGCCCATTGCATAACACAACATTGTTTGTGTCGTGTCAATAAAATGGAAAATCATTTCACATTGCCAATGGGGTTTCAAAAGGAAATGAGCTCAAGAAATACATTCATTAAATTTAATTATATTAGTTATTCTTCTAATTTTTTTTTTATTTATAATTTGATAAAAAAAATTACAATAATAATATTTCTTTCTCTATCTAAGGCAAGAAATTTGGACAAAAAGAAGAAATCTTTGCCCAAAAAGACAAGGAATGATATCCAAAACCAGTTTAGATGCTTTTAATCAATTATATTTTTTAAATTTATTTTTATAACGACAAAACCAAAAAACGAAAATTGTGTGATGATGACTGACCGACGGACGGTGAATGGTGATGGTATCAGATTGAGACCACCAAACACAATAGCTAGCTGACGTCAGAAAAATTAGGACAAAAAGCAAACAGTGACTCACTGTCAAATGTAACATTAACCTTATCTTTGGACGGACGTTAATCAGCTTCGTTTAAACCGAGCCAGCCTCTCATTTTTTATATAAAAAATAAAAATACACAAATCAAAAGCTCTCTTAATTCTATCATTTCAAAGCAAAGAAACACAAGGGCAAGGGCAAGCGTGTGGGCGTAGATTATTCTGACTCCAAAATCGCCTTTTTTTTCGATCACATTTTCAGGTATTTTCTCATTTTTACTGAATTTTTATATTTTATTTTTAGCTTTTACGATCCTTGATTTTGTTGTAGTTTGATCGTTATTGTGGGTCTTTTATGAAGATTCTTGGGGGGTTTTTGCATTGATCATTTAATTGAATGACGAAATTGTTTTGTTCTTGTTCGTACAATGTTGAGGGTCATGCATGGAAAAGTTTGGGAATTTGATTAAAGGTTTATTTGTTTGGTCGCCTCGGCAAATAGACGCAAATGAGAAATTTGGTCTTTCTTTTTTCTTTGATGAAAATCGGTTTCTCAGCTTACAGAAATAATTTCATCTGAGTTATTTGAACCACCAAACAGAAATTGAATTGGTTGACTTCAGGATTGATCGATTTATGTGGTAAATTGACTTTTTTTGTGCTGGTTAATGATTCTTTTTTTGTATTACAATGGAACATCTATTTTTTTTTTATGTGGGTAAAAAAGAAGACAGGAAAGTTTGCCTATATTTTTATCTGGATGATCACCTGGTATTAAGATTTTTAAATTTCATAATTTGTTTGTGGGCTTAGTGCAGTGTTGTTATGATTATATCCTGCCTAATTGTTTGGACCAATATGTAATACTGGAAGTTTGGGCATCTCAGAACAGGAACAATGAGTGATCAACTGGTTTTGTGTGTTGACCGCCTCATAACATCTGATAGTTTCCACTCGACTCAAGGAATCGAAGCCCCAGTAACATCTGGGGAGGGTTCCAGCTCTCATTCTGCTGACCCACCAGCTTGTGTCATTAGCGTGAAGGAATCGGGAAAACATGGTGTGTCTGAAGAAGAAGAACCACTTATTCAAACGGTGGAATGTCGTATATGCCAGGAGGAGGACAGTATTAAGAACCTGGAGGTTCCATGTGCTTGCAGGGGCAGTTTGAAGGTACTAATCTTTATAGTGTTTTCTATCTTTAAGTTGCATTATGATGATATCAAGGAGACCTGTTATCTCCTTTTAGATTTTGTACTTCTCAACTTAAAATATCTTGAAGTGTTTACGTTCTTTTTCATCTGAAGAATATTCTTATTCCCTAGTAATTGGACACCCCTTTTGTAGGCTCGTAATTCATTCTTGTTTGTTCAATTTGTATTCCCTTTCTTGAGGGGAATATGCAGATTTTACATACACATGCAGGCCATTTTCAGACTTGTATTAGCTATGGTTAGAACAGGACCGGACCTTTGTGAGGGCTGACCCGGTTATAGCCATAAAAAGGAAAAGTCCCCCGCCATGTTATCTTACAGTACCATATTTCTTTACGAACTCCATAAAAAATTTCACGGCACTTTTTTACAATATTGTTTCTTACATTAGAAAGTTACAAACCCCATTTCAGTCTATTACAATACTGTCATTGATGTTATAAAATTACAAAATGGTATTTATAAATAAAAATATTTTCATCATTTTTATAAACAGTTCCAAAAAAAATTTCCTCATAATCCTTCTCTTTCTATTGTCAACTTCTTGTATTATCGAAATAAAATGCACTTTCAGTTAAAAATTTTCAATTTTATTATCAACCTTAAGTTATATTTTTCACTCAGTCTTTTTTTTTTATTAATATTTGTATGAGAGGATTTGTTGTTTGATAGGATTGTAGTAAAATATTATTGAGATGTTGAAAAATATGCAAAGAGCCCATGATTGTTTATTTAAAAATTTGATTTTTGTCAATAATGTGACAAACAAATGTATGTTTGAAATATTTTATTTTAGAAGAAGACATTATATTATCTTTATCAAAGTTGTTTATTTTTTAAAGATAGTTATGTCCCTTTTAGCCATTTTTTTTAATTTACAAAATTCCCTTGTACCATCAAAATTCATATATGTATAATAAACATTTAATTTAGCCCGGTCTAATATAAAATCACAGATCTGCCTCTGGGTTAGAACGGGCTTTTATAAATTTTATTTTCTCGAAATAATGGCACTATATGTGTTGAAAACACTCATGCGTTTCTCACTCTCTTTTATGTTATGTATCAGTGTGTGTGTTTCTTTTCCTTGATTTTGTGGTTTTATAAAGTCATCACCAAGGCTGACAAGTTTTATTTATCTAGTATGCCCATCGGAAATGTGTCCAGCATTGGTGCAATGAGAAAGGGGATATAACTTGTGAGATATGTCATCAGGTAAGTCACTGCTGTATAAATATCTGCAGATGTTGCTCATTTTGCTTCTGTCGAAAAATGAATCTGCTGTGTTGATGCATTCTGTATTTAAGGGTTTTATTAATGTTAAAGCCTACATCAATACTCTATAGGATTGTTTTATTTAAGGAAGCTGGAGTTGTTGCTCATTTGTTAAATGCTGTATTCAAGGAATCCTCTGCTTCTATGTTGATTTTGTTGGTCGTTGAGGTTATATTTCACAAGTTAGCTCTAATTACCTAATTGTATTGTTGTTTCTAGTGTTTGGGCATTGTTTATTATCATCACACAAATGCCTGCTGTAGAAGTATGATATGGAACTACTTGCTCAGGAAAAATGTTCTCTTTACTACTTCTCTTCTTGTTGGTGTTAATGCTAGCAGTTTGCATGCACTCTAGGTGTCTTCCATGGATTCTTCATTTTGATGCATGTAATGTTTACCATGAAATCTTGCCTTTGTCAAACATGACAAAGGTGTGTGTATTTGTTTGGGATCTCAAATTTCTATACACTTTTCTGGTGGGTTTTATTAAAATTTGGATTTGGCATCAAGTTTAAGATATTATTATTTATTCTGGAGTTGCATGTTAAAGAAAGTGAATGCAATTAGAACTCTCTCTCTCTCTCTCTCTCTCCCCCCCCCCCCTCCCCCCCACCCAGTGGTGTTAATGGCTGATGTATTAGATTGTGCACATAATTGATTTCTACGCTGTCAATTTATGTTAATGTACCAATTGGCACTTCATAGCTTTTTGTGAAGCATTTGTCTGTACATATTTTAAAAGACTTGTTTGTTTATGCCTGTAAATTTAAAGTTATTCTGGTTTGAGTTGCAGTATTGTATTGATCTGCTGATTTCTGCCTAATTGTTTCCTTATAACAGCCTTATCAACCTGGTTATACTGCCCCACCACCTCGTCCCCAGTCAGAAGAGACTACAGTTGATATCAGGCAAGTTTTACTTGTACATATACTTTGCCCTTTTTCTAAATGTGGTGATTTTTTCTTTTATTTCTTTTTTGGATGGTGCAAATATTGGAATTCCTTGTATCTGTTCCACTACTATCAATTTATGTGGGTGGGGTTTGGTGGGGTTAGTCGTATTACCCTGCTTGTGTTTTTGAATTTGATTTGTTGCAAGTAAATCAATATCATGAGTGCTATATGTAATTTGCAGGATAGTATTTTCAGTGTTTCATTCTTTTTTTTTTTTGGGTCAAATCTGTCATGCAGTGAGGTCTGGACAGTCTCTGGTGCTCCATTGGATCTGCATGACCCTCGAATTTTGGCGATGGCAGCAGCAGAGCGCCATTTGCTGGAGGCTGAGTACAATGAGTATGCTGATACAAATGCTAGTGGAGCTGCATTCTGTCGTTCTGCAGCCTTAATTGTAAGATCATTATTATTTAATGAAGAGAAAATCATGTGTTAGCTGTTCATTTGGTATGGAAATAGAATTATGTTGTTTTTGTAACGGAATATAGAATTTTGTATTTTATTGGTTTTTTTTTTTTTGGTTCCTCTTCTTCTTGAAATTGGTTTGTGGATCTTCCAGCAGTCGAGGAAACACATGCCCATTGAACATGTCACTACTTGTTTGTTATGTTATGTTGCTGTTGTATCTTGTTACTACTTACTGTTCATGTTTTATCCACCAATGGAGTGGCATGTGGTTCTAAATTTAGGTTGTTGGGTTGGGGTCCTAATTGTTGTCTTTGTGTTCCTTGGGGGCTTGTGTTTGCAATTAGATGGGAGTATTATATTTCAACTTTGTTGACCATCACTGGTAAAACATTACTATTATTGTATTTTGAAAAATAATTATTAGCTACTTTTCTTTGCAGTTAATGGCTCTTCTACTATTGAGGCATGCTCTAACCCTCACCAATTCAGATGGAGATGATGATGCTTCCACCTTTTTCTCTGTATGTTAGCTATGAATGTTCAGTTGTCTAGTAATTGTTTGCAATTATATTATTGTCGATTAAATGATGTCTGCTATGCTGGGCAGCTTTTCTTGCTTCGGGCTGCTGGTTTTCTTCTTCCATGTTACATCATGGCATGGGCTGTTAGTATATTGCAGCGTAGAAGGCAAAGACAGGTTAGTGGCTTCTCCTTTTCCAGGAAAGAACAAAGTACTTGTGTCCAGTCTAGTGAAGATATGACAATGAGATTGATTAAGAGTGAAAACCTTATGATATTTGGCATGTGACGATGATATCATTTGGCGATTATTACTGTTGTGGCATATCCATATTGTTTTTATTTTTGTTATTTTTTTATGTTATTTTATTTTGTTGGGTATGGAATCAGGAAGCAGCGGCACTTGCAGCAACAGAAGTTGCATTTATGATTCAGGCAGGGCAACGTCGGGGCCTGCACCTCACAATAGCACCGGGATCTGCTGTGACGCCTCATCAGGAGCCACTCCAATAAATAGTTTCCATTTACTTGAAAGGTAGGCTAGAGATTAATATCTCTGTGTGTGTGTGTGTGTTTTACTTCCTGTGAAGGCACCTTTGGGCATTGAACACTGTTTTGAAGAAAAATATAGAAATTTTATGTGGGTGTGTGTTTTACTTCCTGTGAAGGCACCTGTGGGCATTGAACTCTGTTTTGAAGAAAAATATAGAAATTTTATGTGTGTGTGTGTTTTACTTCCTGTGAAGGCACCTGTGGGCATTGAACTCTGTTTTGAAGAAAAATATAGAAATTTTAATGTGTTTTAATATTCGTCTAATGTGTTGTTATAAAGCTTGTATTTGTTTTGTTTTGTTTTATCTTGTGTGGAACTTATTTACTTGATATTATGAGATAAGTAACAAATGAGATTTTAAATGAGTATGTTCTTTTCAAAAATCTTGGATCCATTTGGCACAATCAGAATTTTATTGCATATATATTTTATTTAAGAAGGAAATGCAATGATTATGTCCATGTCGTTGTTGTTCACGTCAGTGGCCTGCTGCCTTGCCTTTTTCATTTTATTTGTCCTTTAGACTTAAAAAATGCTTCAATTTTACCCCGAACAAAAACCAGAACGAATGGATGGTGTACCCGTCTCTCGCAAAAGATTTAAGAGAAGTAATGTAAATACTTGTTTTATCCTTGGAAAAGGTAGTTTCCATTGTTAATATTAGGAATATGGGAACTACTACTGCTACTTCCCAATGAAATTTTAAAGGTAGATGAAAGTTTGGCTAGAATTCTGCTTCTATTTTGAACAAAATGACTACATTTGTGCTGGATTGTAACCCCTAATCCTGCTCCTCCTTGTCTTGGATTCATTTATATTTTTGACACGAAATTAACAAAATCCAACATTTGTCTTCAAATAATTTAGACATTATCAAAAAAATGAGTAGATTCAACTAAAATTGATGTTATGTTATCAAATATTATTTTAATTTTTTATTTTTAAAAAAGCACGGGTAAAAATGTGACAAATCTTAAATGGAAGTTTTATTATAACTAGGCAAAAATTTATAGATGAGAAGGAGAAGATGTTACTTTCGGGTTTCGAATTTTGGACTAAACACAACAAAAACATGAGATCGTACTGTGATACTGATGCCCTGAAAGAGGATTAACAAAAGTTAGAATGTCCCGAGGAAGAATGCTCTTTCGAATGCTAAGCTGCCAACAAGAATTCATCCACTTTCTTTCTCTATTGCTTTTGCAAAGCAGAGCCCGCTTATTTTCTGTATTTATTTGTTTATTTAAGAGTATGTAGAACATTTTCTTAGCTTAGCATATGATTCTTGGGGATGACTGATCGTCATTTCCCATTCAACAAGAGAACATAATGTTTTGTCTCTGTTCTTCTTTCCCTACGATTTCAAGGTCAAAACACCTCCCGAACATATAGGAAATTTAGTTAAGTAACCGGGTTTCTTCACTCTTTCGTTTCCATGCCCTAAGCTACAAAAAGTAAGGCATGCTTTCTCGCTATTTGATAATTCCAAATTGCGAGAGAAAGATAGAGACGGTCTTCATGGGTAAACGAGAAACTAAAGCAAAGAAAGAGAAGGCCAAATATGGAGGAGGTCTCTGATGGGTGTTTTCTTTAATAACTTTAAATGGAAGGCCTAGACTTGAATTGAGCAATCCAAAGAAAGAAAGTAAAGAAAAGCATAAAAGGAAAGGAAACCCATTTATCACAAGGAACCATTCCATTACTGCGGTTTTGTTTGTTTGTTTGATTGTTTTATTATTATTATTATTATTATTATTATTATTATTTTGCATGGAGAGAAGCGCTTGGAATTCTAAAGTTGTTTATTATAAAAGGATAAAAGCAAACGCTTGGTTTTTCTTGGAGAAGTTACTATTCTTCACCCTTCCTCCAACATCTCTACTTTTAATGCCTTTCTTGCTACTCTCTAACTGTAGGCTGTGCTGCCTAATGGCTTGCATTGCATTGCGTTGCACATATGGCATGGCAGCGAAGCCAATAATATGCGTTCAAAAACTTAAAGCTTGTATATATTATTTCCTTGGCTAATAATTATGGAGCAATATGAGAAAATGGAATAAATTTCCAATTAGCATTGCAAGACATGGTGAGAGAACAAAGAAAGTAAGAATGGTCGGATGATGATGCATCAAGTCTGGCCAGTTTAAGAATTCAGCAGTAAACAGTGTTGGTCTTTAATTGGTAAAAAAGGGGGCAAATGATATTTATTGATAGGGGAAATTTAAAATAGAAAAGAGAGAGAGAGAGAGAGAGAGAGAGAGAGAGAGAGATGCTTGGCTTCCCAAGGAAAGGATAGTGTTCCAACTATACCTTTTTCGTTCAAACCTGTCAGGAGTCTTGTAACACGGCCTTTCTATAACTGCTTCCAAATTTATTCTATGGCAGGCTTATGATTGAATGTGAATCTAAACTAAAGCTTCTGTTCTTGGACTGGGGCCAACCTGTGCTGTGCTTTACACTTTCATTCTTCCAAATCCCATAAAAAGAAAACCTCTGGATTGTTTCTGCAGATATAAGCCAGCCCCATAAATTGCTTATCCAAGCAGAGCGAAGCAATCTCAGAATCAGATACAGAAACACTACTACCTAACTAATTTTCTCATCATTACTTCCAAATTTCAAAAAATGGGTTGTTTGGTTTATAGGGTAGTATTCATTCTTCTTATCTGCATTGGTTTTTCATCTCTTCAGCCAGTAAAGGTTTCTGGATTGAGAAACATAGATCTCCTTCTCAACGTGCGTATTCTCAAGGCTGCTGCCCTCAAAGATTTGCATATGAACACGGGTTTGGCACGTTCTCCTGCACCTTCACCTTCAGTGACGTTTGACCCAAATCAATCGGATAAAAGAAAAGTTGGTAAAGGATCTGACCCTATTCACAACAGATGTTGACATGCTGAAGTGAAGCCAAGCGGCGCTAACGGATGATTTTGCATGCTCCAACTCGAAGGTGTTTATCAAATGAGATAAGATTCATCTGTGTACCAATTTATTGGATTTCTTTGTTCCAATTTGTTTCGGGTAAAACTCTTTTATTTGAGGCGAAAAATGACAGCTACTAAAACCTATATCTGTAACTGAAAGCAAGCCAGCGTCCTGTTTGCACTGTTTAAACTTAGGTCCTAACACCAATAGCAGCTTAACGAAATACTGTCAATAGGCATACAAAATGCTGGTTGACATACCTATACAAAATATAGTGAGTATTATTATTATTTTTTTCCAATAGACTTCTGAATTGGGGACTCTAGTTTTTGTACCTTAGCAGTATAATCAATGCTTAATTCATTGTTGAACTTGAAACAATTGCTGCATTTCTCTCTGTTTCTTTCTCTCAAATATCCACGCAGACAAACAAGGGATATGCGCCCTTTGAGAAGGAAATCATAAGGCAAAGGCTCTCACAGATATTCAACATAATTAACCATACTCAGCCAAATATGATATTCAGAGGATGTTAATAAAAAATTTATCAATCTTTAAAGGGAGATTTAATTATTTCAATTCCTATTTACCGCAAGCTGCGATCTAAGGTATCTGCTCCTCCTATGAACTTTAAATCGTATTGATGACGACTTACGTGAAACTGCTTCCCAAATCATGTCAACAGCATCACCAGGCCGGGATGGATACTAATATTCAAAGTGTTGTACAATTTTCTTTAATCTTTCCACATCTTCATCCATTGTTCTTGCTTGATTCCTCGAAGAAGATTTATAGAAATCCTTTCTTGACAGCACCAGCGGAACGAACAGTGATGCAATACTCTGAATAGTCTAAAATATCCTCATATGGCAATGCAGTACCGTCACTTATTATCACAGTAACACAGTGGCTTGAAATTGCGTCAAAGAGTCGATTTGAGGAAGGGTTATCACCAGCTATATTAAGGCAAATTTTGGATGAGGCCATTCCTTGGCCGGCAGTTTTAACCCCATCTCCTTGAGAGCTTCCAAATGCAAAGTGTACATCTTTTTCATCTTTTAGAAGGTAATAGAGTTCTTGCCGGATGACTCCTCTCTGCAAAAGAATTTAAAACATTAAACTTCATTGATTGACAGGAAATGTATAATTACTTGGCAAGTATAAAGATGATGAGTCTTGGTCCCAATAAGAGTTCAGGAAAAGGAGAAAGGAGGAGATGGAAAAGATGATCAGTTCTAATTTCAGGGTCAGTGATGCCATTTTGCGAATTCTGCAAACCACATCAAAAGAACCAAGGAATTTATAGCTTCTATAACATATAGTTTACAGCATAAACCTACCGCATTTGACCTGGTATTTGTTATTATTCCATGCCTGAATGGAATTTATGCCTCCAGATGCCTCTTAAACAAATGGAATGATTTCATCTCATTGTTTTTGACAATGTCAGATTTCAAAACCTCCAGAATAGTATGTGTTAAGGCACTGATTAGTCCTGTAATTTGGAAACCAGAAAACTTGCTCATCCCTGTGTGCTGTGCAAAAAGGAGTGGATGAAGATATATTTTGTATCCTTTCCTAATAGGTCTGCTTGGAAGATATTCTAAATGGCATTCACACTGACAGGATGATCCTAACCAATTAATCTAGAGTATACATCATCTACATGGTCATGAATAAAAATAGCACACTGTTTATCACGCTCATTCTTCATGATCTGGTAATGGACTCTGAGTGAAAGGACAATCCACTGGGAATTCTTCACTTTGTGTGCATGTGGACATGTGCACGGACGTGCTTGATACTAAGTATCCAGAAGGATCAAAATTAAGAAAAGCAAGTAGCATAGGAAACCAAAATCATCTTAGAAGGTGTACTTCATTAACTAATTCATCATTCCCTAAAATCATCTTCAAGGGTGTATGTAAAATCATCAACTCATGTGATAGAAACTATCCATTTACCAAATCATCATAATATCTGAACTTACAAAACATATGAAATGTCTGTAGTGAGTAGAATGTGTAAATCAGTTTAGAAATTCATTATCAGCAATTCAGGATAGCATACTTATTATATCATGAAAATCTGCCACAGAGAAATGGATCTGTTGTTTAAGTCCCATCCATGGCATGTCAGAAATCCCTATCAGAAGGGGAGACTTCTCTCTCAAAGCAGTACTAAATCACAGAAGATACATTTTGGTAATAAATAGAAAAGAAAAATGATGAAAAACTTGCATCTTTTCTATATATTGCTCCTTGAAAATAAGATAATGTCGGATGTTGGTCAAATGGGGCCGATTCACTGCTGGGAATGGTTGTCACAAGATGCATGTAAGGAGCGATAATATCTTTGTCAAGATTTGCTATTTCAACTGGGTATCTACCGAAATCTGCAAGCACAAACATGGCAGAACTCAATTCTTCTTGCATCCAACATGCTATTTGGGTGGTGGGGAACTATTTAAGTGATTCTGCCCACCCAATTGTTTCCATTCGTCCTGATCCATCAAAAACTGAATCAATTTGTTTTGCAACATCTTGTTGACACTTATCTTCTCTTTTCCATGGAGTTTAGCATAACAGTTGTAACTCAAAGATGAAAAGAATGGCACGAATATTACGTCTGCTAGGCTTCAATTCTTCATCCTAATTACAGTGCATGGTCTGCCCATACTTGCTATATTTGATAATAGAAGATCAAGGGTGAGCCAATACTCCATACTGTGCTGTAAATTCAACCCGCCTGGGTATGGTGGTATTTTACTTGGTTTGCTGACATCAGGCCATGTCTTGTTTAACTTTCCCTTCCAACCCAATAATCCAAAGTGAAATGCAGGAGACATACATGTATACCTTTAACAGGGCCTGACCTTGGTCACACTTTTGTCTCCTTTGTTGTCTGGAGGTACCAACCATTTCCATGCCAGAATTGGAACTTTGACAAGCAGTGTCTCCACTTCTCAATAGAGTTGGTGCATCAATAAGTGAATCCATAGAAGACTGGGAGGGAAGTTTGATTTCTTCACTTTTGACATTGGCTTTTTAAGTAAACCGATGTGCTATTGAGCAGAATCAGCTTGAAAACTGATCTTGGTATAAAGAAAGTACTACTAAATTGAAGAGGGAATATGGAAGAACGAAGCAAAAGGAACATAGGAAGGGCTATCACGTAGAAAAGAAATCTCGAAGGTAGTGTGCCTTTTTCTGACATTGATGAAAGATAAGGAAACAGAATTCCGGCCGGTTTATGATTTTCAAAAGCTATGCAACAACTGCAATACAAATTCATGAAAAGAAAGCAACAAAAGCTACTTTCTTGGTCGAAATATAAGCAGTATAGATTTTAAAGAATCATGCCAATGAGTTGAAAGCTTCTAGGTGCATCAATGTAATCACTTGAACAGAGAAACTTGTCCTTGACCCTTAACAATACCATCTTAATTTCCATAACAATGATAGAGAAACAACCATCATCGAAGTTAAAAGGCAAAACCCAATTATTTGTCGTTTGAAACACCATCATCCCTGGAGAAAATTTGCCAGTGTTCACAAATAATTCAAGCTCTATATTGCATATCTAGATAAAAACAGAATTTTGATAGTTCGACTAATCGTCAGCTGCTCTTGTTTTTCATCATAAAATCAAGTTATCATCTATCTGCACACCAAGTAGAAAAAGAAAATCAAACAAACTATTTTGCAACTCATAAGAGCACTTACCTTTTTTTTTTTAACCTACGAGTTGGCTCCCCTTCACAAGACGTGCATTAAAAAAATAAATAAATGAAATTAAAAAAAATTAAAAACGTTCAATTAAAACAATGAGAAGCAAATCATCTCCCCATGTATTTGAGATACTATAGTTTGCTAAAATGGGTCGATGAGAACTTGCAAGAAGAGTGAGTACCTGATGAGGTTGGATTCTCGGACTCCATCCCTGTACAATCTGTGAGCAGAAACCGGGCCAAAAAAGGAGGCACAAAAAGTTATTTACTATTAACTTTTCTTATAGCCAATTTGGAAAATATCAATATATTACCTAATTGAAATAAAAAATTAAGATGAATTATCATATTCAAATTTTGCACCTGCGTGAAGCGCAGGGGACAAGACAAGAGTAGAATCAGGAAACCTTTCTCGTGTCCGTCCATGCGATATATTTTTGGATTATTTTTATATTTACTTTAATTCATTTATTTTCTACAGTTTTCTCACTTTTACATGCATCCCACGGTTTCCCGATTTCCAAAAGTAAAACCCAATTGGGAATAGTCCTTTGTGTATCGCTGGTACGCTAGAATTGCATGCAAGTGGACATGTAAACCCAATTGGAAAAGTCCTTTGTGTATGGGTGGTGGTTCACTAGAATTGCATCCACCTCACATACACATTTAAATGGGTATATTATCATATGCCTCCCCTGAATCTTCACTCTTATTAGTCAGATGATTAAAATTAAAAAAAATATCACTTATGTCAGTAAACTCTTATCACCACCCAACATGACACAATCTAATCCCATAAATAAATATATATATGTTTAATTAATTAAATTTGTTTTGGTTTTATTTAAAAGGGTTAATAAAATTTAAAATATATATGTTTAAATTTAGGGCTAATAAAACTAAAATTAATATTTAAATTCAACTATCAAATCACAATTTATCAATTTAGTTCAATTTTATTTATCATTCATTATCAATTTGAATGGGTTTAATCTAAATCAAAATTGATAATTTTAATTTAATTTAAAATATTAACTAAAACTAATCCAAACTCCCACCTCTAGGTCGAATTTGGGATTCAGTGAATCATGACAATTGTGATTGTGAGTTTTGAGGCCATATCTCCACCTGCCCCAAAGCAGAAGCCCGACAACTAAGAACGACGTCGCTTGTCACTGCTCATCGTCTACTGTAACCCATCCTTTCTTATCTATTTATAGTTTGTTCTTCCATAATTAATTAAGTTGAAGACTAACTTACCAACTTCACTTGTGTTATAGAGGGTAAAAGCAACCTTTTTTTTTTTTTTTGTCATTAATATAAACAAACAAATAAAAAATAAGAGTTGGTATATATATAATGTTTGGTAGCCTTTTGCTGGTTTATTTGCAATTAAAATTGTCTCTAGTTCGTATCAGCTTGCTAAACAAGTGGTCCAGTCCAATGCTTTCGAATTTTGGTGCTAATTTAACTACTTACAGTTGAAATATTATGCATCAATTTGAAGATAAGCATGGACCATTTTCTTTATAATTCAGATACTACTTACTGGAGTTGCTTCTCTTTTTCCAAGGTAGGCCACACCAATTCTATTTTTTATTTCAATATTTGAAAAAATTGGCATGGTCAGTTTTATCTAAATCCAAAGACTTGTTACAAAGTTAACACGTTCTTTGGAAGCACCCATAATTTTTTAAGTAATAAAACTGCGAGAACAGTTTAGATTAGTCTTACTAGAACAGAAGCCTTTTACGTGGTTGTTGAAAAAGTCCAGTATTAGAGCTTGTAGAGGAGAGTACATTCAACAGCTATTTCAGAGGGCTTGTGACGTTGTTTTAGGAGCTCAATGGTTGAGGCCGCTGGGAACCATTAATTACTTGAAAATTTTAAATCATATACGTGGGATTTGGATCCTCTCCTCCTCTTCTCTTTTTTCATTTTTTATTTTTTTTTAATCAGATCAAAATATGTTAATATATTAAATAATAATAATTTAAATTATATTTTAATAAAATTTATAAATTAATTTTATATTTTATAATATAAATTAAAAAATTTATATATTATTTATTATTAAACATGTTACATATGATTATTTGATTAAAAACTTCAAAAAAAAAAAATGATGCTAAAGGAAATTACACTTCTAGACGACAATGTTGTGAATGGGTAGAAATTTAAAGACAACTTAAAAGATAATATTTCCTCAAACTTTCTTTTGTCTTTGTCAGATTACAAAATAAGTGTAATAGAGTTTTAAGGCGCCCCGGGAGTCATCGCCATCGAAATCGCATCATCATGCAACTCCATATAAAAAAAAGAAAGTAATCTTGTTTGTTTGTGTAAGATCATATAAATACCTCCACCTCTAAAGGAACGAATTTGAGAGACAATGACTCATATGTTGGACGATTTTCAGAGCGAACATATCTTATGGCAAATTAGTATGAATGTATGAGTACAAGCTTTATTTATATATTTTAAAAATAGAACTTTTATTGTAATTCTGTTGCAATAATCTGTAACAACTTTGTTTTGATAACACTATTACTTTTTAATTAATTAATAATTTTTAATAATTAGCTTCAAAATTTTAAAAAAAAATATTACACATACTCAAAGATTTTGGATGCTATTAATGAAATAAATTAATTATTTTTATTACTTATAAAATATATTTTTTATTAATTTATATATTATTATTTACTATTGTAAGAATCATGTTGATTGGGTGCTACCACTTAGTAACATGGAGATTGGAGATGAAAACTTGTGTCATGTTTGGTAACATATATTAGACTATATTATTTAAATTAATAAATTATATTAGATTGTAATCGATTGTAATAAACAAAAATTATGATAATATTCTGTTTGGTGTTGGATTAAAATATTATTTTATGTTATTGTATTAATTTATATTTATTTAATCTATTAAAATAATATTGCATTTTATTATATTACAAATATTTTATATAATATTATTTTATTATTTTATAGTATTATATTAATTTATATTTCATTTAATTTATTAAAATAATATTATATAATATAATATTTTATTACTTTATTACATAATATTTCATTTTGTTACATTTTATTGTATTATATTTTATCACATAATATAATCTTATATAATAAATCTATTTCCACGCTTCCAAAACAAGGACGTAAAGGGTGATAGCCATTCTTAACCCACTGTCAATCCGTTGCCATCCCTGTTTAATGCAGCACAAATTAAACTCTTAAATATGTCTTTGATGACTATTATTTTTAGACTTGTGAATCGTAAAATTTTATTTTAAAATTATAATATTTATATATAAATTTATAAAATAATTATTATATACTTTTATTAATAAAATTATTTTGAATAATTTTATTTTATATTGATGTATTTAATATTTTATGTGAATATTATATTTTATTTTGAATTAATACTAAAAATTTATAATTTTAATTAGATAAATTTTAAGTTTAAATTTGATATTTAATAATAGTACAAATATGATTCAAAAAAAATTACTAAAAACATGTGAATATTTGTATGCATTTGATAAAAATTAAATATTGATTAAAATAATTTTAAGAATAAAATATTAAATCTGTTACAAAATAAAGAAGAGTTTGATACTTGATTTGTTGTAGCCAATGCAAATAGGGATTGGAGTTATTGATTCTAAACCTAATCGATTGCTATCCATATCTATATCTTATGTCTATTTAAATAGTGAAAATTATAGAGTTTTAACCTAATCATCCGTTCCGATGGAATGATACATCTGCGGGTAAATTTAACGTCTTGTTAAAATGCTTCGGAGGTGGAAAGAATTATAGATCATAATGGAAATATATTATAGAACCTATTCCATAGAAAAGTGAATTATTGTTCTTGGGATTCAACATCGTCATCACGTGACGAGCAGAGTTAAATTAGATCGAGGACCAGCTCCAGGAGGCCATATTAGGATTCAAGGAATTATAGATGATAGATCCACGCCCGCACAAAAACAGCTCAAATGTATATTTGCTTTTACGGTATCTGTCTGGATGAAACATGACATAAACTGACGCCGCAGCTACAATTGGCTTAAATAATTTAGAGACGTTGCAGGAACTGCAATTTATTCATTAATACTTGCGGTACTGAATCAGTTCATTGATATAACTCTTTTTATTATCCATATTCATATCGCCATCTTCAATATAGCGTATAGGTATAGCTCTTCCCAGGTCCAGGCCAACCTCTTGAATTGCGAAAATTAAAGCAGATTGACCTGAATTAGAGCGTTGTCTTGTATTAGCCTTTGTATTAGAATCCTAACACATTTTTCTTGGCCAAGCTTTATCACATTTAAAGCAAACAAAATGAGAGAGTGAATGTGGAACAGATTATTCAAGTGGGCATGAACTTTGTAATTAAATAGAAATAAGAATATGTGTGTGTGTGTATTGTACAGTAATTACGCTTGGCTTCTTGGTAGATGAGGATTATGATTTGATTCGTAAGTTAATGATTTCCGCTGTGGATGATGGCTCTATGTTAAATTTTGCACTGAATAAACATTTCCTTATTTACAGCATTTATATTATATATTGACAGCAAACAAACAAAGCGGAGAGAGGAGAACAACAGAAATAGCTATAGCCATCTCTTAACATCCTGGGCCATTTCACATGTTGCTAAATTCTAACGAGGGGCACATGAGCTGTTCATCGAGTGTTCCACTTCCACAAGCTGGACTGTCTTTTAAATTATGCAATCATGTAATAGGGACAAAGGCAGGCAGTTCACCAACATAGTTGGATTATTTATTAACTTATTATAAATACTGGGGCTTGCATTGCACAGAGGGCTTCAGTTTGCACCATCCATTTTGTTTAATTACCTCAAATATAAAAACAAAGTTTGAAAAGAATAGAGACTCAAATAAAATATTTCTTCTAAAAGTCTCTTAAATAAAATAAATTATCCCAATTTATGTCAGAAAAATATTAAAAATACACTGGCATTCATGAATAAGCCCCTAACTAATGTTTAACAATTCATCACAGTTAGAGATTAAACTCATTCCAAACCATATGTATACACATATATTTTCAATTCCTAGTTGTCAAGAATCTGTTCCTTGCATGCATTAAAACAATCCCAATATAAATCTTTACAAGATCAAATTAAAGTTTAAATGTTAATTAATCAATTCAAGAGAAAATTGAACAGATTTCATTTTCTTGATGCGCCAAAGAAGGACGAAAAATGAAGAACTATAAAATAAAGAGCCCCTTGATATTGATGTTACTCTTGCTAAACATGTTATTTTAATTGAGTGCAGACAGGCAAGGTTGCAATGAGAGCCAACTATTATTACAAAATGGAAATGTCCAAACAACTCAAGAAGAAAGATTTATACACTAATAGAAAACTGTTTACACTAGCAATATATTTAAAATCTATCTCCTATCTTTGTAATCTCCTTGGTTATTCTTTGTTCTTTTCTAATAAGTTCCACTGACCACACAAAAAGAGGAATTGGGCCACTTCAATAATGCTATAATTGAATTCTTAATGACTTTTAACTTAATTATATCAATTAATAACGAAGTTTATAAAATATGGTGATAGGATGCTTGGATATGTGGGCCTTTGAAATATAAAATTCCAATCACTAAATGATTGTAACAAGGATATACCATCGCAACACATTTATAAATTGTCCAAAGCAAAATAATGTAAAACCAAAAAAATTAAAAATAAAAAAAATACATCCCTACGGAACTGTTTTTGATTTCCATGAAAAATGAAAAACTGAACTCAAGTATGCCTTGCTTTTTTCTGATTTATAAGCAATTAAGTTTGCATTAGAAGTCTCCGATTATCCTGGCTAAAGTTTCACAGGGTCAATTCATAGGGGAAGATTCAGATATTACAAGTACAATAAAGCAAACTTCTTCAAGGGTGGAGTAGAAACCTGGGCATAATTCAATTAATATAGCCTATTTAATCACTTGCAGCTCACAGAATGTGCTTATTTTTTTTTCTTTGGAAGACTTAATCGATATTTCTATTAATCAGATGGATAAGATTAAGCATTTACTGAATGAATTTCCTCCTTTCTTCTCTTCTGCAGAGACTCATCGCGCTTAGTTGCACAATTATTTAAATCATGTACATAATTAGCATCAAATTGACGTATCCAAATCAGAAATAAAACAGACAACTCTTGCTATAGATTCAAGAAAACCAATGACATGAACCTGGAAAGTGTCTAGGTACTTTAAAATAGAAGGGAAATAAGATACTTCATTCTCCTCCAAGTTTACAGGCCTGCCAGTTATACATATATATCTATATCCACATCCCTTTCAATTCCCCGATAAGATTCTTAATATTCGAGTTAGGCTGATTTCAAGCAATTTTTGAATATGACTAATTCTTCATCTATCTTCCCTTCCCTTTTCATCATTTTCTACAGCACAACAATATTCTTGGTAATAAAAGGCAAGTATAGGGAAAAAATAATAGAGATCATGAGAAAGAATAAATTCACAACAATTGAAGTTTGATATAACTTAATTAACCACAAGCACGTAGAGATTGAAGTATTCATTTTGTTTTGGTTTTCTCTTACAATAGTCATGTCTGTCGACGATAAGAATTACAACTTCAAGATCAGTACACCAAAATCTAGGACAATAACAACAATCGTCTGTTAAAGACCCTGTGAAGATGACTCTAAAAATATTTTTCTAATTATTAATTAGAATTAGGTGGAGAATACTCACAAACTACCTCAGTTTCCTCTTCCCTTCTATGGAAATTCCTGTGGCAGCCGCAAGCAGCACATATAAGCGCACTTGTGCCGTTACCACCACTTGACATGAATTCCCTGCAACCATCTACAGCGTATCCTCCAATATTTGCAGCATGATTCTTTTGACACTCCGCATATCGAACATATCTAACCATCGACGATGAAGTACTCGAACTTCTTCTTGATCCTTCTCTTTTAACCACCACTTGACGCTTCTTCATCATTTGGGAAACCCTATTCTTCGGTATATGTATGCTGGTGTTTCTTTAGTAATCAGTTTTATCATCAAAACCCAGAAGTGAGATAGAAGGACAGCCAGCCTTAACTTGTGAGAATTAAGCTAGAAGAAAAAGAAAGCAATAACTTTTTATGTGGATTGATGACTAACCCTAACGCTAGCTTGTTTATTTATAACGCCACTGGGATGATATAGAAAGACGCCATCAGCATCCCTTTTTATTTAACCATTTATTTTTTTAATTGTCCTTTGAATCTAGTCAGTAGCTAGGCAAAAGATCCGCAGAAATTCGTCGCGTCAGCCAATCACGAACAACCACGTAAAGGAAAATAAAACTACTGAACTTTCACTTCAGTATTATTTTGAGCACAAGCACAAAAACGTACGAGAGAGTAAGTTGTGTAAGATAACCCATTTCTTCTTTCGTTGAAGTACTAAAGCATATTACTAATTGTTCACACTGGAAAGTGTATTATCAACAACCAGACAAGATTAAAATGTTGGTGTATGAAGAAAATTATTGTCCTTGTACCCTAGAATAATCTTTCGAAATGATGTTTCAACTGCCTTAATTATTTCAAGATATTATTAATTTATTAGGTATATACTTATAAATAGCGTTTTCAATTAATTAAGATAATCGTTTTTTATGGCCAAAAACAAAAAAGAAAAAAAGAAAAAAAACTAACTAATTTCAAGAGATGTATAGAATAGAAAGACTAATCGAGTTGGTTTTCATATATTAATAATCAAATCTGAGAGGGTCCACAATGACACCTAAAAGGCAAGTAGAGATGGCCCCTCAGAACTGTGACAACAACTCTTGTCTAATTACCTAAGATTCTAATAATTAGAAGCATTAACGCCCACCATGTATGAAACGAACCACTTTTCCTCTCCTTACATCAAATCAACCACAATCATAACTTCACAAAATTTCAACATCAATGAGATGCTCTTCAAATCCCTCAGCTTAAGTGTTAGGAAATCAGTCTCAGTCAAACCAAAAAATTAAAAATAAAAAATAAAAAACTTTGTTTCCAATATATAAATTGTCCAATGTTTATCAAAATTTTAGTATCAATGTTTCTATGTAAAACGATTAGAATCGGAAAAGTAAAACGAACGAAGAAGTGCTGTTGCAATCAATAGTAGTTTAGTTTAGCTAGTGCATTAAATATAAATTAAGACCAAAGACACATGGTTGTTTATATATATATATATGCATGGTCACTTAAAAAAAATAAAATGAACAGTAAACAAAATCGATTCCACTTTTGGTTCCATTCAAAATCAGAATTTACTTTACTAAATGCACATATATATATTTATATATGTGTATATATATATATTGATTGTGATAAATTAATTAATTAATATTCAACTGTAAGAAATTAGTTAATTAATTAATCAATTTTTGGCCATTTTCAATTTTAGCCCGCTCTAAATTAATGTTATATTTGAGGCCAAATGTCAGCCTTCATGACCATCTTACCGCCGATTGTTTTGTTTTGTATTTGTTCATTTTGGCAAATAAGTCATCCAAATCATTTACAAAAATCAGTCAAATACCACTGGAATTATAAACTCAAGAGCTCAATTTTGTCAGTATTCGACAGACTTATGATTACACCGAACAAATTTGATAAATAAGCAAGCCAGTGAAGGTACATTGTATTATACAATTATGTTTTGTATTGGAAACATGATAAATCAATTTTGTGTTTCAATACCAAAGTTTATTTGCTTGGTTAATGCATTCTATGACTTAAGAATAATAATAATTATATGATAGTATGTGCATAAGATTTAATTTTTTGGGCATAATTTTGTTGGGACTGCAATCAAACTATACTAAACTATCAAAAAAGACTAAAATGGTAAATATCTTGACGTTTTAAGAAAATCTTGATGATTTTCACCAAGATATCACAAATTTGTCAACAACTTTACAAAATTCATTGAGAAATCATTTGACTCGACAAAAATTGTTTAAGAAATTTGAGCCACAACAAAATTTGTCAAGGAGTACAAAAGCTATGGAGTCATGACCCCATTTTTCTGCTTTTTTACTAAACCAATAGTAATTTGGTATTTAAATCTAACAATGGATATATTTTTAATACAAATAAAAGATATTTATTTGATAATTATTTTTTTAAGGGGGCGAGGGGGAGGGGTTTTTGGAAACATTGATAAAAGGCAGTGAAATTTACAATGGCATCAAAACATATGGTTTAATCATTAACCAAAATGTAAAGTATCAAAAATTGATCAAAGAGTTGTGTTTTTTGCTTAGAGTAAATCCAGCTGAGTTCACAATAAAATTAAGAATAATATATAGATATTGCCTTTCTTCAATATTATTTAATTCAAGATTGCGTGAAATAGCAAATGACAAAGAAGTTGCTTTCTTTGCCAAAATTACTAATCAATATCAATATTTAGAGGTTTTACATCACTTTTTGTCACATTTGAGTCTCCAAAAGTTGATCTAACAACACAAGCACTAGTTTATATGCACTTATCTATATTATGAGTACAAACAAATATTATAAATTTGTTTATTTTTTCAAATGGTAGTAATCAAATTAGTTATATGCTTCCTACTACCAATATGCATTATTCATGCTCTCCAATTTGATATAATGATGATCTTATGGGTGACTATTATGACAATGTTAGGGATAAGCGAGATACAGAATTGGATGACACCTTTCAAACACCAGGTATAAGTGATGTCCCTGGAAACTCAAGATATGGGGCTTTTTGTGGTCAATCACCTTTAATTTTTATGTGTCTTTCAATGTTCATATGCCTTCAGGTGCATATGAAGTGTTAGGTCTAAAATGTCATGATCTGTTACAAATAGTGCCTCCAATCTCGTCACCATTTACACTTTCACTAGACATTTTTCTAGTTTTACAGATGGTGAAGTAGTAGTTAGGAAATTTTTCGTAAGCAAAGAAAAATTGCGTAAAGATTTGAGTTTGCTTGCAATGAAAATAATTTCAATTCAAGTTTCATTAATCTACATTTAATCATTTTGAAGCTAAATATATTGATAAAAGATGTAAATGGCGAGTTCAAGCAATATTAATGCAGGAGAATACATATTTCCAAGTGAGATGCAGAGATGAGGTGCATATTTGCTTCTTAGATCAATTGTCTAATAGACATTACTAATCAACTTCTAAGCTTATTAGTGACTCATAAAGGCAAAATTTGTGAATTATAGTTGATTATATACATCAAAAAATATTCAAGCTGACATTCATAGTAAATATGGGATGTTAATATCATATGCAAAGAAATACTATTATACTAACATTAGTACGTGGTGATCTTGTAGAATCCTACAGCTTGTTACTAATATACTATTATTTTTTATAATCTATCAATTTTGAAACTATCACATATATTCAGAGCGATGAAAATAATTATTTTAAATATATTTTGGCACTTGGTGCTTGTATCAGTGAGTTTCGATAATCAATTAGACTAGTAGTTCTTGTTGATAGTACCTTTTTAAAAGGAAAATTTATTTGTGGTGACTTGTAAGAATAGTAATGATCAAATTTTTTTATTAGCTTTTGAAATTGGGGATAATGAAAATAATGAATCGTGGTAGTAGTTTATGTAAAAGTTATGAGAAGCCATTAAAGAGGTACAAGACTTGGTATTTGTTTTTGACCACCATGAAAGTATAAAAAAAGTAATACACATCATTTTTCCTAGAGCAACATATAGAATTTGTGCTTATCATGTTTTAGAAAATATACATGCCAAATTTAGTGGAATAAAGAAACTTGAAGTGGATAAATTTGTGAAGGCTTTTTTTATTACTTGTAAGGCATATTGTATTAATGACTTCAATGATCAAATGTGACAATTAAAATGGATTAATCATGAAATAGCAAAATATTTAGGAAAAGAAGTTAAATGTCATAGGTAGGTGAGAATACATTTTTCTAGCAAGAGATATAATATAATAATAACCAATATTGCAGAATGTTTAAATGCAATACTATAACATGTACGTACACTTTCCATCACATTATTGGTTGAATTTCTCAGAAGTTTATTTCAAAGGTGGTTTTATGATGGAAGAAATAAAGTGGCTATGGTGGAAACCCACCTAACAGAGTGGGCTTAGGATAAAATCAATAAAAGGATAAATATGGCAAGAAATACAATAGTGTGTCCTATTGATTGGCTTAAGTACCACGTGCAAGATGGAGAAAGAAATGCAGTAATGGATCTAAATGCAGAGACACGTACATGTAGAAAATTTGATTTAGATCATTTACCATATACACATGCATTTGCAACATACAATCAGATAAGGTTTCAGCATCTCAATCTATACTTTCATTGCTTCACTTTAACTATACTTATTGCTGCGTATTCAAATCTTATCCATCTTGTTAGACATTAGTCAAGCTAGATTATGCCAGATGAAGTATGAGATATAGTTTTGCTGCCACTTTTTTAATGCCTTGAGTTGGGCTAATGTCAGTTTCAGAGGATATCTTTTACTATAAATCAAATTTATCTTAAATAAATTAGTTTTTAAATTTTAGAATTAGAACTTACTATATTTAACAGGGTATCCTATTTTTCAATTATAGTTTGGTTTCGATTCAGAAATAGGATACCATATTTATAATTGAACATTTTTTCTATAATTTTGACAATAATTAATTCAACCAAAATGCCCAAAAAGCACACAAAGGTACATCGAGCAGACCATGCATCCTAACATGCAATTAATATACAAAAAATATACTTATATGTCCACTTATATACATTTTTCAAAGAGTTATGATTTGATAGAATATTTATTTGCCAATTATTCTATTCACTATTATCCTAAAATTAAGAAAAAAAATTTAAAAACAAAAGTGGACAAATATTGGGGATCCTATAAGGTTTTACTTTTATGAAGATTATATATACATATATGAAAGAATAAAACCAAATTGAAAGTAATGCATAAGACTAAAATTCATAAACTTACCAGAAATACTATGATTGTCAATCTTTTCATCCAAAAGAGCATTGTAGGTAATTTTTCTATTTAACCCATCAAAATCATTTTCTTTAGTAATCCCATTTGGCAAATACAAATTATTCACTTTTTTTGCCTTTCCTTTAATCAAACTTCTCAAATTCTAAATTTTAACCCCATTTTTCTCTCTTGAAATCATGAACCCAAAAGACAAACTTAATGACCAAATTGGCTTACAATAATCAACATAGCACATTTTATCAACTTTACAATGAAAACCCAAATTTTAGAGTATATAAACTAATACATTAAAAAGGAAAAAATAATGCATGAAAAAAAGTCTCAAGTTACATGTTCTGATAAATATATATTTATATATATATATGTAAAAGTCAGCAACTGGTAGTGTATACTACACAAACACTACATAATGTAGCAATAGCAACAACCCAATAATGCAATTCATAAAATTAACCCCTAGCAACAAACAATGCAGCAACAACAACAACTTAACAGTAGCCAATGTCCAAAAGCAGCAATAACTCTAGCAATATCAATAACAACAGAAACACAATAACAATAGCAATATCATGTATTAACAAGTGAAATTTGTAAATAAGTATTTAATTACACAACAAGTAATAAAAATCATGTTATAAGTAAATAATTTATGTTGTTTGTCATTTACTTTTCAAGCTTCGTTGTTTTCATTCATATTTTCTATACTTGTCACCAAGCACATTTCTATTACAAATAAATAAAAGATACATGCAATTTAAGTCACAAAAAGACTAAAATAACATGTCATAAAATAAAATTACAAAATTAGCTTTACCAAAATCATATTATTCAGCATCTTCAACTAATTCTTCAATATTTAGCATTAGCACATTTTGTAATCAGTCTTAAGTACAAATTAATGATTGCATAACTTTTAGAGTTAAACAACTTCAAAATGAATCAAGCACATAATCAAACGTACTAAAAGTTAACTTTAAGGAAATAATAGACACGAGAATTGCTAACAAATTTTTTGCAATTTGAGAAAGAATCTTGTACTTAAACCTATTACTTTTCTATCAAGCTAAGATGTCAAGATTTTTTCTACTATCTTTATAAGCTTCTTTAAAGTACCTTTCTAACTCTGATTTATGCTTTATATCTTCTTCTTCTCTTATAAATCTAATTAATTCACTTCGAATTAGTATGTCATCATCGTTGGCATTAACGTTGCCACTTTCTTCTATCATACTTAAGCTTTGAGTCAAATTACTTAGTTTAGAACTTTTACAACCACCTTCATTATACTCAAACAAACTTTATAAGACATCCTTTAAATGTGCACATATCTCTTGCACTTTTACATTATCATTGCTAAAAGGTTTATTGTAAAAAAATTTTTGCCACATATATTTTATATTTAAGATTTAACACAGCTGCAATGACAACCATAAAGTTTGTTCTATCAGTATCACCATAATATTTATTGAATTTTTCTTTTATTTTCAAACACATACTTAATGTATGGATTTGTGTCATTTGCCCATTCATTCCCACAAGTAAGGATGAAAGCAATATCTTAAACATAATTATTAGAAATAACATATAATGATCTTGATAATCTTTTAGTGGCAACATAAAACTTCTTTAAAATTTTGACAAAACTTTTGCCTTTTGCCAATCTTTTCAAGTTGGAACACCATTATCACTCTTAAGTTTAGGCTTATAAGTTGGATCCTCATTTTCTATCCTATCATATGCTTTTTGAAACATAATAGTTGTTTCTAACATTATGTAAGTGAAGTTTTATCTAGTTGAAACATCAAGACAAACCTTACTATTATTAATGATCCTTTCTCTTTCAACATATAATTTAAATTGTTGGGCATTTGTCAAAAGACTTCTCACATATCTCACCGTACTACAAATTTAACTAATGAAGTGTTTAATTTGTCTAAACCCATCCTTAACAATCAAATTCAAAATATGAGCAGCATATCTTATATAAAGATAATCCCCACTAAGAATTAGGTTTGAAAGTTTACCCTTCATATATGCAATTGCCACATCATTAAAATTAGCATTGTCTATCATAACGTTAGACTCTTTGTCATCAACACTCCATTCTTGAATGCATGATTCAACCATTTTTCGTATATCTTTCCCTTTATGATAAGGCATTTCAACAAAATTCAAAATTGTTTTGTGCAATTTTCAATCATTATCAATAAAATGTGTAATGAGACTTAAATAACTAAGATTTTGAATAGAACTATAAATATCCATAATTAAAGGAATTTTTGTATTTATGAATTTTAAGTATTCTCTCAAACTAGTATTCTTATTCATATATACTTTCATGCAATCCCTAACAATAGTAAATTGAGAAACAAATTTAAATTTAAGTTGCAAAGTATGCACAAACTCCCTAAACCCTTCACATTCTATTATAACAAAAGGCAATTCATCTTTTATAAACATTCTAACAAGCATCAACCTATAATACTATTGATCAAATTTTTATGCAATAAAATTACTACCTTTATCAGTATTACCAAACTTGGCTACAAGCAACCTTTGCTTCTTATCTATATTATGAAGATAGATAGAACATCTATCAATATATTTTCTCATTACAGAAGTACCCCTTTGAAATTTGTATGCTAATATCTTTCCATAATAATTATATTTTATATTTTCAGTAATACGAGTAACTAAATTATTTAAGCGTTCAAAATGATTGCACATATTAAAAGTATTTTTATGAGTTTGGGATACCTTAGAAGTAGCTTGACTTTCTTCACAATTGACATCCATCACTACAAAAGAAATGCATTTTAGATTAATAACTCCAAAATTCTTACAAAATAAATACAATTAAAATATTAAAATAAAGTAATAAAGAAAAAAGTATAATAAAGAATTTAGATAAGTTTAAACCTGATCACAACTTAAAGTCATAAAATTTATTCAATGATTCATCCATGAAATTAATTAATTTTACTGCTGTAGTAGCAAGCATATATGCATTTGCCTTTTTTATTGTTTTTCTATGTTATTTGAGTCGTTAAGTTGTGTATCCTTTAAGAAAATTTATGATTTAGAATAACATGTCAAAGAGATATACAAATCTTGAAAATTGAGTCCATAGGAGGAATTTTAAAATTTTAGAAACCTACTAATGTCTGTTTATGAAAGTTCTCCATTTTTGGTGGATAAAATTAGTGTGCTAAGTAAATTTATAATTATTTGCTTGGTCCTTATTTAATGTAATAGATTATATGTATCATAGTCAATGCTAACTTATTTAACTCTTGGAAGGAGTTATTCAGAAATGCAAGAAATGAAATTTTGCAAATTTTATAAGCTATTATCCTGGATAAATTACTATATTCTTCTTTTGTTTTCTATGTCTAATGTTAGGCTAAATTAACAAATCTTTTATGTTGCTAAATCTCTATATTTATATTTCTTTTTACTAAATGAAATAATCACAGGAGCAAACAAAAAAAACCATGGCATTTGCAAAATATTGGGATTGTCAACTAGTTAGAAAATTCCATTGTAAACATTAAATAATTATATAGAATTGATTGAATAAAGAAATTGTCATAAAATAAAAATGAATCGGTTGATTCATTGCACACTTCAAGTGACTTTTGGAACCAATAAGTACAACCATTCTCTCACTCCAAGAGATTTTAATAGTTGAATCAACTAGCATGCAGCCATGCACAACATAATATGTCACTAGTCATTTTTACATTCATCCTACAACCTATTTTGTTGATAGGGTATACTTGCAGTTTATAAGTATGCATATTAGACATGCATTTGGTATACTTTAAGAGTTAAGCTCAATCTTATAGATCATAAAGAGCACTAAAAGTTATTTTGCCTTACCTTAATGCTATCTCTTTGGAATTATCTAAGTGGATATGCAATAATATTTGTTTTGTATATTTAAAATTATACAAGTCTTAATATATATTTATTTCATAAATACATATTATGAGTCGATGTAATTAATGGGATAAATTATTCTCTACTTCTGTAGGATGGATATTCATTGCTACTTTTTTCTTCTTTTATCACAAATCCACTTACTTGTTTAGTTTTATTCAAAAGTTTGTATCATTTTCACTAAATTTCTTACACAAAAATAGAGCTCAGGTAAAAATGGATATTACAAAAAACAAAAAAGGAAAACCTACAAAAACCCACATAATAATATCACAGAAATAGAAAGAAGATTGTATCATAAAAATATTGCAATTAAATCCAAGCAAAACTACCTAAATTTATTAAAATTCATAAAAATTTACGAAAAAAAACAAGTAAAAGTGCATTTGAATTGATTGAAAGCACGAAATGAAATCGAATAGCTTCTATTATAAAGGAAAAAAAAGCTAAAGTTGAGAAGCTGGAGTAGATTTAGTAGAAGGCTTTAAAGGAGATTAGATTTATAGACTTGGGGAGGCCTTTGTACCCTAGGAAGCGATGGAAAAGGGGTCAAAAACACAAAAACTCAAAAGATTAAAATGAAATATCTTCTAGATTAATTAAAAGCTAAAGTTTCTTTTTATTTTAGGTTGGGTTTTTTTAGATCAAGTCAGGTAGAATAGGGTCTTGTGCTTGGGTCAGTTCACCTGTTTTAAAAAGTTTGAAATCGAAACTTAATCGATTTTTTTTTGTTCTTTAAATTAGGAACTAGAATTGAACCGAAATGAATAAGTTTAAGTTCCAAAATTGATTTTTCAATTTAGCTTTTAGCAATTTCGTTTCGACGCAAAACCATTGATTGACCCTAATGGCACAAAGAAGATGTTCTGTATGTAATTAGTATGGACATTATCAACAAACTTGCAAAAATTCAATTCTACTATATCCAAGTTAGAATGTGTATTAAGATTATATATTTAATGAATGTATTTGATTATGTTATTTATTTTTATGTCTGTTAATTATCTATATATTTGGGACTTATATTTATTCGGTGCATATGTGTTTTGCTATGTATTAAGATTTAAAGATATGTAATGGAATATTTATTTTGTGTATTTTTCCTTTCATTCGTTTTTTTTTGTTATTTGGGACTTTTATTTTTGTTTTTCTTTGAAATTTTTGCTATGTTTTGGAGTATTTATTCACATTATTTTGTTTCTTAATCATAATATATAATTTTTATGTATTTACTATCTTCTTTGTTATTTAATATAGATATATATATATATATATATATATATTTTGTTGTTTTCTTTAATTTTCTTTTTTAAATTTACTTCACATGAAATATATTGGTTTGGCATTGAGGAGGTGTATTGTTGAAACAAAAAAAGATATTAAGTATACAACATAACACTAACTTATATACATAAAAATATACATAATATCTGTTAGTATAAACTACTATAATTGCCCACTCCATAAGTTTAGAGCTATCTTTTTCCTCAATCACTTCACATTTGTCAGTCCAAAATAAAAAATCAGTTGCAATCTTAAGTACTCTATATACTTACAAATGAAAACACCACTGTCACCTAGATGTGAATTCTACTGTGGAACTCTTTCATGTAATCTTGCAGCCTGAAATGGTGTGTTGTCATTATACAAGTTTGCATAGTGTGCATAAAATCTAATCGCTCGTAATAATGATTATAGCAACTCAAACATGCACTAGCAATGATCCACAATAAAATCATCCTAAGTCCATGATGTGAATGAATCATATTGTC
>CP135568.1:5341825-5362227 GCA_032401905.1 Swietenia macrophylla | reverse complement strand
TAACTAAGTTTTACTTATTATGAGATTAAATAAATAAAAAATTAGTTAAAATAAAATGTAAACCTTTTATTATATTTTATGTTTATGTGTCATTAGATTTTTAAAAATTAAATATAGAAAAAATTAGAAAATGATCCTTATTCAAATAAAAGAAATTATCAAAAGCACCATTAAGAAAAAATTTTCCATTGTCTTTTTAAATTCTTATCAACCACAGCAGCAGGGAAGAGTTTTACTAAATTAGGCAATCATCTAAGTATATATACATATATGGAGATAGAAAGCAAAAAAGCACTTTTAAAAAAAATCAAACTAATGTTGGTTTTTGATAGATTGAAACATTTAAAATCTTGAATAACCTACTTTTGGGCAAAAAATTAAATCTCATCAAACTTTTTATAAGATTATAAATTAGTTTAGCAAGGAGTATAGATGTGTGCACACACATATGTATCAATAGATGAAACAAAAATGCAAAGGACCAAGAGCACATAGTTTCTAAAATTACAGCAATGAATAAGGTCATATATATATCTGTATTATACATACATACATACATACACATATACATACCTATATATGCATGCATGTATATATGTAAATATTATTACCAAAAAAAGAATATGCATCAAGGTTTAATGTGTGAGAAAATAATTATATCAAAGAAACATGGATTAACATGATAAATACCAGAATTTAACTACATATGAAACTTATGGAGGGCAAAACTTGCAAAGTTGGCCATTCTTTGGTCCTCTCCACTCTACATTATTCATTTAAATACAATGTAGAATTAATATTTTAATCACATGTATATGTTATTGCAACAAAAAGAATATATCATCAAGGTTTAATGTACGCAAAATTAATTATATCAAAGAAATTAGGACCAACATGATTATTACCAAAATTTAACTATCTATGAAAGAAAGGCCATGTTTTGTCCTTTCCACTCCACATTCTTCATTCAGATACATTGGAGAATTAATTATATATACATGTGTGTGTGTGTGTATTAAAGGGATAATAAAGGTAAAGGAGAGAACACCCATTAAGTTGGTTTGGTTATTGTTAACTTTGTTCTATTAATTATCTTCTAAATCCTTATGCTACAGGAATAGTAATAATACCACTAATTTTTTATGCCGATGAAAAAGCAAAAATAGCAAGAAGAAAAGTGTAGTCAGAAAGTATCGCACCCCTAAATGAATTAAATGGTGGCAAGTCGAAATGCTTATCAATCAATTTCAAATGCCCAACACTTCAACTTTGTCTTTTAGCTTTAATATTACAGAGGAAATTTAGATTGTTGCAATTTTTTTTAGTTGATAGGCTCAATTTACCTATTGTACTGTGGCTTGCTATTATAGATTTGCCCTAATTTTTTTCTTTTTCCCATATTTTGAGGATCGTTCATTTACTCCATAGATCATATTCTTTTTCTTTTAGTTTTTTATTTTATGAGCTCATATTGTTACACCTTTAAAATTAGAGTTTATGAATTAGAATTTAATGGAATAAATTAAATTAAAAGAACGTGATTTTTGAATAATTTGGCAGAATTTCCTCTGCAATATAAGCATTACCAATGTAAACTTGTAAGTTTTTAAAATTTTATAATGCTTTCTATATTCTCTATAAAATTTTAAATCATTATCACAACAAATTTCATTGTATTAAAATTTAATATGTTAATTTAACTAAATATGAGCAGTCTCAAATTTGCTTATAATATTATAATGAACATGATGTATATAGTAAAATATCCCTCTAAAATATATTTTTTTTTATCAAAAGGGCAAAATTTTCTTCAAATTTACTTATTTTTTGCTACTTCAAAATAACCTAAAAAGTAGAGAGTGAGTTGAAATCTAGTAAATATTTATATATAACTGAAAGTCCTTAAAAATTCAAATAGTTATGCTTCCAATTATTTATGCTTTAAACAAATGCAAATAAGTATAAATGAGCATAAATAATAATAATTAGTTATGCTTCCAATTATTTATGCTTTAAACAAATGTAAATAAGTATAAATGAGCATAAATAATAATAATAATAAAATAACAATACAATTTAGTTATTATTATGTGCAATGCATAGTTTTGGAACATTATTTCTAGGAACCATCATCCAAAAAATGTGTAACTTGCGTATTTTACGGACTTTATATCCAGAGATTATCGCCCATGATTTTAAATTTATGAATTTTTATTGTGGGACTAAAATTAGGTCTATAGTTACCGGTGCTAAACAAAAAGATTATACACCATTCTATAATCTAATCATATATAATAATAATAAAATAATTTATTTATGTTATATCACAACATTTCAAACATTGAAAGTATAGTTTAATAATAATAACATTGCTAAATTTTTGAAAAATTTATGAAAAATAAGACAGAACAGTAATCATGTCATTAAAATATAAATTTTCAGATTATACTTTTAAAATAAAATATTAATATTTATTTTAATTTAAAAGATTCGTATGCTATAAATAAATTTATTTTATTTTTTACAATAATTTAATATAAAACTTTACTTTTTAATGTTTTAAAATTTTAAAATATTCAATTATATATGAATTACTTACCTAAATCGATATGAGGGCATTCTTTCAAAATTTTTACTGATTTCTCCTTCTATTTACTTTTACTATCTAGTATCATTTTATAAAATTTAACGCAAATCACTAAAATAAATTAATAATACTACTTATATTCAATATAAATAAGTCCCTAACTTAACATCAAATTAAGATTCGATTTAGAAAATTTTAGAATTTCATGTTTTTAAAATAAAAATAAAAATTATTAATATCGATAAATTATAATAAAATCCTTAAAATATAAATTATTATAAAAGTACTACAAAAAATTCATGCTCAAGGTTACCATTTTGAAGATAAAACATTAGCAAATGCTTTGACTTTGACCTTCTTATTGTTATATTTTGTTACAGTCTACTGATAAGCATTGTTCTTAACATGGACTTAATGTCTCTTTTCTTTAATAAAATCTAAGTACAAAGGCATACTTCTAATATTGTCTTCTTCGTCAAAATATGTAGTTTTATAAATGGGCTTTCTTATTTTAATTGATATGGCCACAGTAGTTAACTCGTTTAACCACAGTTTTTTATGATTAAAATTGTGTTCAGACTTATTATTAATGATAATTGCATTAAGGACATTGTACATATAGACGATGTTTCTCCACACAAAATTTATGATTTTCTTTTTTGTGATTAACACAAAGGTCTCAGCCTTTACCCGTTTCGTGAAATACTTTGCTTGTCCTCAGCTTTGTGGCATTGATTTAATCAAATCTAGTCTTTATTGCAAAAATGATACAAAATGATGAAGCCAATGAGCTTTTTAGGAGGTTGTTTTAGAATATTTGAATTGAACTAGCAACCTTACATGTCTTTACAAGATTTATAGCATTTTTGTGCATTGTTGACTACCAATATCATTACTTGAAAACCTTAAATGCCAATGTTCTAACACTTAAAGGGTATCCATATGTCTCGACATTTATTTCCTTAATGATATAATTAGCCTCATTTGACTTTTAGCATTTTAAATGTAGCAGAGTGAACCCTGTTTTGAAAATATTAATGCAAACTCAAGGCATTTAAAGGGGGAAAAAAAAGGTGCTCAACAAAGGTAAAGATAAATTTAAAACTTAAACTCATAATCGTAATATTGAATGCTTTTGGTGTTTAGATGTAGGACTTGTAGCTTCTCAATATCCAAATAAAAGAGTTATGATCTTGTGAGATGATAAAAAAGTAAATACTAAAGGATAAAATGAGGAAGAAATAATTCCACCACTTAAAGATGCTAGTAATGGTAGCATGAAGTTTTCAGTTGGTGATGAAGCACTTATTGTTAGTTGTATATTGAGTATACAAGTTAAAGAAGGAGATAAACTTCAATAAAGGGAAAACATCTTTTATACTAGGTGTCATATAAATAATAAGATATGTTGTATGATTATTCATGAAGAAAAAATATCTTAATACATTGATTTAAGAAATATAGGCTGAACAGTTTTTGAGATTAACATCAAAATAGAATCAAGTATGAAATTTAGTTTTAAAAAGTATCAAAAACTTGGCAATGTGATCCATGTAGGTAAATAGAATTCTTTTTCTAGTTTTTTTTTAGTGTGTTTAGAAATAACAAATTGGTATATATTTTTATTAATTGCTTTTCTTATTACTTTAGGATTTTTATTCTTATTTTATTTAGGATTTTAACTAAAACTCTTTATAAAGAGATTTAAATAATATTGTAAATGAGATTAAATTTTACTCGATTAAGATTATGAAAGTTATTCTTCTCTTTATTTTTGTATAGTGTTTTGTGAACTCATCAATAAATTTCTCTTATAGCGTTCAAACTTCCTTATACTTTTAGTTCATGATTAGTGAATTATTGAGTCATAGATTTTACCATTAGTTCTCAATTCCTTTAATCATTAAGTGAAAATTTTTTATTATAAATTTTAATTTCCTTAAAATTTAATTTTAATTTAAGTTATTTGGTTTCAAGATTCATTATTGGGATCTCAATACTAATTGTTGGGGTTTTAAGATTTATATTATTAGATTTGTATTATAAGGAATATTTAGAAACTAAACTTGTAAGAAAAATATTACTGTGTTATCCAAAAACATGTTAAGTAAAAGTCAAAGCTATTAAAGAAAGTAAATACATTGATTTAACGAAGGTTGAAAAACTAATAAGATCTTTTAAAACTTTTAAGATGAATACAAGGCAATAAAAAAAGAGAAGGCCATAGCCTTTCAAGTTGAAAAAATGGATGTTAAAGATGAACAAAAAGTAAACATTGGCTATTTTAAAGTAATTGACTTTCCCATTAAGAATTTATTATAAAAATAATAATAAGCAAACTTGAGAATTCTTTCAAAAGATAAGTTTTTTGTCAATCCCTTTAAAAATGATAGAAAAATAGGTATTCAATATAGGAAATATGATGGCTTTGAACATATACAAGCTAAATGTCAAATATACAAGACAAAATTAAAGACTACATATATCACTTAAAGTGATAACGATTTAAAAGAGAAGACTTTAGGAAATGTGAGTAATTATATTACTTCTAACATTTACTCACATTTTGAAAAAGATGAAATATTGTAGATGATTGTTACAATGAAACAACAAAAAATGAATGACTCTAAAAATTGAACTTTATGAAACTAATTATGATGAAAGTGGTGATAAGGATGAACTATACATGGATGCCATACTAGCTTTTTATGAATTGATGTTCAACAAATAAATGTGAATATGCAAATGCAACAAATCTGTAGAAAAGAAAGTTGATAGTCTTTTGTAGACTGAAGTGTGCAAACTGTAGCAAAATGAATGATGAATAAAATGAAAACCATCATTGTTGAAAAAGATAAAAGAATAAAGGTAAAATATGAACTTGAGAAAATATTATAGTAATTATCAAAGATGTGGCTTTCTTGGAGAAATACCCTTTTGCCTTAAAACGATGTTAGTTAAGGCATCACTTATTAATCTAAACTCTTTTATCATTATTGAAGATAAGGTGTTAGGTCATTAATCCTATGTTACATAAGGTAAGGCCAAAAGATTTATTCCCACTTATTATTTTTGCCATAATAAATGCCATATTTGACCAAATTACTTTAAATTTTTGAAATTTATGAAAAATAACGTGAAATCTAAATTTAAAACTTTTCAAGGGCTTAGTAAAATATGAGTAAAGATGTTAGAAATTAATAATTTTGTTGCTTATATGTCATTAAAAGCTTGTGCTCTATCTAATTCTTAAAATTCATTGACTTTAATGTAGTTAAGGGGAATTATCCTCGTGCATAGTTTAATTTTTTAATTTAGTTTGTTAACTTCATTGTTGAGCTTACACTATGTAACACGCCTTATAATATAATAATCTTGAGCTAAATATTCTTATGTACATTAATGAATGATTTTTGATTTGGAATTAATTTTTTGAGATTGACATAATTATAAAAAAAATGTTAGTTTGTGCATGATAGTTTGCGTAGATTCTTATCTAAATTATCCAAATTTATGCATGCTTTATAATCAGAAAATGCTATTTGCATTGTTGTAGAAAGTTATCCATGAGTAATCTAAGTATATATATTATAAATATGACGAGGAGAATCTACTATAAAGAGACAGTTATCTTAATAATAGTGTGAAAGCTACTGATTTTTGAAAAATAAAAAAAAAGAGAAAAGAAAAGAGAAAAAGTAGTAACCAAAAACAAATATGTATTATACACATATATGCATTGTTTTTAAATGGATGATTTGGAGATCAAAAAAATGACTTTGATGTATTCATTTGTGGCTTTACCAATTAAATGTAAAATGTGGGTTAATAATGTATTTATAATACAATAAGCAATAAAATATCTATAATTACGTGTTAAGATGTACACACTCTTTGTTCTTCATCATGATACTATAAGGTAAAATCTTTCCTAATACATATATTAATTCCTTCAAGTACCCACCTCAATAAAGTAATTTTAAAAAGCAAAAACATAATTCCATATATAAATTGACCAAACAAATAAATATCACAAACTCTAACTTTACAATTCATAATTGCATCCAAAAAAATCAACTAATAAATATTATCGATCCAATCAAACAAACTTCATTAAATAACAAAAGGAAATAACACCATCTGCAAACTCTATACTAGTAACTAATATAAACCCATAAACATAAACTTAATAGTTAGTGTCGATGCAAAGTAAAACAATATACAATTAGCAATAAGTTAGAGTTATAGCGCTATTATGTCTTCTTTGATTTACAGACGCTTTTTTTTTCTGCACCTAAAACTAAGTAAAATATCAACCAAAAATATTTTTTAAGAATAAATCAAATAAAATAATATATTATAATCAAATTTTAAAAACTCAAAAGCAAATTTATGAATTACCTTCGACAAGCCATGTTTGGGAAAATCAAAATTCATTAGTTTCTTCGGTCAAACTCAAGCCATTTGAACATACAATTGCTTAATAAGTTAAGGGGATGGTTGGGGGGATTTGATTTTTCTAGGTAAATTTTGAGAGAGAAGGATCTAGGTTTTACTTTGGTGTATGGATAGTCAGCAGAGAAGAAAACAAAAGTTTTGGAAGTTTAGTTTTTAATGTGTAGATATAACTTTAGAACCTTTTATTTTTTATTTGGGTAAACGCTATTAAAATTAATTTTAGAGCTTTTTTTTTTCTTTTGGAAGTAAAGATAATTTTTTTCACTAATTTTTTTCTCTTTTTTGGTAGAATTTTTTGTTTGCCACTAAATTAATGTTTATTTTTAGCTTTATAAATGCAATGTTATTAAATATTATACGTAGGACTTATAAATGCTACCATAGAAACATTTAAATGCTATTTGCAACATTTTTAAATTACTGGATTATTAACTATTAACCATGCCATTTCCAAGTTCTTAGACCCTCAGATATCCCGATTGTTTGTTGTAGTGCAACCAACGCAACTCAATGTATAAGCAATCTAAGATGACATCCCTCGCATTGCCGCTTTAACTATGCCACTGCAATTGTTTCTTGTTAGATGTAGTGATTGAAATAAACTTTGGTTTTAGTGGAAATGTTATTTTGAGCTGAGAATGTGTTGTCAAACACTTGCTTTTGGACGCAACAAGTTTTGTTATTCAAAAAAATAATGCAGAAGTGAGAAAAGGGAAAATTGGCCAGTGGTTAAAGGCCTTGGTTTCAAATTTAAGATTCAAGTTTCAAATTTAGGGTTTCCAAATTTGAAATTTTTTTCAATACTAGGGTTATAATTTTCAATTTTTGTTTTATTAGCATATAAGAGCATAAAAAGAATTCTACACAAACATTTTTTGATTGATGGACATAGGTGATGGTATTATAAGTTAATTGGAACATTTTAAAAAGTTGAATAGTATTATATTGCCTTTTATAATACATGTTACATTATATTATGGCCATAACCGTAAAATAAATTTATAATACAAATGTAGTAACTATTGAATAAGTTATCTAAACAGAAGTACATTGGTGATACCTTTGGTAGTACCGATCAGCTCAATGCCACTTTTAACATCCAAATGTTATCAATGCCCAACTTATAACCTCTTAATGTAAAAGAAAGTCCACACTTATTTTATTACTAATATTCCTCGTATGCTTTTAAATTGTACTCTCTCTCTCTCTCTCTCTTTCTTTTTTTTCCTTTGGTTTCTATATTATCCACCCCCTCACAATAAAATGTACTCCTTGATTTTAAACCACCATTATCCGGATCAAATATCTTGACCACAATCACAAAACTATTTTCCTTCTAACTTCTCGAGTTTAATAAATTAACTAATGAAGTATTCTTACAAAGCAAATATGTAGCTTTGTTTGTTGAACATTTAATTTTCCAACTATAACTTATACCGAGGAGTTAGTTTCAGTTTATTTTGTTTGCTAATGTACTTATATATACTTGGATATCTTTAATAAAATTTGTGCCATATTTCTTCTTTCTCATGCTCTGTTAGGTATCAAAGCGATAACATTTTTTTGACCATGGCCACTGACAACTCATATGCTTATATAATTCCACAAATCACTACCATCCACAACACTAATGATCCTCACAGAACATTGATTAGCGTCAATGTTACAGCACAAACTCCACCAAAACTCAATCCTAGCAATTAGATGTCCTGAAAGTTGCAGTTTCATACCTTGTTCATAGAGTGTGATCTATTGGGATTTATCGATGGATGTAAACCTTGCCAAACAAAAATATCACTAAGAATAGGGCAACTACACAAATCCAGAATATATATTATGGGCAAAGCAAGACCAATTGATTCTGAATACCATCGTTGGCAGTCTTTCTCCTACGATAATTCCATTCATAGCTTGAGCAAACAACTCACGAGAAGTTTGGACAATATTAGCCAACACATAACCCAAGTCATACTGCGAAAGAATCAAACTAGTGAAAAAAACCAAATTAAAGGTCTTGTCAAGGGATCCACGACTGTTATAGATTTTCTTCAGACCTTTAAAGCTAGAGCTGATGAAGGTCTTAGAGATGATTACAAGAGCTGTTCGTGCAGTAGAAGCCCAAGACAATTTGATCTTCTCTGATGAACTCCATGAAAAGCTTCTAAATTTTAAAGCTTCAATACAAGGCAATAAAACTGAACATTCACATTTCTCTGCTTCTACTAACCCAACTAGTCACACCAACAATGTGTGGCACAATTCCTCCAAATCTGGTGGTAACTTAAGAAACATAAACAATGGCTCGAGCCCATCTTCAAATTCTTACAACGATAATGCGAGCTGGCACCCTTCACCCAAACAACCGCTCTCTTGCACTAACCAATACCAGACCAAACATGTCTAGCACCGATCACACATCCACACGACTTTATCTTCGATATTGCCAAAAAGGTAATATCCAAGGAAATATCGCCAAGAGCTGCCCCTCATTCTACTTGGTACCAATTACTTCGTCTAACAACTCTACTGCATAATTGTCAATAACACCTTCTCCATGGCAACCAATAGCTCATTTTGCTACCAACACCTCAAATAACTCAAAGCTTTTAGACAGTCGTGCTTCTCGTTATGTCACTTCTGACTTGAGCAATCTATCACTTCATACACCATACACTAGCTCTGATGAGATTAAAATTCGAGATGGCACGAGTCTTCCCATAACACACATTGGTTTTACTACCTTCAAAACTTCCAATTCTCAGTATACCTTAGATAAAGTTCATTTGTGTCCCAAACATGATAAGGAACTCGATTTTGATTTCTAAATTTTGTATCTCTAACAAAGTTTTCATTGAGTTCTTAACATACTCTTTTATTGTGAAGGAACTTCGCATGGGACTAATGCTTTTGAAAGGTCAAACTAAGGATGGTGTGTATGAGTGGCTAGCTTTTTTACCATTATTTGCTTTTTCTAGTGTCAAGACTACTTCGTCTGAGTGGCATCATAAATTAAGGCGTCCTCTCTTTCCTATTTTACAGCATATTGTTTCTAATTAAAGTTTAGATTTATCTTCTTACATGACTTCAGATTTTTTGAATAATACATGTCATTGTACTAAGAGTCACAAACATTTTTTTTCAATTCCACTTTACTTCCTCATCATCCTATTCAAATACTTTTCTCTGATGTATGGGCTTAACTGATTATTTCTCGTGATAGCTTTAATTACTATGTTATTTTTGTTGATCCTTTTACCAAGTATAGTTGGTTTTATTCTCTCAAACAAAAACCAGAAGTAGAAGACATGTTTGTTAGATTTAAAGATGTAGTGAAAAAAAAAACTAAAATAAAAATATCAACACTTTGTACTCTGATAATGATAGTGAAGATGTTGCTCCTACTAATTTTCTTACTCTTCATGGTATAGCACATCTCTCTACTCCACCTCACACACCTGAGCTACATAATTTCCCTAAGCGGCATCATCTTCACATTATTGAAACAGGTGTTACTTAACTCTCACATGCCTATGTTCCTTTAACCTGTTGGTCACATGCCTTTGTTATTGCAGCTTACTTAATAAATCGTTGCCAACTACAACACTAAATCCCATTTCTCCTTATGAAAACATTTTTGGTATTGCTCTTCGTTATTCCAAGCTCAAAATATTTGTTTGCCTATGCTATCCTTGACTTCATCCTTGTACTACTCACAAACTTGTTTCCCGCTCCAAATCATGTATTTTTCTTAGGTATTCTCTAACTCAAAAGAAATATTTACGTTATGTTCCATCTACATTAAAACTCTATGTTTCTAGGCATGTTAGATCTATTGAGTCAAAATTTCAATTTTCTTAATTAGAATCAACATCCCTTCTAATTCTTCGCCGCCACTCATATCAAAATTTGATGTTGATATTCAATGGCATCTGTAATCTGAAGCTTCATCACAATCAATTACCTCAATAGACCACCAAGACAATCCTTACCTCGCTGCAAATCATACTAAAGATCAACTCGTCCCCGCAAGTTCTGCACAAATCCTCCATCAACTGCAACTCAATCAACCCAATTACCACCAAGACCAAGCAATCCTATGCGTACTCAAGTCAAAAAATACCATTCATAAGCCAGTTCAAAAGCTTAACTTTCATACTCAATTATCCATATCCACTTCCCTTGAACCGATTACTACGAATCAAGCTCTTAAAGATTCAAAATGGCATCAAACCATGTCCCAAGAATACGATGCTCTTGTTCAGAACGCGACTTGAGAGCTAGTAGCCTCTGATCCAAGTCAAAATGTTGTCGGTTGTAAATGACTTTTTCATACTAAGCCCAACTCTTATGGTTCTTTTGATAGGTTCAAGGCTCATTTGGTTGCAAAATGATTTCATCCACCTCTAGGTGTTTACTATCAGGACACCTGAAGCCCTAAGGTTAAGCCCACCACTATTTGACTAATTCCTAGTATTGTTGTAAGTTATGGATGGTCATTTTATCAACATGACGTTAACAATGCTTTTTTGGTAGGATCCTCCAAGTAAGAATGTGTAGATGCAGCAATCGCTGGGTTTTATTGATAAAGACTTTCTTTCATATGTATATAAACTTAGAAAAGCTATTTATAGGCTAAAACAAGCTCTAACGGCCTAGAATCAAGAATTGCAAAATTTCATTCTTCACTCTAGTTTTAGAAATTCTCATATTAATACATCATTATTTGTACTTCAATATTGTGAGCATCTCTTGTATTTACTTGTTTATGTTGATTATTTGATTATTACTGGGGATAATACTTTGCTCGTGTATCAGGTTATTAAGTTATTAGCAAAGTGTTTCTCTCTTAAGGATCTTGGTCTGCTGTCTTTTTTTCTCGGTGATCAAGTTGTCCCTAACAAACATGGTTTCGTGTTTTCTTAATGACGTTGTCTGTTGGATCTTCTTGCTCGTACTCACATGCTAAATGCTAAGCCAGTGCAAACGCCTCTTCTAACAGATTCGTCTCTTTCATTGTAATCTGGGAAAAATTTATCTATCTTATAATAATACTTAGCAATTGTTGGTTGTCTTCTCTATCTTTTAATTACACATATTAACATTGCTTTTGTTGTTAATAATCTCTCTCAATTCATGCACAAGCCTAGAATTGAGCATTGGGCCCCTGTCAAACGTCTTCTTCAATATCTTTATGGAATTCTTAATCTTTATTTTCAATTATATCGAAAATTTCCACTCTCTTTACATGCATTTCCAGATGCTGAGTGGGCAGGAAACAAAGATGACCTCTCCTCGACTAGTGCCTACATTGTATACTTGGATACAATCTTATTTCTTAGAGTTTCAAGAAGCAAATGCTACAGTTTGTTCGTCCACCGAGGTGGATTACCGCGCAGTCACTAATATTACAACTAGAATTAATTAGGCATGCTCCTTGCTAATTATAACTTATATTTTGGAGTGAATTTCAAATTTATTTTGTTTGTTGATGTACTTGTTTATATTTGAAAAAATGTGTGCATGTTTCTTCTTTCTCATGCTTTGTTTGTTAACAGTTCTCTACTTTCAAATATCAATATATAAAAAAATATCACACTGTTAAATAAAAAAAATAAAACAAATATTCATTCAACATTATATTAAACTAAGTGCATTTCAGGATTAACAATTTCTCATGATATATATATATATATATATATAAATTCAATATAGTTTGAAATAATGTCAACTATATACATGGATGATCTTACTTGTCTTATGCAAAATTGTATACTAAAAAGATAATAAATAAAATGTAAAACTCAAAAAAAATAATGCAAAATTAGAAATTAAATAAATAAGAGAGAAGAAAAAAAGGTAACTAGCAACTCCCACGCTACAAAACCAATCACTTGCATCAGTGATGCACTACTGGCGTATTTGTTTTTAGTAATATAAGGGGGAAAGTAAAGGAAATTAAGGAAGATTTTATATTACCTTATTTATTTTTGTAAAAAAAGGCTAGAAAGAGGATTCTTAGAGTTGAAGGAATTCGGATTCATGATAAGAAAATTGGATGCCACGAGTTAAAAATAAATTAATTTACAAATTTATTCTTATTAAATAATTATTTTCAATTTTGCTCTCGTATAATTTGATCTTTGAAAACTCTAATTTTGCTTCCTTTAGTCTCTCTCAACGCCGCTTTCCTCCTACCGGAGATTTCCTCTCCCTCTCATCGGTGCTTTACTTTCCCTCACAAAAACACACCATCGTTTTCTTCATTCTCGCATAAGAACAAAGCTGTTCGTCATCAAATTTTACTTTGTCTGGATTGATTTCATTGAGAAAGTAAACATTTACTTATTATTTTGTATTCTTTTGATTTGTCTGACTTTGATAGTATTAACCATGTATCATTTATATGCTTTAATTAAGGATAATCTTTGATTGGTAACAGTTAATTGAAAAATTGTTTGTTGCACCTGATGTAATGGATCTTCTCTGCGACTGCAACTCACCCGCCTGCTCTCTCTCTCTCGGTTTTCTTTATTTTTTTTATTTTCATTAGCTGACATTACACTCCGATCATTAACTTCAATCTCATAGCTTCCCGTGAACTTAGAACATCTCACCCTCTCTGTTTTTAGTTCAATTTCTATTTCTAGATTCAGTTTCTATATACTCTCTCTATTCCTTCGCTCACTCTCAGTTACAATAAGTGTTTTCTTTGTTTCTTCTTTCTTAGTTATATTGACTGTCTCTCTTTCTGGTAAACAAAAAATATTAAAATTTGAGAAAATTAAAAAATAAAAAAATAAATTCGGACGATGATGTTCCAGGGTTCTGGAAAAAGAGTCCGCTCCACTAAGTTGGTTTTATTTATAGGTATAATGAGACCAGAGGAACAATGTAATATTTATGTATATTTTTTTACGGGTTTATTTTTTTCTGAACGTTCTTTAGAACTCTGTAACTATGCATGTCTTTGAACCTGTCTCTTGTAGTCATATGTTCTTTGGTTACTAAGATTTATGATTTTAATTACGTGATAAGGGTTGCTGCTCCATGTTTAATTCTAGTTCTTGTGTACAGTGAGAGATGGCGTGACTGGGGAGGCCTGATTGTTCGATGCCAGAAGTATTGGGTCTTGAAAATTGCATTTTAGGCTTAGTAAAAATGAGAAACCGGGTCGCCTTGTGTGTGTTTGACTAATTGTTCTGCACTGATCATAAAAAAGAAGAGAAAAAACAGTAATCGACTGTGCAGTTTTCAAGAATACATATATATTCATATGGGCTTACTCCTTCAGACTCCTTTTTTAATGACAATAGAGATCCCAAAACTTTGTTTAGGATTCTTGGCTGGAATAGTAAACCTCGCTGAAAAACTTTATGGAAGATTACTATTGCAATTTGATAAGAAGACCTATAGGTTTTTGCAATTTCAATGTTGTTATTTCTCATAGTAATTTATGATTTTGGCTTTTTCTCAAATGACCTATACCTCTCATTATTTTGTGAAAGGCCAATCCCAGTAGACCTCTAAATTAACAAACGTAGGGCGGAATAGAAATTGGACCAAATTAGGTCTAGAAATCTGGCGTTTCACTATCGTAAAAGCTAATTGGATAACGAAAATTGACTTGGTTTCAATTTTTATAATTATAATTAACTTATACGTTGGTGGTGATTTTGTTTTAATGCAACTTAATTACACTGCTTTCGTGTAATGTTGTTGTCCATCTCATTTAACTATACATGCAAACTTTAGAAATTAAGTTATCGATAATTTGTTGTGTAGTGATAAATAATTTAAGTTTAGTTGAAAGCAAAAATTTGAAAATGAAGAAATTGATTGCTTTTTTTTGTGCATTGGTCACAAACCATACAAATAGTTGATTGTTTCTTAAAATTCATACGATCTCTTTTAATAGAAGATAATTAAAACAAATCATTTGAAAGATAATTACATGTACTTGACTTTTTAACAAATAGCAAATTGTTCATCAGTTAGTTTATGAAAGTAATGCTACTTGCATAGTCCAACTTAGAATAGATAGGACACTTTTAGGACTTGAAATGTTTGGAGAGTTAAAAGCATTTGCTAATAAATAAACAAATAGCTATGTTTTTACATATAATAGTACATCATGTTAAAAATAGAGTTATTAAGTTTTAATTCATAAGGTTAGGAGAGACAATTAGTAAATACTTTAATAATATTTTGCATTTCAGACTACACGAGAAATTATTGAAACAGCTTGAGCTAGTTTTAGAAAATTCTACATGAAAGATGGAAATGGTTTAAGGTACATATGTGAGCCATATTTATTATCCGTGCATGAAATGTCATCTTCCATAATAATTACTAATTAAAACCTTTTGTTTTTCACATTGATTATAGAATTGTTTAGGAGCATTAGATAAAACAAATATTAAGGTAAGGGTGTCTACAGCAAATAAACCTAGGTACCAAAATCGAAAGGGAGAGATTGACATAAATGTTTTAGGAGTATGTTCCCAAGACATGCATTATATTTATGTTTTGACTAGTTGGAAAGCCTCAGCTAATGATAAAGTCCTTCGTGAGGCTATACGTATAAGAAATGGTTTGAATGTCCCTAATAATAAGTCATATACTAGTAATAGATATATTGTTAAACAAATTATTTATTAGCTATAATATAAAATTTTATTAACTATATAAGTTTCTACTATCTTGTGGATGTTGGGTATGCTAATTGTCAAAGATTTCTTGCTTCTTATCATGGACAACGTTATCACCTCAATGATTAGAGAGAAAACCACCAACCAATCAATGCACAAGAATTTTTTAACATGAAGCATTCAACTATTAGAAATATTATTGAAAGATATTTTGGTTTACTTAAAAATCGATAAGCAATTCTTAGAAGTCCTTTATTTGATCCTATTAGAACCTAAAATTAAATTATTATGGTATGTTACTTGTTATACATTTTTATTAAGAGAGAGAGATGTTATATGATCCTTTTGAGAAAACAATTGATGTTGTAAATGAAATCGAACTACAAAGTGGTAGTAGTTCCATAACCAATGTAGAAACTTCTTATGAATGGAATGCATGGAGAACAAATTTAGCACAAAATACATACAATGAATGGAGGGCTAGTAGGCATGCAACTTGAACTTATGTTATGTTTTTCATTTGATCATCAATTTGGTCCAAGATTTGTTATCCATTGTAAATGTAAATGTGAACATAATTTCAATTTTTTAGTTTTTATTTTTGAATTTTTATCCTTTAGCATGTGGGTTAGTTGATAATTTTGTCTTGTTAGCTTGGCTGCTATTTGTATAAGATTTAGCAACTTGATTTGTCTACTTGAATTTTTTTACGATATCCTGTTCCTAGTGTAACTTCATAGCATGATAAAAGGTACTGGATTTATGTGTCTCTAGCTATTCTGTTGTTCTATACCTCTCTGAATATAGTGACAAGGAATTCACTCTTCAAATTTATCAACTATATTTGCCCTCTGCTTTCTGAAAATTTGGGGGAAGTGTTATAGAAGTTCTTGTTTAGGCTCCTCAATGGTTTGGCAATTGAATTTTGACAAGGAACTTCAGTTTGAAAATAATGCTCCTCTTTTGTAAGGCTTCCCAAGTTGACTCTTTACTTTTGAGATACTTTTATATGGCCTTCAATTCTAGAATTAATTTGGTATAAGTTGGTTTTTGAACTATTAAGCATAAACAAATTATCTATTAATTTCGTACAGTTGGTGGTTTTCTCTTCCTCCTGATTGTATGGCTCTTAACTATTTTAAATTTTTATTTTGTAATATTTGTTATCACATAGATATGAACTGCATTATCCCTTCTAAATTTTAGTTTGTTTAATTTGTGGACACGTAAAAGGTACTAGATTGATGTACAATACATTTGTAGTTATGATCTATTCCTGAAATTTGATTACAAAAGAAGCATCTATTGCTTCCCTGTGTTGTCATTATATTTAACTGAAATCAATTATATATTACGCAATATCTAAAGACCAAGAGATTTTTGTTATTTTGTTACTTATGGTGCCCCTTATTTACAATTTTTTTAACCCCATTTTTTCTTTTCTTATATATATATATATATATATATTGTAATATGTGTTGAATGTATTTTTGATATTTATTCACTTTTTATTTTGTGACATAGCTATTTTTGCAATTGTTAGAATAATTATTCATAATAAAATCACAAAGTTCAAAGTATGAAAAAGAATTTAAGATGGAGGATGAAGATATCAAACTTGTCGAGACTTTAGTAGAATTGTATCATGAAAGGAGATATTATGCAAATAATAATTTTAGGATTGGTTATTTAAAGTATGTTAAAAATTCATTGAAAGCAAAATTGTCCGAATATGGTCTAAAAGTCAAGCCACATATTAATTCTCATACAAAGACTTGAAGATACATTTTCAAATTGTACATTAAGTATTAACTGGACCAAATTGTATCGGCTTTGGTTAGGATTCAAAAAAACCAATATAGGATGCTTATCTATAGGTACTTGGTCAAGTTTTTATATTTTTTTTTAGTTATTTATGACTAGCATCTTCTTGTAAAATTAAATCAAAATTAGTATAAATTAAATGTTTTATGATATCAAAATTTTCTTTTATCTCCATGTAATTTGTTAAAATTACTATTATAATAATTTTGTTAAATTTTTTACTTTACAAAGTCATAGAGACACAATTAATTACAAATATAAGGCATTTCATATTAAGAAGATTTATATATGATTTATGGTAAAGACCATGTAACTGAAAAATATATTGAGACTCTTGCAATGTTGTAGAGGCAATTAAAAGAATTGGCAGAAATAATGATATCAAAAGAAAGAATAATGACATTGAGAATATGGAAGATGATTTAGATGATAATATGTCATTTTCAAATGCTCAACAAATGTGTCCAATAACTTCAAATAACTCATCAAGAAAAAAGAAAAAAAATCAAAAATTTTGAAGTATTAGGAGAGGCAACAAAAGAAGCATATATTTTTAATGTGGAGGAAATAAAAAACTCATATAATCTCTTAAGACGAGCTATTAGATAAGATATTAGCAACGAACAAGTAGGGCTTGATGATGAGTTGAGAAAAATTAATAGCCTTATAATAATAAAACAACTTCAAGCTATCACTTTTATTACGCGTGATAATGCTATATTTAATATATTTTACGGTCTTTATAATGAAAATTGACAAGCTTAGGTTTGGCTTCTTCTCAATGGCAAAATTTTGTTAATATTATTTAGATTAATAATCTAATTTTTTACTTTAAACTCATTTTATGATTAAACTTTAGGTTTTTTGTTAGTGAAGATTGGAAGTATTTTTAAAATTTTTATTTTTGATATTTATTTTATCGAATGTTATTTTATTTAAAAAATTAGATTATTTATTTTCTATTTTTAATTTATGATAATAAATTGTTAAATATATTGGTGGTTTAATATTAAAATTTTTAAAAATAAATTAATTATATCTTAACATAAAATTAATTGGCACTTATTTTGAAAAATTAAATTATAATAAAATTAAAAATAATGCTTTAATTTAAAAATATTTATATGGTTAAAATTAAAATATTTATTAGTAAATTAATTATTAAAATTTTAAATTTAATTAGAATTAAAATTTAAAATTAATTTATTTTTTAATTATTAAATATATGAATTTCAATATGAAGAGTATTTTTATCCAAATAAAATATAACAAAATTTATTCCTTCTATTATTCTATCTACAAACCAAATAAAAGAATATATCCTTTTCCTCTTTACTTTCCTTTCCTTTCTTATTTTCTTTCCTTTTTTAAAAACAAACACACCATACATGTGTTGTACAAAGTAAAAAGCATCATCAATAAACAATTGGAATAGAATAAAGATGCCACCATTTATTAAACATACAACGATAAAGTTATTTTAATTATTTAATTATTTTAGTTAATTAATTAGCAGTTAAAAGTAATGATTTTATTATTGATTATTACTTTTTATCAATTTAAAAAATATATATTTATGTGTGATTCTACTAAACTTCAATGGAATTATATAAAAAAAAATCAAGTATTTATTTTAAAGAATGGAAAGCAAAGAAAAAGAAAAAAAATAGAGAAAGAAAAATCATGAATTTTGCATTGTTTGGTTGACCATAGAATCATCAATGAAAAATAATTCAATTATAATATTTCTTCTAAATATTTCTTCTAAATTTATTAATAGATTAAATTTTTAATTATTTCTTACTTGTAATTTCAATTATGCTTTATTGAAAATAATTATTTTAATAATATTTCACAAGTATATTGTGTTAATATTCTTAAATATGAATACAATTATATTAATTAATTATTTTTATTTGAATAAAAATACTTATTATGATTAAAATATTTATGCATTTCATAATTGAAAAACTAAATTAACTTCAAATTTTATTTTTAAATATAAAATTTATCAAATCCCACCAATTTAATTAGTAATGTAATAACAAATATTTAAACTTAGACTATATAAATATATTTGTTGATTGAAAAAATATTTTATATTTAGAATGCATCACTTAATTTTTTTAATTTATAAATTCAATTGCATATAAATTTTCATGAATAAGTATTTTTTTAGTACAATAGAAACTTGATATTCATATAATTAACTATCTTTAGTTAGTTTATTTTATTAAATATATCATATTATCAATAATTTTTTATTTTATTTAATGATTAGTCTATCTTTAAAAGAATTAAAAAACAAAAATATAATTACAACAATAATTATTTTTTATATAATAAAAATTAAAATTGTCAAATATATATGATTAGTTTTATGTATTAAAGTATGTATAAGATTATAAAATAAAGTTATAAATTAATATACATATGAAATTTATAAAAAAAATATATCTATAATTCAAATGATGACATAAATAATAACAAATATATTTTATAAGATGATGTTAAACTTTTATAACAAAAATAAATATTAATGATTTCAAATTAATTTATAATAAAATAAAGTAAGCTAAAATAATCTTATATTAATATTTTTTAAAATAACTAGTGAATTAAAAATAATTATATTAAAGTAATCAAAATAAAATATATAATAAAATATATAAATGAGGGGAATAAAATTAAAAATTTAATTATTTTGAAGGAAGAATTATGATTCCTTACTTTTGAGAAGGAAATCATCATTTCTCAATTTAAAAACTTTTAAGGATTTATCTTTGCCCTCTATTTTTCCAAACAAATACACTCATAGATTATGATTGTTTTGAAAAATGAAAAGGAAAAGGGTAAAGTAAGAGGAATTGGAAAGAAAAAAAGGG
>CP135568.1:5295836-5331910 GCA_032401905.1 Swietenia macrophylla | reverse complement strand
ATTATAGTTATCCGTTTAATTATCATGTTATTTCATGTTAACTTAAATCCACAAATTTATATCCAGTTCATGTCAATTAGACAAGTTGTGTCAACAATTACTACTCTTAACTATACCTCACAGTTCCGCTCTATAAATATTTAGGTGAGTATGAATGGAATTTAAGTTTTAACTATGTTTTCCACTCTATCAATTGCAAAGCCGACAGCTACCCACCTTGATGATGCACCAGTTTTCCCCCTTTTCTAGGACATTCCTAATTAAATTTTGTATAACACGTGGTAGTACATGAAATAAAGAGAGAAATTAAATATTACCCGAGTAATTCCACCCTATGGATTAAAATGATAGAAACTTCATGGATCTTATTCTCCTTCGTGACAATAATTCAACGAGCATCTATCTAGTTCAAAGTTGGCCAAACTTGCAACAAACATAAAAACGACATTCCAACAACTAAATGCTGCCTCTGCATGTATGTAAGCAAGTAAGTGTGATATTTTACTGAACTTTTTTCAAGGTATCTACTGCTGTCTCAAAATCTCTGCAACTGTAACAAGTCAAGGAGGAGATAACTGTACCCGGGTTGGAGAGGATAGCTCCACTGAAATTGACTTCAATTACTGAATTCTTGCAAAAACTGGTAAAGCACCTGTGCAACCATAGCGGGATACTCTTCTTGTGGTAAAAGAGCACCCGGAACCTCAACAAACTTGGTAACCCCTCTGGCTGCTCTGAGTGCTTCCATCTCAGCTTTTGATCTCTTTGGAGACCCTTCAGTTGCCACAACCAGAATTGGTATCTTTCCCTTCAATTCCGAAAAGAGTTCCAGGAACTCCTCCCGGGAATTAACTGGGTCAAGGAGACCTGTCAGGAAAGCTGCTGGCACATAACGGGCTCCTTTATGTTTTGTCAGAGCGTATCTGCTTGCAACAATGCCTGCAGTCACATTGTCAGGATTTGCATAGACATGGGATTTGTACTGGGATTGAATAGCCTTCTCGTTGCTAACAAGCATGTTATACATCATCCAGCCCACACCCGGTGTCCTTAAGGTTCCTCTAAGCAGCCCATATCTTGTAATCGAAAAGAGAAATCACTTAAATAAACGAACCACCCTTTCTGATTCACAAATATATTTTATTGAGCTATATGGGACATAACAATCTTGCAACACAACAATTTAGATTCAGATTTTCTCTTCCAATGACTCCAACATATTGAGCAAATACATTTAGGAGGAAACCTCACATCAAATTGTCATTTCCTTCATTCTTTAGTATTATTTTCAAGGAGTGGAAGTAAAGGAAAGATGCAGAACTGCCTTCCAACATGCAGTCAGTTGGTAAAGGAGATGCCTGGCAGAATATTCTGCCAGGGTTTGAGCCTGTATGGCCGTAGATTTTCCACAACATGTGGACAGGAGTAAGATTGTAAGAAGTCACCCAATTGGGTGTAGATTTCTGGGCAATACCGTAACAGTTTGAACTTTGTTGTGAAAAATAAAAAACAGTGCTAAAATAAAAGAATGCAGAACTACCATGAAAGCTCAAATTCTAAAACATGTAAACTATGTTGATATGGACAAATATGATTGATGGGGAAAACTAGGACAAAGCCCATATCAGAAAATCAGCAGTATCCAAATTTATCACTAAAAGGAGTTGTAATAGTTTAAATTCTCATTCAAAAGGTTATAAATATCCACGTGGATTACTCTCAAGTTTTCCCGCACAATCATAATCTTGCAGTTCTGCATTCAAAACTTCTTGAAAGAATTGCATTCCATTTTAAGACCATAACAAAAGCTGTCCGCATGAAAGGTGGTGTTGAGGTTCAGAATACCTTGCTTCCATGCTGGAATCTCGACCAAACACAATGGGTAATGGACCAGCCCAGGTGGGTGCAACCGCGGCAATGGCTGCAGGCTTCACCAAATTCTTTTTAGCAGCACGAAGGGTTATAGTTGCAGCATGCCCTCCTCCAAAGATTATCAAATCATTTTCTGGTTCAAATGTAGAAGATTAGTAGCAAGACATAGTACTTGAAAATTGCCTGAAAATATTTAACAGCATGCTTTTTAGAATAACAAAAGGCCTGAAGGACACAAAAACTAAATAATTATTGCGCATAAATTCACAGCAAAATACAGCCATGCATTCAAAACATATGGGATTGCAGAGGAGAAACACAAGGATGGCTGTAAGAAGAAAGATCTGCTCAAGAATGCAACGTCGATAACTGATATTTAATAGAAAACTCATATAGGAAGAGAACCCAATGTGGAATGGACCTCAGAGCACAAACAAATTCTGTTGGCAAGGAGTTCACTCAGCTTGTCCACAAATCACAACAGTCAAACAAAAATGTTCAATAATTTCAACAAACATCAACAAGTAGATCAAATACCAAAAATTGTTCCCAGGTCTTAGTCCTATGATTTTGCATGTTCTCATAAACCCTCAAACCAGTAGAAAGTTGACAAAGGGCCAAAAGCATTTCCCTTCTTTGAATCCAAGGCTGTTTGGCGTGCTGATTGAGCGATAAAAGAAGAATACAAAAAAACTATAAAAAAAACTATAAATGAGGAAAACCACGGCAAATTCAAAGCCCCATAAGCAGGACAAGAAAATTAAAGAGCTCTTATTGTCCAGATACTCACAAAAAAATCCCCATTAAAACAGAGGGCTGGCAAGATATAAGAGATGGACAAAAACTGAGCTAAAGAAAATTCCTATTAAAAAAAGACTGAAATATTATCGAGAATTAAGCCAAAGCCACTAAATTCTACATTAGCAAAAAACATATACAAGTATGAGAGGCCGTGGTTCCTGCATTTAAGTTTATTGCTTGCTTACATACATATCTCAAACTTCTAGATATTGAGAATTATTGGTTTATCAGGGATCTCTTTGGATTTTTATTAAGTAACCACTGAAAACTGAAGACATAAAGCACAAGATATGTCTCTGAAGACTGCAATATATTATTCAGAACAAGTGCACTAAAACCTCTCAGAAAACCAAATACATTGTTATCATGTGATCATGTTCTTAGCAAAATAGGTTGCCATCATAACAGAAGAAAGCTATTATTGATGGTCAGTGAAGTAAACAAACAAAAAGAAAAATGGTAAATTTAACGACCTGATGAGCTTAAAGGGCTATCGGGTGCATTGATGAAGTCGACCACAAATTTCTCCATAACGTCAGCATTGTAATCCATCTTAGGTCTATCAGAATAACCCAAACCGGGCCAGTCAACAATAGTAGCACGCCAATTGACTTTACCGACTTGTTGAACAATGTCTTTGGCCACAGATCTCCATTCTTCAACTGTGCTAACATCAGAAATGGTTGGAATCATAAGGATATTTTTAGGAGGATCTGGATTCTCCTTCTCATATTCCTCATAATAGATGTTGATAAAATTGTCCTTGAATTTCCATTGCCAGTTACCAGTCTGAAATCAAATAAGAAGACTTGTGAAAAATTCATGCCCACTTGGTTCCATTGAAGAACAAATTAAATTCATAAATAGCTAGATGTAACATTAACTGGTAGTCTCGCTTAAGACTTGATGCAGCATTATCAAAAAGGAAAGGAGGAGCATTCAGAAATCAAGTTACAGTTACAAGAAACCAATTTTGTGTCGCATGAGGAATTCATCTAATTTTCTTATTTTCAGATAACTAATCATCCAATTTTTCACTAGACTGGGTTCTTAGTAACTATATATGTAAAATAACTGCCATAAAAAAATACATAAAAATGACATTAGGAGACATAGACTACCATTTGAATAAACAATTTCATTTCATTACTACTCTCCTGTCCCACCTATGGAGCCACTGTTTCATACAAATATGAGCCGAAATTTCATCATCAAGCAAATAATCAAAAGCAAATAAAAACTCTGTAGCCAAATTGATCTGTACCTTTGATGGGGTTGGTTGTTTTTCAACGACCGACGCTATAGAGCAATCGAGAGCCTTCACTAAACTTGGTTTCAGAAAGTGTGCATGTTGGGACAAAAGGGGTCTGCAAACTTTGCTTGAAAGAGTGAAAGAAGAAGGTGAGCAGAAGGAGAATGCTGCAGAGAGAGCCATGAGTTGAGATGGGGGTAAACAGGCATAAACTGCCGAGTTTAAGACAGTCTAACAGAGAAAAGGTGCTTTTTAATTGATGTGTGGGTTTGAATTTGAACCACAGCCAGTCGGATTGTTGAGATCTTTTTTTTTACAATTTTTTTTTAACACCGTTACTAGGGAGGAACGGCCGGCACCGACCAGGGATTGACATTCCCGTTCCCATTCCCGTCCCCCTTTTAGGAAACCATCTCCATTCTTGATCCATCCATGTTTAAGAAGGCCCACTACCGTCCCCGGCCCGTCTCCATTGTGAGAGGTTCATCTCATTTCCGCCTCGTCTTCATTTATTAATTTATTTAAAATTTTATTTTATTTTATATATTAATTTATTTTTAATAAAAAAATTAATATTAAAATATACATTTTTAATAATCAACATTAAATAAAGTTTATATTTTTTATTTTATTTTATATATTAATTAATTTTTAATAAAAAATTAAGCTCAAAATATACATTTTCAATAATCAATATTTAATCTAAATAAAAAAATTAAAAAATTAAACATATTTAATAATTAACATTTAACCTATATAAAAAAAATTCAAATTACAAATTTTTAATAAAAATATTCAAACCACGTAAAAGAAATTCAAATTACAAATCTCCAATAAAAATATTCAACTTAGATAATAAAAAATTCAAATTACTCATTTTCAATAATTAACATTCAACTTACGTAAAAATAAAATTCAAATTACAAATCTCTAATAATTATCAATAAATTCACATACAAAAAAATTTTAATTATACGTATTTTTTAACTTTCATCGTTAACATAAAGAAATATCAAAAATAAATACATAAGGAAAAAATATTTAGATAATATCAATTACAAATATTATAAAATTAGAACAAATAACAATCAACATTTAACTTATATCAACTAAATTTTTATCAGTAGATATTTTTTAATATCTTTTTGCATAGATTTGACAATGATATTTTCATTGCATGTAAAATAGGCTTTGCATCTATATATATGAAAAAAATTCAATAAAAAAATTATAAATTGATTAAAAACAAAGGAGATATTTTATATCTTCAAATAACCAACTTTGAGTGCACATCAAAGTTTTTACTATTTATGGATGTAATATATGATGATATTAACTTATAAATCTACCAACCACACTAAAAGCGGATTCAAAAGCAACCGTGGAAGCTAATAGATATTTTTTAATATCTTTTTGCATAGATTTGACAATGATATTTTCATTGCATGTAAAATAGGCTTTGCATCTATATATATGAAAAAAATTCAATAAAAAAAATTATAAATTAATTAAAAAAAAAGGAGATATTTTATATCTTCAAATAACAACTTTGAGTGTACATCAAAGTTTTTATTATTTGTAGATGTAATATATTACAATATTAACTTGCAACTCTACCAACCACACTAAAAGTCGATTCAAAAGCAACTATGGAAGCTAATGTTACTAATATGTATTTAACAAACTTAACAAACTTAAATAACAAAGCATATTTAAATTCATTTACTTTCCATCAATTTAAAATATTAAAAAATTCAAAATTAGGCAAAATCTCTTTTTTCAAATATATCTCAAACTCAGTCTTTTTATATTTACTTATACTAGTTTTCATAAAATCTCTAAATCACAATTACATCGAGTTAGTTTCTCAGTAAAAGCTACCAAAAGAAATAGATAGAACAAATGAAGAGCTGCTTGCATTGAAATCTTTATGTGATCCAAAATTTGATTCTTAATTTTTTTTTATCAAATCACAATAAAGAATATTAAATTTATCTATCTAAAATAATAAGTCATCGTCATCGTAGAAAAATAGTACTTAATCAACTTTATTTTATATTTTGGATCTAATATGTTTGTTACTGCTAAAATTTTATGAACATTCTTCCAATATTTTTCAAAGTTTGATATCATAATTAATGTCATTTTTATAATCTCCTCGTAACTAAATCCAAACCACTCATCTAATGACAATTTAATCTCACAAATATGAACAAAGATTAAATTAGAAGTCAAGTATCTAGTCCTAGAAAAAATCTTAGTAACATTATAAAATAATTTTAATTATTTACTAATGTTTAGGCCAACTTCCACTATTGATTTTTAGCAAACTCCTGAACCTTTATACTCCAATGCAAAAGAAATTACAAGATAAATGAAGTTATATCTAGTGGAATAACCAAGCACTAATCATCTATTATATGAAAACATACGACCTACATGCAATTTTGTCAAAATTGTCCTTTATTTTACGTGTAGTTGTCCAAAATGAAATACTATCAGAAATTCTAATAACTGTACTACCAATAATAGATAAATTTAGAATATAAGCAATGCAACGAATATGAAATAATTGTCTTCCAAGAATTACATCACTCTTAGCAAATTTCTCTAATAAAAATTGAATTTGTAATCATTACTTGAATAATTATTAATAGTTAAGATAAATATCTTATAATCCGTATTAAAATCCACCAAGGATTTGAATAGTGCAATAGACAATACCTTGCCTATATGTAGAGCACGCACATACATAAACTTATACATATATAAACAAAAAATATTTTAATTTGATAAAAAATACAAAATAAACAAATTAATTAAATTTTTATTTTTTTATATCAAACAAAAGAAATTACCTTAAAATTTTACTATATAGAATCTAAGAATTGTTAATAAAATGTCCCGTAATGTTTATATATACTATTGTTTGTTACCCAACAATCTATGTATCTGTTATAATGGTAATTTTACTCTTATTATGCTTAAAACAACTCAATATTTTAGTCATCTCTAACTGATATATTTCTATAATTTTATTTTTAATTGTATTATGAAACACATTCTTTCACATAAGAATAAGGGAGCTTAAAATTTTTCCAAACCATTTATGTCGTTAAAACTAAAGAGGAACTTATGTATAATGATTATTTTTGTACATATTTCTCTTGTTTCATTAGAATCAAAACAATCAATTTTTAACTTCACATTTTCTTTAACATTTGTAACTAATTTCATTTTTTGTATAACGGGATATATTATTTTGTTTTCACATGATACAAGAGTTAATATAATCATGTAAATATCTTATATCATACTTAATGCCACTAACTTACATTTAAAATAGTTGCATACTTTGTTTTAGTACCAGCACTTTTTATTCTTTGAAAATCTTCTTGCCTCAATCTTCCTTTCTTTTGTAATGACATCTTTTTATTTTATATATTGTCATCAATACTGTTTAAACTTTAGTTGACATTGTCTATTAAAACAAGGTGAATGAGATGATACTATTTTCTACAAAATAAAATAAAAAATGACTAGTTAGGAAAATATAAACATATAACAAAAATATTGTAAGCTATATTACATGCCCAAACCTACATTTAGAAAAATATAAACATAAAAAAAATATATGAAATATTTAGATAACTATTATTATGGCATTCTCCAATTCTAATTATTATTCACTAAAATGAAATAAAAAAATGGGTCAATGATAAATACAAACTAATCATACTCCATGGAACATAGACACAGGTATTTATGAATATCCAATATCTTTTCAAATATTATCCTTAATTATGTCTCTAAAAATGAATTTGAAAAATATTTCAAAATGTCAAGGTAAGCATTCTAATGTATCTTATTTATGGGAAAATGAACCAAAAGCTCTATAACTTTAAAAATAGATTGTGGCGTTTAATTATTACACAAGAAAATTTGTTGAGATTTCTTCCTAGATAAATGAAAAATCTCTTTGCGTTCTATAAAAAATTTTATTTTACTTGCTAAACCTTTCAAGAAGTACACTCCATTAATAGCTTAAAAACTTAAATACACACAAAAATAAAAAACAAAAATATTGATTCCTGTCAAACATTTGAGGCTAGGCTAGAAACTCAAAATAGCCCATCGAAAGTTTAGCTAAGAAATAACCAAACAACTATAGTGCAACTATTGAACAAAGAACAAATTCTAAAGAAAGATTAAGATTTTACAATCAAAACCTTAACCTTGAATGCTACGAGGCATATTAGTGCTTAAATACCTTCTTTTAGCTCTAACATTTTGTTTTACTTAAGATTAAGGGATTAATGGAATCCACCATTTGCAAAGTAATGAAATAAATGCAATCAATACACCATAACAAAAACTAATCAATGCAAATCTTAAAGTAATAAAGCAACAAAAATATTTCAGAATCATACAAATTTATAATATAACAAATAAACTAACAAACTTAAAATCAAAAAGCACAATTGAATAAACTCACAAGTCTTTATTACACTAAAATTACTATTGCAAGAAAATTTATTAACGAACAAAGAAGAAACAAAAAATATGACAAAAAATTAATAGTCGTGCATTTTAATTCTCCTTGTAAAAGAGGTGTCTTAAAGGAGCGAAAACTTGGAGAAAAAAGGGACCTTCTTTTAACATCAATCTGAAACTGTTTTTGCTAAAAGTTAAGAATAACTGTGAAAGGAAGAAGAATATAGAATGAGCAAGATAATACAAATTTAGAATTAAGGGTTTTCAATTGATAATACATGTAAATAAGTCAGTTTTATGCCAATTTATACATGGGTTCACACATGTAAACAAATTAGGACATGAAAGAAATCTAAATAGGTCAACTTGTGAAATAATTCTAAATGGGTAATGGGCTAGGGATGTGATAACAAAAAGAATTAAGATTAATAATATACATAGAAAAGGTAATAGTTAAATCATAATTATAATTGATTATTTTTTTAACTCAACACATCAAGATAAGAAAGATTTATTGTCTTTTATAAAATTTGTCTCATTACTTTTTTCCTTCATTTTCATGGATGCTAGATTTAGTTTTATTAGATATTTTGATGAATAATAAGTATACAATCAATGATATTTCATATCTCAATGGTGACAACAATTATTGTACCTATAAAATTTTACTTTTGACGATTATTTATATTTTTATGTTTTGTCATTCAAAAGGTTTATAACTTCCATATGAACATATTCATTTACATTTATTTATGAGAATGATGATTTACATTTACTTTTAAAAATGATAATTTATATTCACTCTTAAGAATATTAAATAAATAAATGAACATAATTTATAGTAAACAAAAGACATGAAAAGAATTCATATAATTTTGAATATATGTGCTCACATAAAAATTGTAGTAGTACTATATTACAAGTATAAAAAATAAAGAATATATTTTTTAGTGTATTATTTTTAATAACTTTTTTACTATATAATTTCAATTGTAAAATATTGATAAATAAGGTTGAATAATATTCAACAATATTTTACAATTTTATAATTTTGCAATCTTATGGAGCATTTTAGTCTTTTCTTTTAGAAGAATATATCTCTTTGGTAATCATAATCAACTTTATATTTATCTTTCAAGGATATTTGTGATGTCTTCCATGCCCATGAGATGGATATTGCATTTTAATGTCAAAAAGCCATGAAAGGATAGCAAAAGCATGTACATAGAATTTTGGGTTCATGATATTTTATAAATTATGAACTTTAGATTTTGGAAACATATTAATATACTCAAAACTTTAATTTTATTTATGATTTGTTAACTTAAAAGTTCATTTTCAAATTCTAACTTTGAAATTATTTTTCAAATGTCAAGTTTTGATTTTTAATTTTTTTTAAAATTTCATATTTTAATTTTAAAATTCAGAACTTCATATTTTTATTTACAAGTTAGGTATCAAAACTTTAGTTGCTTGCTTGAAATAGTATTTCAGAACTTTAAGTTATGATTAAGAATATTAATTTTTAGAATTTCAAGTTCTAATTAATAAGACTAATTTTTAAAACCTTTAGATTAGAATTTTCTCTTTGTTTTGCAAACTTCAAGTTGCAATAATAATATTAAGCAATTACCACACATTAATAAAATTTATGCATTGAAATTTATACCTTGAGTTTGCACTCATCTAGTCAATATTATTAATGAAATTAAAAGAAATTAAATTTATATGGTGATGATATTTATTTTAAGTTAATTAAAATTTTATCCTATTAAAATTTAGAATATAAATTATAATTTAATAAAGAACAAAAAATTAAATAAAAATAAGTAAGTTAAGATTCAATAAGATTATTAATTGTATTGTATTGTATTGTATTTATTTAATAATTTATTATTTTATGTCAATTTGAACTCGCAAATTCAAGGAATTTTGTCAAACATCATTGCCTCTAACCAAACCTTATCTCCTTTGTTAAATTTATGTAAATGGTTTACACCAAGCAATGCATAGGAGACCTTCTATTAGGAATTTTCATATTCTATTTTGGAATTGAGATTAGACTACAATATCTATAAAATTTGTTACATTTATTTTTTTCAAGTTTTTAAAAAATTATTTTAAATTTTATTTATTATATATTTTAATTTTTAACGTATTTTAAATTTTTATTATATTTTTAAATACTATTTATTATTTATCTTATATATTTTAATATTTTTTATTTTAAATTTTACAAATGCCGTGTCAAATTAACTGTAAAATTTTAGAATTGTTACATTACCCTTGAATAACTTAGCCAAGCCCCGGAATCGAATTTGATATTGTTTTTTTTTTTTTTTAATTTTCTTTAGCTAACAACAGTATGTAAGTAATCAGATTATGGGTAGAAGTAAATCCAGAAGCATCAAATCTTGGTATTGAGAAGCAATTTTACAAGAGGAAGGGTAAAATGCCAGAAATAAAGGAGGTTCGATTTGACGTGCTGATGGAAAGAAATAATAATCAAGTTCATTGAACGGATTGAATTTGGTTAGGCCAGTGCCAAAGAAAGTAATCAAATTCCAAGCCAATTATGAGCAAGCAACAGAGAAATTTAGTGATATGACGCTCTTGAGAAAGCCGGAAGTGATGCGTGTCGATACAAATGCTGATAAGAAACCGGAGATTTCTGGTTAAGCGGAAGCCAAATTTACTGATGGTGGTACTGAGTTGAAACAAGGAACGCAGAAGGTGAGAATAATTATGTTGATTTCACACTGTTAAAAAAGCCTTCGTAGATGAGTTTCAAGACAAATCTTGATGAGAAACAGGAGCAATTTGGGGACGTGGAAAGCCATAGTTGTCCATTATGATGAGTAGAAAAAGTTAAAGGTAGAGATGAATGATACCAAAAGGGAAAATGCTGCAAATGAAAATCTTGAAGGATCATTGGATGATGGAAATGACTCTGTTTCAGGGAACCTGCTCTTGAAGATAGCTCATTCCTAGGTAATGCCCAAACATTCAATCCGCGGAAAGAAAAGTTTTATTTGGCTGCAATTATGTTTGATGCGTGTTGCTTTCGTCGTGGGATTCCATTTCCAGTCATGATATTGGAACTCAGGACATTTACTTATTTGTCCTTTTACTTGCTAAGCAAAAGCCTATGAATCTTCTAAGCTGGAAAAGTTAGAACTGATATTGTGCTTGGTGCTTCAAGCAATATAGCAGCTTCAGCAGATTACAGTGTGGTTGACCAAGGTTAACGTTGGATTAGAGTTATGATTTATATTTTTTAAAGTATTTATTATAATACTATTTTTTTAATAAATTTTATTTACATATATTATTGAGCATATATATAAATATTTATAAATTCTTATTTATAAAATATGTAATTTATGTATTAGACATTAAATATTAATATAGAAATATATAAATTACAAATTCTTTATAAATAAAAAATTATTCATAATTATTTATGAAATGAGCAATTCATAATGTAAAGTTGTAACTTTTTTATTTAAAATGACTGATTTATCTTGATTATTAAAATAGAGGTTTTAAATTAAAAAAATTAGTGTATATTTATTATACATTGAAGTAAATTATTGTGAATAAAATCTAATTAAATAAATGTCATTGATCTTAATTTATATAAATTTTAATAAATTTCATTAACCTTAATATTGATAAGGTAATAAATTTGTATTTATAGGTTATGTCTTTTGAGTTATTATAAAATAAAATCTTTTATATAATCAAAATCTCGATAATATAAAAATATAATTTCATAAATCGTACGAATATATATTTACAATATATAATTTATATAAATAATATTTACTCAAATTATTTATAGTACTTTATTATTTAAATTTATGATTGTAATTCGTTTAATAAAATTATTTATTGGATAATAATATTTAATTGTAAATTTATTCACAAAGATGGAAGTATTAAAAATGATAGCTATTCGGTGACTTAGAGTAAATATTTAATTAAATAAGCATGATATTTACAATAAGTTTAATTTAATTACGAATATTAAATAAAGAATTAATCAAATATATATTATTGATCTATAATCAAACTCAAATTTAATTTAAAAATATTTTAAATTAAATATACTTTATTATATATACATGATTTTTTTTATAACATAACTTTAAAACTTTTAGCGAAATAGTCTAACGTTAATTTGAAATATCAGATAATCATAAAATGATCGAGTCTAAGTGTTCTAAGTTAGAGTTAAAAAATTTATGATTTAAAGTCACTTAACTAATTCAAGCGTCAGACGATGATTTAGGTTAAGTGTGTAAAGATATTAAAAAGAGAAAAATCATAAGTTTTTTTTCTTCTCACAAGAAAAAGAAAAAAATTATAAATTTTTTTCTTCTCGTCAGAAAAATATAAGTTTTTATAAGAATATTTTAGTTCATATAATAAAAATTAAAAATAGCTAAAAAGGCATAAGTATCTTTGAATCCATTTTCTGTATATATAATAATACAAAAAAAAAATATTTTTCCGCGCTATATACTGTATTAGAATAAGAAAATGGTTTTAAAATTCCCATATTCTAACAGGTGAGACATATGCGAGTGTATCATGTGAAAGAAACTTGGTGGATTCGAGTGTGAAATTTGCTATAAAATCCTCACTACACAAAAAACCAAGAAGGTATCCAATTTGGTTTTGCAATTTTTTCATTTCTTTAGTTCTTGCCTCGGTAGATATGGTTTTGATTAATATAGGTTGCTTTGTTAGAAGATTAGACCAACCTGTCAAAGAAAGAGTGGAGGCAGTACTCGGGAATCCTGATGGTGATGGAAATGATATCAAGCTTAATAATCCCCATTCCACGTCACCTTTGCAGCTTAGAATTCTGATCATTTATGTTCTCTTGCTGACAAATCGCTTGTGAAAATGCTAGGTATACGAAATTGTAGGAACACGAAGATTCGGATGGGGCCAGGGCTGAACTTCTTGTTAAGACTAAAGAAAGAGCAGAAGTGGAGTTGATAAGCTCTACCGCAAGAGGTTTTTTGGCAAGTGCACCAAGAGAACTGTTCAGTGGGCTCTCTCTCTCTCTCTTAATCTTCTAAATTTCCATCCGACCTTCTGAATATGATATAATTGTTTTGAAGGTATCTTTTGGTTTTTCGCTTGGATTTTGCCTTACTGTAATCTTGCTGCCAAGTGGAAGTTCTTAGCATTCGAATCGTGGTTGAGACGGAACGGCTTGGACCCATCAATGTAGAAGCAAAATTTAGGGATCATTGGTCAACATGATATGCAGAATATGACTTCAAGTCCTGACTCAAGCCTAAATCAGGAAAGGAATCAAAAAATAGTAGTCGAAATTTAACCAGATATGAAATTGAAAGATCTTCTTCAAGTATACGATCAAGAGAAACTGAAATTTTTGTCATCATTTGTTGGTCAAGTTTGAAAACTTCATTTGATGTTGTAATCTTAACTGATTCTGTGTTGAGCACCGCTGATTATTCTTATCCTGAAAAGGAATGGTAAAAGCAACGTTGATGAAAGTTCTGTTTGCAGAAAATCAATTTGAATGTTGCAATGGCAGATAGAAAATTCAGAAAACTTATATTTTCTGTGAAACCAACAGAAAAGAAAGATTTGGTTGAGAAAAAGAGAAGTCTGATGGTGAGAAGTTACTCTCAATTCTAATATTCTCTGAATTCTTTTTCTCTTTTTTCTATGTTTTATACTAGCACATAAAGTTCTTGCAAACAATTATTGTGTTTTTACCAGCATCCCCTGTATTCTTATTATATATTTGAGGCTGTTCATGTTTATAGCTTTAATTTTACTTGAACTTTAATAGTTTAATAGGCTGTCAATCAATCCTCCGGAAGTGAAATTTTTTTGTATGAATACCCAGAAGGGCAATATTTTCTGTTCATTTTTTTAAAAGAATGTTTAAGTCCTTTCTGAATTCTTTGCAAAAGTTGCAAGTGAATACAGGCAAAAATAGGTTTTCTTGATTTTGTTTGTGCCATTTTTGATTGGAAGCTGGATGATATGTGCCTAAGATTGAATTTTCTGTTTCATTTTGAATGATCTAGAAATTTTTGAAAGTATAAGGAAGCTTTTATCCTCTTAAATACTTTACTTTACCCCAGGCAGATAGTGGGAATTGAACCTGCTTCACTTTGGCGAAGAGAAATTTTACCATTCGACTATATTTGCATTTCTTACTTGAAATCATTAAACCATAAAATCAAGAAAGGTGTCTGAATTATGAAAGAAGTATGATTTGTATTGTCACAAAGCTTTTTTCTGTTTGATATAACATATTTGAAATCTTTGAATGTTCATAATGTTCTAAATTGCAGGCCAAACTAAGCATTGGAGATGTTTTGAAGTGCTGCATCAAGAAGATTACTTACTTTGGTGTTTTTGTTGAGATGAATTACATCCTTGCTGCTGTTTTTCTCAAAAATAAGTATCTCATCTGTGTTCATATCATATTATTGCTTCAGATAAGTAAATTTTAGTGGCATACATCTATAGAAGTAATTAATTAGTGATCTGGCATAGGGGCACAATGCGGATTTTGACCTTTATCCGCCTGTTGATTTTCTTATAGATTCAATTGTATGGAACCAAAGCCTCTGAGATCATAAAATCATTTTCTATTTTAATCTAAGTCTGACTTAGCTACATTGATATAGGTTGAATGGGTGCCTGCACTAATTCACAAGAGAGAGATCTCATGGGATGCCACATTGGACCACGCATAATATTTCAAAATTGGTCAGGAATATCAGTTTAGTTTCTGGTTAAATTGTACTGAATTAAATACAGAATTAAATAATTACATTTTATGCACCTTCTGATGCAAACATATTGAGTAAAGAGAGTGTGGTTAATCAGCCATGTACCCATTTTGGTATGGCTTGCCTCCTGGCCAAAAAAGCTTTTTAAATGGGGAAAGCTCTTTTCAAATTTGTGTCATTTGGTTCTAATTGGAGAAGTGCTCATGGAGGAATATAGAAACTATTTTACCTCTATTGTGAGAGGCTCAAATTTTAGGCTTTTGGATGTGGAGCCTTTTGAGCTTTTCTATGGCTTATAACATAACCTTAAAAATCTTGTTTATTAAGGTAGTTGCACGTTTTTGCCAAATGATATACTTGACAACCAAACAACCAATAATTTTTTTGTTAAAAGTTCTACTAGTATAAGATCTAGTCAAAGAAGTTCTACTTAAAAAGCTTTACGAAATGAACTCTAAATCTGGATGGCTAAAAGCTATCGATCTTCCAGCCCATTAACTTTAATTTACATTTACCATCTAGTTTTGATGCTTTTCTTGGTGATTTGAACCTTCTAAGCACTGTGCATGTTAGCTTCACTTGCTAGCAACATTTTGTTTATGTTTGTTTTAAGATAACTTTTCTGAACTAAGGTTGTGGAGGCCAAAGTTCATCAATTAGACTTTGAACTTTAGCGCATTTTTCTGTCTTTAAAGGAGATTATACTATTGCAGCTCTCTCATTTACTAGACAAGTTTCTCTGTAGATTCTGACAATAACCTATTTATATATTAAATTTGTTGGTTATTGTTTCTGCTGCAGCCGGATCCACTGACTGAGGCCTTGGAGTTTGTGGTTGGTGGTCATGATCCCCTGGATGGAAGATTGGAAGCAGCTCATGCTGATACTGAGGTTTTTGTTTTCAACTTATGAATAGGAGCTTATCATTACTAAGTTTATCATGGCTGTGCAATACAACATTGCATTGTGATAGAAGTAGTTATTGTACAATAAAATTCTGAAAACAATTATTTGAAAACTGACATCATATTTCAATTTCCAATATTAGTATATGAGAGTGCATTTCATGCTATATGGCCTTTCATCGTTGCAAATTCTAGGACTCTCCTAAAGGGGCTATATGTACAAAGTTTCTGATCAGTAACTAATGCAGAGCTTACTTTCATTTTGCATATTTGTAGGTGGCCATGCTGTGGCTGATACTTCAAATCTATTTCCAAATTTTTGCAGTGGGCCGATGTAGAATCTCTTATAAAAGAACTGCAAAAGTTGGCGGGGATCAAGTCTTTTTCAAGAGGTCGTTTCTTTGTGAGCCCAGGTTTAGCTCCAACATTTCTTGTGACCCTGACAACTAGATTCTAGTAGTGGACATATTTAATAGTTTATGAGATCAAGTAGAATTATCTGCTTCGAAAACTTCCTACTTATGTGCTGCCCAAATTCTGAGAACACTTTTCAAACCATTTAATTATACTTTTTTGTTAATTGAATTCTAGTACAAAGTTATTTTACTGTGTCAGAATTCTGCCAAAACAATGGGAGTTTATAAGCAACATATTCTTTATGTTTGCCCTGGAACAAGTTGCTTCTTGTTTTGATGGGCATATGGGAATTACATTGGTAAACTGATCCAGTGATCATGTAGTCTGCCCTTTATTATTTCTATTGTTTGGCAACTGTCTGCATTTTGATAGAAGAAAGATTTTTTTGCTTTTTCTTTTTACCTAAACAATTTTAACCTTCAAGTAAGCCCTACTCTTTATATTATTCTTTTTCCTCCTCATTGCTAACTTGGTTTGTTGAAAAACAAAGCATTGTTCAGTACTTGGTTTCATTTCCAGATACTTTAATGCATGCATTCATTTGGTGTAAGCTCTACTGCTGTCCAAGTGATGATATGAAGGAAAGTATGCCATCCACCCTGACTTCACCTAGTTATTCTCTGTATTCAGAATACAATTCAATAAATTTTCTGCTTTGTATCTTCTTTCTGTGCAGGTTTATATGGCATAAATGTTCGAAAAACAGTGCAAATTATTTGCTTGATCATGGAACAAAGTGCAAGAGGTGAAAGTCCTGAAAACTCAACCTGATTGGATGATTTTTGACATTCGTTTGACCATTTCTGAATTTGTGTTTGTATGCTGTTAACTTCAAGCCATTAACTTTGATCTTATGCAAAAGATGTTTATATCATTGTTGATTTTATAGCCTTCTAGGGAATGCATTTTCTTTTCCATGTTTGCTGAGCTTGGCCAGTTGTACAGTATGTTTGGAACCCATCAATTCAAGTCAACCTGTTTAAGGGTATTCTTGTTTTTATTTAGAACCCTATGCTTTTGCCAGTGCATGTCAAGTGCGCATAATACAAACACCAAACTTCCTTATATAGTCCAGGAATGGGTTTTATTTGGGATTCATTTGCCAACATGGGCCACGTAGATCAAAGTAATAGCTGAGATCAACAAGTGACTTATTTTTAGAAGGTCAGGTTTTTGAACCATTAATATAGGTTTCCCTTCAGTAATAGTTGCCCATTCCGTTTATTAATAAATTAAATAAACTGAATGTACTGTTTCAAGTTAAGTGAAATTTAAGGGCCATATACAAAGTGCAGCATCTTGTACATCGAGAAAGACCATTGTGGTGCATGAGGAGAGAGCAAAATTTGCTGCTATATTTAACAGGTTCTGCTTAGATGATAATAGACTTTGTGTTTTTGAGATGCTTATTACTCAGTAGAACATTTAACCTTTATCATGTCCTTGAGCTAAGCAGCGTTTGGTGGTAGACCTTTTTGCTTCTCGATGTTGTGGAAGTAAGCAGTGAATACTGAGAAGACTCTGTTTGGATTATCAGTTTCAATTTTGTCTCTTTGGGCAGGTGACAGTCCAAGCATCCTTGCATAAAGAAGCAATGAAATAAACAATTTTATTGTGTACAAATAGAGTCGAATAGTTGTTAACTTGTATTTGTAAAATTGGTTTATTCTCTCAGTCAGATGTACGGATGACAGTCCAGTCCAACGACCTTTTTCTCCTGAACGCAGCTTGATCCTGACAGGCATCCAGACATCCGAAGGAACAACAAAATTTTGTGCAAATTCTTAACTGTTTCTTTTGAAGAAACCTAGCGGTAGTAAGTTGGGGGGCTCAACTCATTTATAGTATGGCTACATATTCTTCCCTTCCATGCTGTAGCAAAAAAATAGTTAATATTTTTACTTGTTCATCGTATGTTAGGGATTACAGTCGTAGAAACCTACAGAATTGGAGAGATAACAGTCTGTTCTTGCATTATCGCACAAATCAAGTAGATGGTTCTACCTGTCCCTTTGTGTTATGTAATATGCTGATGGTCTTATCTACTTGAATACATCATTTCATCATGTTAACCAAGAAGGCTGACTTTTCATTTTGTTGACATTTTCACTCATTCTAATGATGTGTATATGTGTCAGTTATACATGCATATACATATATATATATATATATATATATATATAATTGTTACACCCTCAAATTTAAAAAAATTTGAAGTTTAATTTTTCTTAACTTATTAAATTTAAACTATTGCACTCAATTATTATATCATCACTAAGAGTTCACTGAATTTCTAACTTTTGCTCTGATATTACTTTAACCTTTTTCACATTTCTTAAAGATTGGAAAAAATATTTCTCATAAATTCTTAAAAATATATTAATATAATATTATTGACATTTTGGGCATTATTGTTTATCTCATACAAATGGTTAGAACGTATGGCTTTCTAATTATTTAATACTGTTCATGAAATCAAATTTATCTTCCAAAATTTTGGATCCATTTTTCATAAACCAGTGAGTTCACCAAGCATTAAAGAAAATAAAGGTTAAAGTTTCTTACATTTCTCTACTACGTCTAAGATATTTATCTTAGTATTGACTTTGAAAGTAGTTATTAGGAGTTTTATTAGTTAAAAGGAACTAAGCAAAATGATAAATCCTTAGAGTTGTAAACATATGTAATTATGTTACAGTAAGAGGTTAAAATTGAAGTATTGTTGTGAAAAAAAAAAAACTGCGTAAATTATTAAGGTGGTTGTGCTAAAAATTAAGTGTTATTATTGAAAACTATGTAAGGTAAGGATAGTCATGTATGTATAATTTAAATATTTATTATTTAATTGTAAAAATATTTTAAGAGCATTTTTTAAATTTTTTTACAATAATTTTGTTAAAAATAAATTTAAAAACATGTTTGGAACTACAATTTTAAATTAATCATCAATAGATTTCAATTCAAATTTTTTAAAATTTTTAAGTCAAGAGCGGAAGTAAAAAATTATATTTGATTTATAATTATTTTAGACGAGAAAAAAAATACGTCCATATGATATGACATGTGTGTGTATATGATTTGAAATTGACAAATAAAAAATAAAAAAATATGAATATCAAGATAAAAGATTTATTTTATAAAAAAAGAAAAATATGTATTAAAGTAAAAGTATTTTTACATTTTAAAAATAAAAGTATTTACCGGTACAAATAATAATAATAAGAACAACAACAAATAATAATGGCGTCCAAATTCCTGTCCGGAGGACCAACGTCAACGTTATGATTTGACTACAAGGACAGGTGTTAGACACACAGATATGTAAACTTTCTAATGTACCGAAACGCTTGAGTTTCGTTTTTGTGTCTCGATGTGTCGTATCAATCTCCGCATGAATTACGTTCATGTCTTTTTTATTGACGGAAATACCCTCACTCTTTATACATTATACCTACACCATACAAGCACAATCCCTTCCCCTTTCTCATTTCTTGTACTTCAACTCCAGGTGCTACTTCAGACGAATGATCTCACAAGCGAAGCAATAGAAACTTCTACCCCTTTCCATTCTCTCAGTAATCTATCTGTCAGAAATATCCTATTTCTTGCTTTGCTTCAAAGTTTATAAAGAGAGGTTTTCAGTAGGCAGGCAGATAAACCAGAAATGGGTATGGGAACAAGCACCTTTGTCATCAGATGGATCAACTTTTTCGCAATGGTATGTATGTGGCGATTCTTTTCCCAAATTTTGTTCTGTATTGAACTCTATATTCATAATGACTGTGCTTCCTCCAGTTTATCTTAATATTCTCTCGGTGCTTTTCAACTGGTTTGTTATGGGTTTGTTTCTGTTTCTTGATATATTTAGATATCCTATTAATAGTTATTTGGTTTTTTGGCATTTTTAGTTTTGTTTGCTGTCCGATAATCGTCCATCTCTCTACAATTTCTTGTACATTGATGTTTTTTTTCCCCCCTTCCTCTAGTATTTTGTGTTGGTGATATCTATCTTATACCAGAACACCATTCTAAGGCAACATTTGACGCAACTTACCTGAACAAGTATGTTATAATTTTTAATGGGTGCAATTTCGTAAAAGAAAAGAATAAATGAAGAGGGATTGAATTGTGTGCTTGTGCATTCTAGTGATTTTTTTGCTTATTTCAATATCTAATGTGCAGCTTTTAGCTATAGCTGTTATAATTTTTGGGGTGTGGATGAGCACTCATCACGAAAACTGCCGAAGGTCCCTTACCCTTCCTGTCCTAGGCCTTGGTGCTTTCATCTTCGTAATGTAAGATTTCAGTTTTCAAATTACGATTCCTTTTTTGACTTCTCTTCTCCCTTTTTGTATTAATGTAGATATTGTTACTGATGCATTTTCTTGTTCCTTTGCTTTAAGATCTATAATTGGATTCCTGGGAGCATTGAAGAACAACACAATACTTTTGTGGATTGTATCCTTAGCAATCAAATGATCTTTTCACATCCAAGTCATCCTGATTTTATTCTTTTCCTGGAAAAACACTTTCTTGACATTTTACTTGCAGTATCTCATCATGTTGTGTATTGTTTTGGTGGCAATTTTGGTATTCACAGTATTGGCGTAAGTATTTTTGGTGCAGAGTTGAAGTTGATTCTCACCCTAATTTTATGATGTTTTATAGAACATTTATTATTTGTATGAGTAGTCAGGTGCCATTGACAGCAGTTGCAGTTGACTTTTTAAGATAACATAGTACAACATGCCTTTATGGGTTAACTGATTAGCACAACATTGCAGTTAGAAACCTCCGGACACAGGGGAAACTTGAAAAGAATATTATGATCATAGAGGGGTAGAACAAAATGTCCTCTGTGTGTCTATTAGACCCCTGACAGTAGTATGGTAAATAATGACCAATTATTATTAAGGAGTGAAGTGCGAGCGACACAATGCTGACAGTGAGATATAAGCTATGATAAAGGCAAGGCAAAATGAAATGTGAAATCATTTCCTGTTCTTGAACCTCTCAAAATGATCTTAACTGAGTGATTGACTAGGTTCTGCTTGTTGTTTTGCTTAACTTGAAAGCAAGCTTCTCTTTTCACATCTACTTAACAATTGATAATTGCCATATGTTGTAGGTTTATCATAACAAATAATGGATCTGGTCATACAGTCGCTGGTTTGGGGTAAGAAAATTTAGTTCATTTAAAGAGTAACGGTTGCATCTTATTTTGCTTTTGGGTAGTAAATACCCACTTGGTGTATAGGTTTGGTTCATCTTGGGTAAAGTAACAGCCACATGTTTGCACTTGTGGACAGGATGAGCTATTGCCTTCTGATGAAATAAATGAGGCAGCATTGACCTTGTTCTGATTCTCTTTCTTGTGTCAGCTGGGATTGGTATGATAATAACTATTGTCTTCCTATCTGGTTAGGTACAAGGAGTATCAACTTAAAGATTACAGTTCATGGTTTCTGAAACAGGTAGGGTTTCTTTTTCTTTGTTGTAAGTATTGTTTTGTGTGGGTACAGGAGACCGGGGAGTTGAACTTTTTATGTGTAATTTGTGCCATTCCTACTCCCCCCACCCTGAGAGAGAATTAAGAGCACAGTATTCTTAGAATTCTTCTTCTGTTTCAGCTGAATAATAGTGATAACTGGAAGCGCTTGAAGAGCTGTCTTGTCAGAACCGGGGACTGCAATAAGCTATCAAAAAAATATAAGGTTCATTTTGACTACAAGTTCTCATTCTATCCATCTCCACAACTTGAATTTTACTCTTATTACTCGTTGATACAGACTCTTAGACAGTATAAGTCTGCAAAACTGACCCCCATTGAAGCTGGTTGCTGTCGGCCACCATCTGAGTAGGTTCATTCAATGCTTTGTAATTTATTTTATTTTTCCAGTTAATTTTATTTGTACGTGAAAACAGGTGAAATGTTTATTTTAGCAGCTAAATCCCTATTTTACAAACCAAATTTTCATGACTTGAATTTACAGATATTATTTTTATGTTCTTCTACATTTAACGTACATAAAAATAGTAGAGTGAATAACATATTTCTGTTTTTCCTAGACAGTTGTCCGTATTCACTGCTAATATGGCACAATTATTAATGTTAATGAGAACTTGTGTGGCTGACGTATTCTTTCGTTTGGATTCAATTGAATTTGTAGATGCGGTTATCCAGCTGTCAATGCTTCGTACTATGACTTGAGCTTTCATCCCATTAGTTCCAATAAAGACTGCAAACTCTACAAAAATTCACGGGCCATCAAGTGCTACAATTGTGATTCCTGCAAGTAAATATCATCACCTTCTTTTGCAATACCATCTTCTCCTTCCTCTTTGCTTATGGACATTCCCATGGTCATTTTTCTCTTTTTAATCATTTTTCAGGGCTGGCGTTGCACAATACATGAAAACTGAGTGGAGAGTGGTCGCAATATTTAATTTGGTTCTGTTTGTCGTTTTGGTAAGAGACCATTTAACAAATTTGTGGCACATCAAATTATTTTCTTTCATTAATAAAACGCACTTATGAATAATCATGAAGTCTAAATAGACCTACATTATTTCTGAAGGTAAACTGACTTGAATATCTGAAACAAATTTATTGAATATCAACTAGCCTTATAAATTAACGCATTGAATTGCTTCATGTTCTTTCAGGTTAGGACTTTGTAACAGTCTTTTACCACCATATTTTGTTGCCATTTTTACTCTAGTACACCTACCACTGTTCATAATGCTTGTTCTTGACCTATCTCTTGTTTATTGTCCATTGTCAGTCAATTATATACTTTGTGGGATGCTGTGCGAGGCGAAATGCTGCTAGAAGACAGTCAAAAATTTGAAGATGTCGCAGCTCCAAATTCTATCTTGAAGGCAGATGTCAAGTATTGTTCTTGAAGGTTCTCTTGCTTTGTCTTGTAGGGTTATTATTCAATTAAAGAAAAAACAGGGGGATGACAAAGCATTATTCTCTTGTATGATGGATCAAAAAGATTGTGACTAGAGAATTTGTATCTGAACCATTATTCTCTTGTGTAATGGCTAGAAAAGCTTGGGACTGAAGGATTTGTATCTGAAGCATTGGATACTAAGTGAAAGAGCTTATTCTTCTGATGATCTTGAAACAATGCCGTGGTACATGAGTAATTATTTCATTTTTGAGTATCAAGTATTTCTTAAGAATAAGAAATTACTATCAGAACCAAAATTTCTTAAATTTTGAAACAATGATTACTGCTTTACGTTACCAGGCAGTAATATTACTCTCTCGTCCAAAATTTGATACTTGTAGTCTGATATAAATAAGAAGCTGAATACAACCATCTCCATCTCATCAGAGAAGAGGCCTGAAGGACCACATCAGGCGACAAAGCTAACACAACAGGAGCTCCAGCGCCTCCTTCAGCAACTTTGTTTCTGGTGTCACAGCTCATTTCTGCTTTCAGTAACCCAGGATGAATACAGTTTACTTGGATATTTACTGGCTAAGATAATTTTACAAGTGTTTGCTGCAGCTTTTGATACTTTATATGCAGCTACAGTATAGGCCAGCCTTCTGCTTGAAATCCCTCAAAAACCATCACAGAATCTCATCTAGTCGGTCAACTGTTAGGCTGTCTGCATTCTCAAGCTCTGTTTTAGCATTGTTGTTGCCTTAAAAAGCGAAACCAATAAGTTATAATCGCAACAGATTCCTGTGTTTCAAAAACTTATAATTACTATCTGAAACTTACAAGAGCATGCATGGTTTGGTTAATTACCTTTGGCGGTCCCTAAGAAGGACATGTTATCTATTGTTGCTGACTCGGAGAGTTGCAGTAAGAGGAGAAGTGCTTCAGTTACTCATTTGGTTCCGTAATAGTTTGTATCAATGCATTCATACGTCTGCTCCATAATTCCGCTCAACAAGAAGAGCATTTTCATCACTAACTTGCACGAATTAAGAATTCGTTCAGTTCTACCTGTACAGATGCCAAAAGATGAATTAAACGTTTTACAGTCACAGTTGACCTTATGTCCCCGGAGTTCGAATTGCTTTGAAAGCTTCACAGTTCAGAACGAGTCACCATCAGCAGCATAATTCGCCTGCATATACGAAAGTAAAACTAGGATGAGTATGGATATCAAAGATATAAAATATTCTGTTACTTATAATTACTTACCAGGATATCGAGCTGCTACGGTCCTTCACATCAAGTTGTTGAAATACTACATTGGAAAGTCTAGATTGTGTTAAAATTTCGACAGCTTTTCTATTCCAGTTTTCCCATCTCTTGCAGTTAATATAACAAACACTGGATTAAATGCCAACTGACGACAAATATGGAGTCCAGCTTCAGTGAATTCGGCTGATGCTTGCTGCTTCTGAATCTGATATATCGTATATTCTAATACATTAATTAAATTAGATCGGAAATGGAATTGGAATTGCATTTTATTCATCAGAAGAAATTCAGATGCTCAATTCCCAGTAATTTACTCGATACCGGGCTGAATACAAGTAATTAGTAGAAAGCAACCAGCCAAGACCAACAGTTCACCACAGCTTGAGCCTCCTCAGTAACAATACACAAATGTTAATCTAGTCCAACACATAATATCAATTTTGCAATACAGAGCTGGAAATTCTTGTATTCTCCTCAATATATAACTATGAATCTAAGAGTACACAATATTTGGTAATGTTTTTAAAATGGTATTTTTGAAAATTATACAAATAACATCATAAAAATAGTGTTCTTGAGAATTAAAAATAAAAAAAAAAAGAAATCAAACAGGGTGATGTATGAAATATATTTGAAGGATGGAGTGTTGAAATAGTTAGTAGTGATCGTTATGGCATATACACTCCTAATCCGACATTCAGTTGCTTCAATTTAAATTTTTTTTAGAGGATTCAATGTGTAGTATTACTTTTAAATAATAAATTAAATACTTGTTTTAAAATTTAAGTCGCAATTAATTTTGAAAATGCTAAAAAATAATAAAGTATTATTTTTTTATTTATTAAATTAAAAATAATATATATTTTATATTTTTAAAACATAAATTTTGTAAAACATAGAGTCAAATAATTTTTTTCCGTTATTTTATTTATTTTTAAAAATGTATCCCATAGTTTTGCTTTTCGAGTCTACATCTTTTCCAACTGCTAGGAATTTATTGAAACACTCACGAGCATCTATAATTTTAAATGTCATGTGATAAAATTCGACCATAAAAAATAACTAAACTAAAAAAAAATGTTGATCTTCTAAGCTTGAAATTTCTTATTTTAAAATTTTTTAAGTGATAGCGCTGGTGTAATTTGTTGATAATATCGGCCATCCCTCTCTTGAATTTGGGAATAAAATTTAAGGTTCATTTAATATTAATATGCACTAACTTTTAAGTTATAATTATTATGAGATAAAAATATTAAAATAATTGTATTGCACTAAAATTGATTATTCATAAATACTTTTTTTAATTTTATTTTTAAAGTGTAATAAAAAATACACAATAAAAAAAATTAAATAGATATAAGTTTTATAAAATATAGATTAATTTTTAAAAAAGATAAATAGAAAATATGAGAAATAATATTTATTTTAAAAATAAAAATTGAAAATATGCTATAATTAAAATAACACCCTTAAAAAGATGTCATTGATAAAAAGAAAAGAAAAAGAAAAAAAAATTGTTATCAATATTAAATTAAAGTGAAAATACAAGAAAATGAAAGAGTGACAGTGATATTTTTACTATTAACTCCCCAATAACAAATAAAATAAAATAAAATAGAAGAGGATAAAAAGATATTTAACAAGCAAAATCTTAGGGATAAATTTTAACTTGCCACCGCACTTGCAACGTAATATACAGCTCCCTGCAAATAATTTAAAATGATTTTATACAAAATTTAAAATACATTATAAAAATAATTTAAAATATAAAATAAAAAAATTTAAATAACCAACCCAAAATTTAAAAATTATAACCAATGTATCCTTTAGATAATTTCCAGTTTTAATACAAACACGTAAATAATTTTTTTTGTTTTCGAGCCCGAATCCGTTATCAAAGCTAGTAAAGACTCTTTGCTGGATCAGACCCAGACGCTGATTCCCCGAACCACATGCACATGACTTCAAACGATCATGTTAAAGCCTTGTCTGATCGTTTCATGAAACAAGGATCTCAGGATTTGTGGAACGAGGATAATGGACCACTCAAACCGAAGCAGCGCCTGAAATTGAATATAGAGCCGAATCAAAGGCCGATTGATTTGAGGAGCTTGATATCAGATAAGCGTAATTCAGTTGATAACACTGGAACCTTGGATCTTTCTATGTCGAAACATGGTTTTTAATAGAAATAAGAGTGCAAGTATTATGTTTTTCCGTAGCTTGGTGAGTACTAATGGTATAACAATGACTGTCAAGAAATTGGGGTGATTTGTGAGGAGGACATATTTTCGCGGACTAGATAGGAGGAATTCTAGCAGAAACCTGAGTTCTTCGAGTGCCAATGAATCAGATTTTGGCACGGGATATATTGTGGAACCTTTAGCACAGGCCTGCATCCCTATGCATGGGTGGCTGCTGTGGGGGGCTAAACAGAGAGGATTTTGGGGAGAAAAGTTGTGAATTGAAATTGAGAAATGAATATGAAGGAAGAAGAAAAGGAGAAGAAGATGGTCACGTATTGAACAAGTTGTTATTTGTTTATTTATTTGCTTCTTCTATGAATGAATTTAGGTTGATATTACATTTGATTTTACAGGTTTGTCGAATATCTCAACTTGTACCAATAAGGGAACATGAATATGTTGATACAGTGGGCCTGGGTTCTGATGATACTCCGGCTAAGGAGGGAAATACAATATTTATGTTTTTTCCATGTATCTCAAATTTAAAGACAGGCTTTATACAGTTCTGGTTTTGTTTATTTATTATTTTTTTAACACCATTTCCTGTCATTGATAATAAGTTCCTTTGAGTTGAATTAAATTCATGAAATGCGACTTAACAAAGGATGTTATGATTGTTTCTGAATTACAAATGATAAACGACATGATTGATTATTATGGCTTGCTAAGTGCAGATTTTGCAAACTTGACTTGATGCACCACATGAAATATATTTTCAAATAGTGCACCATCTACAAGGAGCTTATCTCAGAGGTACCTGATTACAGGGTAAGATTAATTAGCTTCTGGATTTTGTTTGTTTTCAACATACTTGCCCAAGGCCTATTCATTTTAAGTTGTCTGCAGGTCATTGTTTTCTGCTCTTGCTCTTGTATTTGCTCCTGCAGGAAATGAAATTGAATGTCAGGGAGATACATGCTAGAATGCCTCAATTATATTGCACACGTATCTCTGAAGAATTCAGGGAATCAAAGTGGCTAATTCTTGTTACGTCTGATGTATCAGCACGTGGAATGAATTACCTTGATGTTACTTTGGTTGTTCAGGTATTCAAAAGCTCCAGATGATTATTAAATTTTATTCTACATGCATACTGATTAATTATGTCTTTTGAGTCATGCATGAGGTGACAAATTTTCATTTCACTCATATACGACACATGAATATCTTACTTGTTCCTGTCCAGGTATCTAGTGAATGGTGATTATTGAAAATTGACTTATTTCAGATAGCATTGGAAAATAGAAGACATGTTTTGGTTGGGAAGTAGTAAGTGTTTTTGATGTTTATTCTTTTGACTATTACTATTATGGTAAAAACTCAGTTGTTCTTTTCAGAACAGCTGTTTTGCATAGCTGGTGTCTTTAATATGCCTACTATGTAAATCTTTTCCCCATTTGATTCGATCTCCAGCTTGATAATTGTTGTTATGTCCGCATCTCTGTTTGGATGGGGTCATTAGCATGATATTTATCATAAGAGTGTAAACATATTCATTGGAAGCACAGCCAAATGATTGGTGATTATTTGATGTTCATAAGTCCTTGCGTCTCCTCTGTTTATGAATTGACCGCAATGTTGAGCTACTGCAATTATTTTGAAAGCAAATTTGAAAATAACTGAATGTGCCATGAATCTACTTACAGACAACTTGTTTGAAACTAGTATATGGCTGTGCGTATGCAATGGTTTAATCTTGTTAAACCATTGACCATTATCTTATCAGGTGGGTAGTCCCTCTGATTGGGAACAATATGTACATCGTCTTGGAAAAACAGGACAAGTAGGCAAAGGAGGAGAAGGTATGTTGTTGATTGCACCATGAGAGGAATATTTCCTGGATCATTTAGAAGATTTGCCCCTTGACAAATTGCCTTCACCTTGTTTAGATCCAGAAATTCAGCTTCAGGTGTCTGTCTAAACTCATTGTCAAATGCTTCGGTTCCATTGCCTATGTATATTGAATTGAAAGTTTGATTTAAAGATAATGGTTTTGAATATGCAGATGGAAGAGTGCATGGGAAAGGTTGATAAAAGTATTGAAGAGGGAGCTTGGCTTGCTTATTATAACTTGATAAGGGAAATTGGGAGGGATAAGAGCATGCTGGTGGAAGTAGCCAACAAATTTGGTCAGTCCATTGGCTTACAAAGACCTGCTACTCTCTTCAGGAATACGGCTTTGAAAATGGGTTCGAAAGATATCCCTGGCATATGTATTCGAAAATGAAAATATGCATATATCACAATCACATATGATAATTGCATATGAGCTGTTTGTTGCTTTGCTATTGCTATTGCCATTGCTAGTAATTAGTAATTACTAGTAGTACAAGAAGCATTGATGATGATGGACAACTAACGAAGTCCCAGACCCAGGGTAAAACAGAACATTGTATTTCAGAAAATTGTTGGTCGGCAGTTGAAAAGGGATTTTATTTTACTATTTTATAGGTAAACAGGTTGGGAAGGATGGACCACCCTTTTGGAGCTGTCATGAGCCTTGATCGAATTTATGGTTTTAATTTTGGGAGCCCAAAGGCTCAAACTAGTTTACAAAGTTAATCTCTTCAATTAATTAGGTGAGTATATATGCAAGACAAAATTTTGCAAATACATCATGGTGTTGCAAGTATAATAGAAATAATTGAACGGATTCGGTGGTTGAAAATCAGTTAGTTCAAGGAAGTTAAAACAGAGAGGGAGGGTGCTATGTGGCAGTACATCTGGTGCTTGCTTACATGGACATTTTTCTTTTTAATGCAAAATTCAATAGCATGCATCATCCTAGGTTTCTTTCTTTTTCTTTTTAATGCCAAAGTCAAAATAACAAGTAGGTGGTAGACTATCATATTACTTGTTGCATCATAAGTCTTAACACTCTCCTATGCTCTCTCTGCCATCTTTTATTTTCTCTCTTGAAGTAAAATTATTGAAATACTTGTCAGTGCATAATAAATCATAAGTAAAAAGACTTGAGAACAACATTGATTTAAGTAGAAAAATAAAAAGATGGAGATGTAATGTAGGAAAGAGAAGAGAATCTTGTGAGGGTTTACTTGTTACTGATTTTTGTTCAAAAGTTAATCCTAATCTTGGCCATTGAAAAATTTAAGAATTAAAGAGTAAGATTTTGTGTGTGTTAGAAAAATAAGGGCTGCCGATTTTTCTTTCTATATAATTAGATTTATTTTTTTATCAACTAAACAAAATAATTTGTNATTTTTCTTTCTATATAATTAGATTTATTTTTTTATCAACTAAACAAAATAATTTGTCAGAATAAAAAGAATTGTTGTTAGTTGATATTAAATTAAATGATTCGTTATAATTATTGAGTTAATTTTTTTTTTACTATATTAATTCAAGATTAACGAAAAAAATTTTAAGATTTCTTTTTCTCATCTACAAAATGAAATTATATATATATATATATATATATATATATTAAAATTAATAATAAGCATAAAAGTCTAAAGTTTTCATTTGATTTAATTTCTCTAAATTATTATTATTATTTTTTGGTCATTTTCATTGAGAAATAAAATGAAAATTTGTTAACACCTAATTTATTTTGAAATAACTTTTATATATAAATAAAAATAAATGTATTAATTTGAGATATATTTTACTATTATTCTAATATGTTAATAGGAAATCGAAGAAAATATATTAATTAATTAATTAAATTTAGTATTTTTACTAAGATATTTCTTATAAGTTTCTAATATTTAAGATAAATTATGAAGCAATTGCCTTCATAATAGCGAAAGGTGGTAATCATGGTCCATTGTTTGATTTTCATCATGCTATGTTAAGAAAGAAAGGCAAGTTTTTATTTTTATTTTTAATTGTAATAATTTGGTGAATGAGTAAATGTTGGAAGAATGATGATGGTGTTTATAAACGTATATCTAGAATTTGTCAATTGTTATTATCATTTTGTTTAACCGTTGTAATAAATATTATTATTATTATTATTATTAATTTGGCTTGAATTTATGATTGATTTTTGTTTTAAAATATAAGTAAAAATAATTTTTATCTAAAATTAAATATAAAAATATAAATTATATTAATTAAAAATAATTAATAAAAATCCTACAATAGAGACAAAAATAAAAAATAATAAAAATTAAAAAATTTGAAAATTTTAATTTTTGAAATAAAAATTATAATCCTCGTTTTAATTAAAGTAAAACACAATGATGACAATTCTCGACTTCCCTAATTTGAATAGTTTAGATATATATATATATATATATTATGAAAACACATGCTTCATACAAATATTAATTTTTTATGAAATTAAAAAAAAAATGTCATTTATCTCAAACATTTTCACAGCATAAGAAAATTACAACAACAGAATCAGAGCATCGTATTCGCATCACAACCAAACAGTTTGAGCTCTTAATTAAATTGGCAATATAATATTTATATTAAATAAAATAAATATATAAATAAAAGTGGATATTAAGAGAGAAGGCTTTTTCTTTGGCTGCGTAATTTATTATATTAATAAAGGATAGAAATTGATTTCTCAGATTCCACTGGTTAACTCAGCCGAACCAAAGACTGCCGTCTCTCAAAACTGCTTCGATTTCTCAGCCAAAAAAAGGAAAATGCTTCCACTTCTTCATCATTTTCCCGCCATACCAACTAAATACTTGTCATTCTCCACGGTTAATCTTCCAGTGTTCATTTCTAAAGTAAATCGCTGCTGGGAAAATAATAAAAAAATGTAGAAGACCCAAATCTTATGAAGAAGAGAAGACGTGAAGATGAGCAATATGAAGAAGAAGAAGAAGAAGAAGATAAGGATTGAAATGCAAAAAAAAAAAAAAATTTCCGCCAAGATTTGTTCACGGATGACATTGAACAAGTAAGGTATTGTGCAATTGATGTTTATTTTGTGCAAAGAGTTTAGAATAATGAAAGATTAGTGTAGTATAGTTTTAATTATGATTCATCTGTCAATTGACTTTACTTTCTGCACAACTAAACTGAGGCAAATAAATTAAAGTGGATACAGTTTTATTATATTTTCTTTCTTCTCTCTCAAATTTTGGTTTCACTGAAACCTCATTTTATTAGATTTATTCTTATTCTGTAGTGCTAATTGTCTTTACCATTGATAATGTTTGTAAGTTGGTTGGGAAATTTAACAACACTTAGAAACTGACAGATATCTTTTATGTACCATCATTGGCAGATGTTTGTGAGGCAAGCACAACCCATAGCAATTCGATAATTTGTATCTGGGTTTAGGATACTTCAATATAAGTAAACACTAAACGTTCTCAGTTTTGTTAATGCATAGATAACTAGGAGGATATGACTTAGTTCCAAAAAGTGATTAATGCAGCTCATGATTAACCATTTTTGCATGCTGCACATGTGGCTGTGTGAATTGATTTATCTGTTGGCTGATTTTGAACTTGCTTGAGGGCTAAAAATTATTTTAGTACCATTTCTTTTTTGTGTTGTCGACTTCTTTGGCTAACTACTTTTCGTTGAGGTTGTTTTATAATTCCATGGCCTTGCATGATAAACAATAATCTATCTCTGACTGAAGTAACTTTTCCTTATTGTCTTGAAGCAGGCAAGCAAGAAATGATGTCACAAGATTAACCATGTAAAGAAATCACATTAAATTGATTACTATCCCTGAAAATCATGTTAATTTGGCACATTAATTGCACTTCAATTGCTTTGTACATTGAGAAAATTCAGCATTGATTAAAACTTATCCTAAAAACATATTCTTGAAGCCTAGAAGTCCAAATGGATTCTTACACCCCCAAGATTACGTTTGCAGCAATAATTTATACTCAGAAAAGGGACAATGATAATAAAGAAGAATAACTTTTCATTTGATTTATGGTATTGCAAGGATATTTGATTTTGAGGTTGGCCATATTGTAATTATGGGAGAAATTAGCTAGATGACATCATATGTTTAAGCAATTGCAATAACCTGCCATATCAATTTAACGTGAAAGCTGCTGTGTCATCTGAATGACAACTAGAGAAGCCACGTATTAATTGCTGATACTCTAGTCCTCTTTTTTTTGAGAGACTGTATGAAGATTTTGCTAACTCATGCATTACCATGTTGGCTTCAACTTTTGGACCCTTCTAAGTTAATTTTACCCACTCACTTCTTTACAAATATCTTCAGTTATCTCAGATTCCATCTTTATGAATGAACTTTTAACATTTCATTGAGTTTGTTCAAAAGATTGAAAAAGGAAAACAGTATCAACATCCATTTACAGAAGGTGAGTTTTATTCCACATCGGGTTTTCTGCTTTCTCTGTTTCCTCCAATTTTCTCACTGAATTTTGATTTCTCATCAGATAAAATGTGTCCATGTTTTTGTTTGATCAAAAATAGGGAGGTAAATACTGCTGGAAAAATAGATCAAATTTAATTTTATTTTATTTAACTTTAAAATCTATTGGGTGATTTTTTTTTTCTAACACAAAATTCAAGCCCTAGAGATCCAAAAGGTAAGATATTTGATAGTGTAGGATAGATTTGTGTTGGTATAAAGTTAGAATTCCTTTAATTTCAGTTTGCTAAAGTACTGAAGAATCTCTAGTATAAAACAATGCAATTTATGAGGAAACAATAAAAGAACATCAATTCAAATCTTGGATTTTCGAATTAGGAGATCAAGAATTCTCACTATTTCTTAGATTCTAGGCTTCACACATTCACATTAGTTTCACAAAGTTGTTTTATTTTATACTGATCAAAAGTTCTTCAAAGGTGTAAAAAAAGTTTTGAGAAAATTCATCAAGAAACCAAATTAAAAAAGCACCAAACAGGAACTTAAATAATGAAGGAAAAATGTGATTTTGCACGTTAACTGGAGTAAGTTTATGGTGGAGCATCATATAATTAGTTCGTTTTTTTTTCCCAAAAGGTTCTGGCATGCTAAAGCTTTCTATGTGAGAAATGAGGTTCTGGCATACTTTGGGTTGTTGGAAGCTTCTCAGAAGTTTCACATGCCGTTGTGACACGATGCCTTGCTCTCTTGTTTTGTTTTCTGAAAAATAAATTGTTTTTAATAATTTAGTTAGAGTTAGAATTGACAATATATTCAATTTTTCTATAATGTGAATTGATCATTCTTGAAGTTTCATGTATGGTTATGGTGTCACCTCAGGGTTATAGCCAACTAGATCTTTAACATAGTTTACTTTGTCTTGCAATGTAGGAGATTTTCAGGATACGTAGCACTCATTTCATGATACATGGCATTCACATTATCTGAAGTAGCACAACACTTCATAAATTTTTTGTAGTCTGACTTTCTTTTCTCAAGTTTCATGCGATGCAATTGATTATCATATATTGTCTGATACAAAAATGGAAAATGGGATATTTTGATAAAATTACTTTAGATTTATTGGCATTGAAGAAAGATATCATAGGAAACTCAAAATGAACAATATCTGCCACATGATATTCTTAGGATTTTATTGTGTTAAAGAAGTCCTCTTTTTCGAGATACTTTCAAATTTTAATAGTGAATATAATCTTTCTTGAAGCATTTTTGAGATGTTTTTATATAAAAGGCAAATTCCATTTATTTGTATATTCAACATTATGGCCATGCAGGCTAACGGAATATGGACCACTTTTTTCTTCCAATGACTCTTTAATAAATTATGTTTTACCCCTAAAAGTCTTTTGTTCACCAGGTTAATAAGCTTTCTAAAATTCACAAACCGCTATGGTGATCTTGATGTCTAGATATGCTGCTTTTCCATGTAGCAATAACTGCAGTAAGAGTTATGGTTTTGTCCACTTCAACTTTTCTTATTTTGGAGAAGATAATTTAATAAATTTTTTAAGTGAGAATCATAAAGTGTTAGACGGTCATGTGCTTTGTTTTGTACAATCATTGCGTGGTATCGTTTATGTCATGATGTACATTGCAGACATTCCTTGTTGCTTTAGCTTTGAAGCTATCTTATTACAACTTGAGTGTTTTGGCATGCTTTTTCAGTATTGACTGTGAGTTCCTTTAGTATCAAATCTTCATAACTGGTCTAAGGATGTTACAGATAAACATTGGGAAGTTACATGTAGTCTAACAATTATCATACTGTATTTGAAGATTGTAGAAAATTAGCATCATTTCTAGAATCATGGATGTACTTGGTGATGAATATTGTTAAGGTCTTGCTTCAGCAACTTATTGGTTTTTGAACTGGTTGTGCTGATTCAAATTCATGAAGCTTGAAAACATTAGTTACTTGTATAAAGTGTCCTGAAGAGGCATTTAACAGTTTACGTTATGTTAGGTTTCCCAAGTGCCTTACTTCGAACTTCCTGTCATGCCACCTGCAGATGCACATGTGCATGCAATTATAAATCCACAATGTTTTATTAAATTGAAGAATCCTTGTGTATCAAAAGTGATTTTGTTTTGCTGTTACGATTCTATGGCTTATTTATGCATAAATAGAAACATTCTGAATAGGGTTGACTGTGTTTACGTGAAGATAGGATTTAATGGGTTTTTAAGGATCTGTTAGTAGATTAATTGCAGTTCCACAAGATTATTACTCGGATCGTATATTTATTTTTTCTTATGTTTCAGTCCTTAGCAAATGAAGAGGAATTTATGTTGACAGCTACTTTTCGTTGTTTCTGATTCCAGCATTTCTTTTTCTTTATACTATAGGAAAAAAGCTTTTCTGGAGGAATGACTAATCAAGGCTCAAATTCTCGAAATTGGCAAAAGCTGAATTATGACATCCTTGTCAAGATATTTATGGTCCTCAGTGTTTCTGATTTGATGTTTGGTGTTTCTCAAGTATGTAGGTCATGGCATTCTGCTTCCCGTGATCCAGTTCTCTGGGAGACACTAGATTTAAATAGGTTGCAGTCTAACGCCTTCGACATTCTTCCCTCAGAACCTTATGGTTTGTTGGATCACTGTTCTAGTTGGTGGAGAATAATGCATGTCTTGAAGAGTGCTTCTATTCTCAGTTGCAATAATGTGACAAGGCTGATTTTCAGTTACTCTATGTACATAAAAGATGAGCACTTGGTCTACGCGGCTAAAAGGTTTCTCTTTTGTTTTTACTTCCAAATTTTCT